>CM066970.1:9661455-10261455 GCA_033971965.1 Cucurbita ficifolia
CAATGATTGGAGATGTATAATGGTCAACCTTTTAAGCCATATGTAACGAGCAAGTGGGTGAGTCATGGATTAAGAATCTCGTATCAAGCCATATGTAACGAGCAAGTGGGTGAGTCATGGATTAAGAATCTCGTATCAAGCCATATGTAACGAGCAAGTGGGTGAGTCATGGATTAAGAATCTCGTATCAACTAATTACTAAGAATCGTCACTTTCCAATATGACCTACCTCTTGGAACTGTTGATGTAGGAAACCCCTTAGGAAGGGGTGTCCACCGATGCATGAACACACAATGATGCATGAGGTTCCAACATTTTTCCTTTCATTAACTCGTATAAAAACCCCTCTAGTGTTTTCCTTTATATCATAACTTTTCATGTGTATATCGGGGTTGTGCATTATGTCAATTCATCACATTGCTTGTCAATCATATCATATACCAAACATATCAAACATATGTCATATCATAAACTTACTATGTCTTCTAGCGTATCATAAAACATCGTATAGCATCATCACATCACAGAATAACATTATCATACATCATACATCATACATCATCATCATCATCATCATACAATATAGTCACAACATCATAAATATAAAGAATAAATGATACGTGCAAGGGCCACTAGGCACGTGTCGTCATACATCAATCAAGTCGTCCAACCTATCTAATAGTAAGACCACTTACTTGGTTTGCCTTAGCCGGCGTTCTCCCTAAATTCGAGTACGTTTGCTATTCGTCCCTCAAAATTGCTCCAAGTATTATCGGTTGTCGTTTTCTATTAGAACCTCCATCTCCTTTCATTAGTAACTACAATTTTTTAACTCAATTTAATATAAATCGAGAAATTAAATCTTATATTGACCTTCATTTCCTTAAGCAAGGTCAATTCAGCTTCAGGATAGTCGGAACTGCAAAAATTGGGCAAAATATCCTTTACCGAGCCGATGAGCTAGATTTTGAGCTGCGAAGCTGAGCCTAGCCGACTGAGTCGCATAAGCCAAAGAAGTTTCTGGCTAAATGTGCGAACGTGTCACAATGAGGCGTGAGCGCGTGTTTTCCGATGATCGAGTTCCTTTTTTATGTGGCCGATATAGAATGTATTTGTGTTTCATTTTCGAGAATGGTGTATAACTTTCAAATTTATTTCATTTTCATGCTTGAATTTTTTCTATAAAATCTAGACTTTGATATTGAGGTTGAAGTTGATATTTTATTTTTCAATAACAACTTTAATATTTTATTCAGATGTACTCATTTTTATATTAAATGTTTCCATATATTTAAGAACTTAAATTAGTAATAGACAATTTGTTAGAGTAGTATTACAGCAAGCACACTACTTGTATAGCAAAGAAAAGATTCGATGTGATGTAAGGTGAAGGTGAAGGTGATGGATTTGTCTAAGGATTCCATGGATGAATGAGCTCGAATACATTTGTTCGGCTATTATATAAAGAAAAACCCTTCTTATCTGCACGCCAAATGCAGTGCGAATAGTCGCATCGGTCTTGAAGCCAAATTCCCTTTTCTGGCCAAAAAACCTCGAACGAAAGCTTCCCGTAATTGCTGCTAAAGTTGCACCAAAACAATGTTGTCTGCCACAAATTCTCTTTGAATTTCCAGCTGTATTCCTGTTTGGACTGAAGAATATGCTCCCCTAAATCAGAAAGTTATGTCAAATGGGCACAAATTCAATTCCAAAAATTTAGATATACATAAAATAATATGGTCTCGCTAAATAATGTCATGGTGCAACACCCTTATTTACCTAAATCGTCGTTTTTCGATTTGCAATGGGCCAGTAAAGGTACGTCTTGATAATTAAGAATCGTTAGTGTCCAACGAGATTGTGGATATTGGGTTGCAAAACAAGTGAAAACATTAGAAGTTGATGCAAAAGTAAACAACAAAATCATATAGAGATCATTCATAGCCTTCATTATTTTGTCAACTTAGAATTTGTTTGTGTTTCATTTCCATCCTTTTTTACCATATATATAATCATTGCACTCAAACAAAGATACCTAAAAGCTATTAAAAGAAAAACGAACAAAAAATTGAAAGGATATTAGACGTGTTTGTTTGTTAGGTTAAACTTTATTTAGCAAGGAATCACACACATCTCCAAACTTAGGTTACCCTTTTTTTCTTTCTGGGGATGTCAATCACATACTTTCCTAACTCCATTTGGACGTCTCCTTCTCATGTTTCTTCTATTTTGGTGCTTGAAATTTTTGAATAAAATCGAGACGTGTATATTCATTTTGAAGTCAGTATTTTATTTTTCGATAACAACTGGGATATTTCATTGTCATACATGCACTATTTTGTTAAATGTCTCCGTACAATTGAGAACTCAAATGTTCAATAGACTTGCTTTTTATTAGATAAGTAGTGTAGTAAGCGCACAACTTCTAAAGAACCGAAAAGATTTCATGTGGAGTGGGGAAAATGTTATGGTTTGGTCTAAGAACTCCAAGAATGAATGAGGTCGAATAACTTTGTTTTATTATTATAGGGAAAACCCTTCTCATCAACATCTCAATGCAGTGTCAATAGTAGCATCGTTCTTGAAAACAAACATCCCAAATGTAGTGCCACAACCTGCGCACCGTAGGAACCACCCGAGAGAACGACCCAAACTCCGTGTCGCGCATGCAGACGTTGACTACTTTAGCTCAGTCGGCTCAACACAGCTCGGCTCGACTCGGTGTAGCTTCTCAGCTCAAAACTCTATCATTCGACTCGGTATAGACATTTTGATACTTATTTCTACATTTTTTTTACCCACCCAGGGCTGAATTTGACTTTAATTTAGTAAATTAAGATCAGTATAGGATCTTATTTCTATAGTTCAAGTTTATTTGGGCTAGAAATGTGAGTTATTAATGAAAACGAGATGGACGTTCGAATAGGAAACAACTTCCGATGATACTTGGAGCAACATCCGGAAACAAAATCCAATTGTACTCGAGTGTAAGGAGAATGCCTGCTAACGCAAACCAAGTAAGTGACCTTACTATCGGTTTGGTTAAAATTTGATGTTTGTATGATGACACGTGCCTCGTGGTTCTACACGTGATATATGCTTGATATGTGTGAAATGTTTACGGAACGATGTGACTGTGGTGTGTGTATGAGATGATATGACTAAGATATCTTTATGACATGATATGACTAGGATATGTTTATAAAACGATATGACTAGGATACGTTTAGGAAACGACACGACTAGGATATGTTTATGAAATGATATGGCTAGAATATGTTTATGAAATGATAAGATTATGATACGTTTAGGAAATGACATGACTATGATATGTTTATGAAACGATATGACTAGGATATGTGTATGAAATGATATGACTAAGATATGTTTATGAAATGAGATGACTATGATATATTTATGAAACGATATGATAAGAATATGTTTATGAAATGATATGACTATGATACGTTTATGAAATGATATGACCATGATATGTTTATGAAAGAATATGACTAGGTTATGTTTATGTAACGATATGACTGTGATGTGTTTGCAAAAAAATATGACTATGATATGTTTACGAGATGATAAGTTCATGATACAACATGACTATGAGATGATACGTGAATGTTATGACAAGTGATATGATGATGTACTGATGATATGATAAATGTTATGGTATAACACGTTTGGCGATATAGTACATGATATGTTGATGATATGATGTATGTATGATATGACACGATGCATGATATGAATGATATACATAAAAATGTGTCGAAATAATGCAGAACCTCAATTTATGTAAGGAAAACTACGATAAAAATGATATGATATGAAGGAGAAATGGAAGGGGTTCTCTTACATGATAATGAATAAAAATGTTGGGATCTCATGCATCATTGTGTGTTCATGCATCATGGAACACCCCTCTTTTACAATGGTACGAATGCGTACACTACGAGGCAGAAAAATGACCATTATGTTTATCATAATGCTACGACGGTTGCTACGCCTAACGGGTGTCCGACATCAACAGCTCCAGAGAATGCTCGTCCGACCATGAAAGGGGCCCAGGAGGTGTGCGAACCGACTGGTGGGTTCATACTCGCAAGTGTGGACCGTTTGTAGAACAGTAAATACACATCAAATTAACTCGTTTAGTATAGCCGCCTAAGGAATATAGACTGATACAATAGTTCCTACACATGATTGTATGTGTTTTCATCTAACCCCAATAGTGGGGTCACTTACGGAGTATTTCTTATAATACTCAAGTCACATGCTACTGCTCTTTCAGGTAAGGCAAGGCACCTCTGTATGACTAACGACGACATACCTATTCGAGACCATGACACATGCAAAGGGTACTTATATTTATTTTCTTAGAGTTATATTAGAATAGAGTGTTTTTAATTTTCATGCTATTTTATTTCATTTAGTATTTTGTTGTGTCGTTTTAAACATGTTGTTGAACACGTAACTCTATTGCAGTGTTTTAAGATGAAGTCTATATTTTATGATGAAGTTATGATGACGGTAGTGACTCTAAGTAAGTAGAAATTTACGTTAGAGTATTCTTGTTTGAACTAAAGGATATGCTCCTTATATTAGAAATTTATGTCAATGGGCACAAATTATGTTAAAAAGTAAGAAATTAAGCGGTAAAAAATTTGAACTTTCCTCTCATTTTCAAACTATAATTAATCTTTTATAAATCGCCATATAATTATTTTTTTTATAAATCGTCATAGAAGTTGAATATCGATAATGACCTTTTTTTTTTCGTGTATTAGTTCAACTTTTTTTTGAAAAAAACTACCAATTATATAAATTTATATATATATAAATGGTGCCGTTGAAAATTTGGCATACTTGCAACAGACCGTTAGAGGTTCTCGTTCCTTATAATTAAGAATCGTCACTTTCCAAGGTGACCCCAGAAATTGGAGAGAAAAACAAGTGAAGACATTAAAAGTTGATGCAAAAGTAAACAACAAAATCACATAGAGACAATTCATAGCATTCATTTTTTGATGTGTTTAGAATCTGTAATGACCCTAGATTCCTATTTAACCTAAAATCGCTACGGTATACATATTATACACATTTTATGGAACAATACTTCATTCAAAACTTTATCATAAAATATTGTCAGAGACTTGCATGTTTTCTAGAGGGTCTTTAAAATAAAATACCAAAAATTGAAATAACATAAAGTAAAACTGCCATATACTAACCTATATACTATAAAATTAAATGCATACTAACCTATAGTCTACGAAATTAAAATTTTGCAAACTCCCCTATGCATGTGTCATGGTCTCCTAACTTGAGTATTTTGATAAATACTCGTAAGTGGTCCGTTATTGTAGTTATATGCAAGCACATATAATCATGAGTGGGACCTATCATATTCGTCTATATGTCTTAGGCAGTTATCCTAAGCGGGTTAATTTAATGTGTATTTACTGTTCTACACGGTCTACACGTACGAGTATGAACCCACCAGTTGGTTCGCACACCTCTTCGGCCCCTTTCTTGTCACGCGAGAACTATCTGGGAGCTGTTGATGTCGAACACCCGTTCGGAATAGCGATCTTCGTAGCATTATAACAAATATAATGATCGTCTCCTTGCCTTGTAATGTACACGTTCGTACCATCGTAAAAGATGTAGGGGTATCCCCGATGCATGAACACACAATGATATATTTTTCCTTCCATTATAATGTATAACAACCCTCTAGCATTTTCCGTTATATCATATTATTCTATCATAACTTTTCATGTGCATATCGCGAGGTTGTGCATTATGCCAATTCATCACATTGCTTATCAATCATATCACATCATATATCACATCATATCAAACATATGTCATCATAAACTTACCATATCTTCTAATGTATCATATAAGATTGTATAGCATCATCACATCATAGAATAACATCATCATACATCGTACATCATCATCATACAATATAGTCATAACATCATAAATATAAAGAATAAATGACATGTGCAAGGGCCACTAGACATGTGTCGTCATACATTAAACACGTCATCCAACTTATCTGATACTAAGACCACTTACTTGGATCTAGAGACTGTTCACCCATTTTTAACATTGTGGGTCTATTGGATGGCGTAACTTATCTCTAGAATGATCTATCTTTATTGTTCTAACTTAGTCAGCTTGCAATGACCACAATAGTGAATGACTAGTATCTTAGACCTTTCAATAATTGATTTAACCTTTTAGTGGTTCATCTCCCTTCAATAAGACTCCGCTTTCGACCTCTGCTCATGTCCACCAAATTTTAGTGGTTCATCTCCCTTCAATAAGACTCCGCTTTCAACCTCTGCTCGTGTCCACCAAATAATCATCATGGGCTAAACTACTTGTGTAGTTCCTAACTCTCTCTCAAAACCAGTTTGAAGAGTGGAGACCTCGACCCTCTTTATCTGTTTCTACACACGATAATAACTCCTCAAATAGCCTCAACACACTATTCTATTTGGCTTTGGTCAAGCTCGACGGTACAGGTTCCTAAGTACCAACAACTTGGAAGAGTCGCTACTAGATTAAACCTTGGTCATCAAATAGCACTAATGCAGTTCAACATAAAGTCATCCTAGCTCTAGTGTCCTATTCTTATATCAACACAACCATAATACTATCAATCACCTAGGATAAAGATTTCTTTCTCTAAGTATACATCCAAGCTCACAGGAAAATAACGTCCATTAATCATTTGGAGTACATAACACATTTTCGAAAACATAGATGCAATTTCAATGGAAATAATATTTATCAATCACCTGAAGCATAGATCATAAAATCCAATCTTCCTATCTAGCACAACGAAAATAACTTGGACAACGTGCATTTTAAAAATCTCATACCAATGGCATTTCCATCATTTTTCACAACATATATTTAGTCATATGAACGTGAATAAAGATACTTACGTATTTTCAATTTTGTAACCATCAAGACTCTAAACTTCTAAACTTCCTTATGTAACAACCTACTTTAAAATTTATAATGGTCTAATCTTTACTATAAGAAAATACGTAAATATGTAGATCAGAACTAACTAGAAATCAAATATGTTTATAAGCTACAAAGATAGTAAAAAAACATATTAAAAATTAAATTATTACAAATTTAAAGTTATTTGTTACATGAATGAGCATAAAAGATCCAAAAATATTATTTTACCTAAAAACAATCATATGAACTAGCTTTAAAGTCATCAGTACCTGCTTCACAAAGGACCAAACTTCTTGGCTGAAAATTTCTTCTGCAGAAAAGCTTTACATGTTCAGAAAAGTCAGAGGTTAAAATATAGTACTTTCAAAAGGAAATCTATTTGGTAGGTTTGAACTTTTCAACTTTCAAACCAACCTCATCTGAAGGCTACAAACTTAGTTTCAATAAAAACAAAAATCAGATGGCTTTGACAGTTTCTCACCAATGGAGCAGCCTTATTCAACGCATAAGACAATACAATTTGGTATAAGTTTGACAAAGTATCATGAACTCTAACTTGGCAGCTTCCTCAACACTCTTATATCTGTAATAGCTTAACAATTTCTTAGCTCTGCATCAAAAGGTAACCAATGTTATCTAACAGGTTTACATATCTAAAGTTTCGGTTCACACCGTTGTAACTATTTGTTACTATCAGTGATACCGAAACGGTGAAATTCAAATTTTTCTTCAAAATCAGATGTCTTGATCATGAAGCTCGATAGGGAAAGCCTAAAGAGGACAATATCTGCTAGTGGTGGGCTTGAGCTGTTACAAATGGTATCAAACCCAGACATCGGACGATGTGCCAACGAGGAGGCTGAGCCCTGAAGGGAGGGTGGACACGAGGCAGTGTGCCACACTGGGCCCTAGAGGGGGGTGGATTGGGGGGTCCCACATAGATTGGATAAGGGAACGAGTGCCTGCAAGAATGTTGGGCCACGAAGGGGGGTGGATTGTGAGATCCCACATCAGTTAGGGAGGAGAATGAATCGTTGTTTATAAGGGTGTGGAAATCTCTCCCTAGTAGACGCATTTTAAAAACCTTGAGGGGAAGCCCGAAAGTCCCCTCAAGGGAAAGCCTAAAGGGGATAATATCTACTGGCGGTGGGCTTGGGCAGTTACAGTATGCATCAGAATCAAAGTTCTCGAACAATGAAAATCTACAATAACAGATATCGGCAGGATTTACGATCGAAGGTTATACGCTCGCTACATTATATACTTCCATTTTGAAAATGAAAATCTTCTCATTCTTCAGAACATGACTAGCTCAACAGAATATACTCTCAATCACAATTACTCAGCCCATAGAAAAATTGAACATGTATTTACCAATGGACCAATTCACTAAACAATGATTGATATTTGAGACATGCCTCAGATATCATGAAAGATTGAAGGAGCAACAACTTATTCAAAACTGGTTGACACGAAAGAATTTGCTATGATTTAACGAGCTCAGTTCATCCAAAAACAAATTAGGATAAGTTCAAAAAGCTTGTATACATCATTAAACAAAAGGCAAAGGAATCAACAATGTGCACCTCCTGTTAGTTAGTTGGATATTGAGGACGGACGGACGAGTATCGTGGAGCTCAATCTCGAAGGCCGAGTTCGAGTTCGAGTTCATCATCATCTTCAAACAGCTTGAGAAGACGGGCATGTTGTTCTTCTCTTTTCTTCCTTTGCCATATCTTGCATAGAATCACAGAAAAGGCAATCACAGTTACCACTCCTAGACATATGAGTATTATCTCGATCCCCATGGATCGGCTCCTCCAACCATCGCCCTTTTTAGCTTTACCACCATCATGTGTAGCACTTGAATGCTCATCTGCCAACACTATAAACACAACAAAAACCAAAAACCAGAAAACTCCTCTGTTCATTCAACGAGAATCCGAAGTCTACAAAACACATTCCAATTGGAATTCATCGGAATTTATTGGAATTAAATTATCAGGATTCAATGTCTCCTCAAGAACACAAATACAGAACAAAGAGGCAAAAAATGGGGGAAAGTGAAGTAATCTTCGAAGAAATTGCAATGAAATTCTCGATTCATCTGGCCCAGCATTCTCTTTGATTATATCTATTAAAATGCGATATATCATAAAAAAAAAAAACAATTCCCTAAATCATTACGCAGAATAATGCTACCGCAAAAGCAAAAATCATCGACAGAAAAAGCGACGAACAATCATCATAGCTACAAATCATCAAGAAATTCATCCCGATTTACATACCAGAATTGAAAAAATAAAACAGAGACCGGATTCAGAGAAGTTGAAAAGCAAAAGAGAGATTTGTACCTGAGAGAGAATGGAGAGAAAGAGAGAAAAGGAAGAAGAGGAATTGCAGAGATCTGGAGCTTTGAGATCGAGACATCCCTTCCCCGATCTCTGCAACTTCTTCGAGGAGAATGAATTGGTTGGAATTTCTTCCGAAGGAAATCGGGAATGGTTGATAATGGCGGATTTTTCGTCAAGTTTTTTACTAAATGTGGGATTGGATGGAGTTGGGTCAGCGGTAACGGGCAGCTTACGTAAATTAATGCCCAAAGGTTTATATAATGCTCAAATACTTCAGAATAGTAATAAGGAGAAATATATATATATATATATATATTAAAATGTGTCAATTTTTATAGTAACAAAAGATTTTGAATAGAGGTATCCATGATCCATGAGGCGGGATGATAAAGCCTTCCTTGTCCCTATCTCGACTTTCGCAAAATTTTCTATTTATTTTTTTAAAAAAATTTATAGATATTAAATTTTCTTTTTGGAGAAAATTTTCTCGTTTTATTATATATGAAATATTTTAAATGTTCTGATCATTTCTAAAAACTCAAAATATATATATATATATAAAGTGAGTGGAGAGAGATGAGACGAGGATTTGACGGGGTCGGAGATGATAATGGGGAATATAACTCACGTCTCTGTCCATGTTTAGGTAATAGGGAGAAATCTCATCTCGCTCCCTCTGTCCATGTTTAGGTAATAGGGAGAAATCTCATCTCGCTCCCTCTGTCCATGTTTAGGTAATAGGGAGAAATCTCATCTCGCTCCCTCTGTCCATGTTTAGGTAATAGGGAGAAATCTCATCTCGCTCCCTCTGTCCATGTTTAGGTAATAGGGAGAAATCTCATCTCGCTCCCTTCCTCATTCCTTGTTTAAACGCATGGAAGGCAGGTCTCCAAGAGGTCAGACAACTCTAATTTTGAATTTAGTGAATTGTTTATTGAAAATTATTGAAAGAAATAGTCCCACGTTGTCTAATCAAGAGAGGAATCATGGATTTATAGCTACGTGGGTACATTTTTTTTTTCTTTGAATTTTCATGACTTTCTACGGACAACTCAAATTGGAAGAAAAACATACTATGTGAAATCTCATGACCTTCTCGAGGTTCATCCAAATTTAATTTTCTAGTTTGAATCAACTCTAACTCCCTTCATAACACTCGTGTGAAATCTCTCCAATATCAACGTACTAAAAACTCAGAACTTAATTCAAGAAGAACTCTCTAATCTTAGATAATTTTATCTAAAATTAGATAATTTAATAAAAAAATTATACCAGACATTGTTTTCTCAGACATTATAAATAAAACCTTAAACCAAACCGCTCCCAAAATGGTAAGTAGTTTTAAAGGAAATCAATGGGGAAGATGACATTAGATAGTAGTTGATATATTACATTAGAAGAGAAGAAGAGCAGCAATTGGCATCCCTAGCATCTGGTGGAACAATAACATCAAAATCACTTACACTCCACTCTGCTGTCGCTCCTTCACTAATATATATTTCTGTACCGACATTGATCGATGTCCATACCCGCCTTGCTGGCTTCGTTCCCGGATCCTACATCGACAAGAAAACCTCGGTTTCAATCAAATTTCATATTGAATCGTAATGAATAACATTAAGATTCGACATGGGGATTGATAGTTGTTTTTTTCCGTTTATAAACTATAATTTTTTTCTTTCAAATACTATACTAGACATCATTAGTTCGATAGATGTGAGATATTACATCGGTTGGAGAGGGGAACGAAGCATTTTTTATAAGGGTGTGGAAACCTCTTACTAGCAGACCAGTTTTAACAACCATAAGGGGAAGTTCGAAAGAAAAACTCAAAGAGGACAATATCAGATAGCGGTGGGCTTGAGCTGTTACAAATGGTATCAGAGCCAGACATGGGGCGGTGTGCCAGCGAGGACGCTGGGCTTCGAAGGGGGGTGGATTGTGAGATCCCACATCGATTGGAGAGGGGAACAAGTGCCCGCGAGGAAGCTGGACCCCAAAGGGGGCTGGATTGTGAGATCCCACGTCAGGTGGAGAGAGGAATGAAACATTTTTTATAAGGGTGTGGAAACCTCTTCCTGGTAGACTCGTTTTAAAACCTTGAGGGGAAGCCCGAACAGAAAAGCCCAAAGAAGACAGACGCATTTTAAAAACCTTGAGGGGAAGCTCGAGAGGGAAAGTCCAAAAAGAACAATATCCGCGTTTTAAAAACCTGAAGGGGAAGCTTGAAATGGAAAGCCCAAAAAGAACAATATCTGCTAGCGATGGGCTTGGGCTGTTACAAATGATATCAGAGCCAGACATCCGGCGGTGTGCCAGCGAGGACGATAGGCCTCAAAGGAGGGGAAACGAGTGACAGCAAAGACACTGGGCCTCAAAGGAAGGGGTGGATTGTGAGATCCCACATCGATTGGAGAGGGGAATGAGTGTTAGTGACGACGCTGGGACCCGAATGGGTAGATTGCAAGATCCCACATCGGTTGGAGAGGGGAACAAAACATTCTTTATAAGGGTGTGGAAACCTCTTCCTAGCAGACGCATTTTAAAAACCTTGAAGAGGAGCTCGAAAGGGAAAGCCCAAAGAAAACTATATTTCCATTAGGGACCGATAATACACATCACATAATTATTTAGTTGATATCGTAAGCCCAAATATCCCCTTTATAGTTCGAAAATGTAGTTGGAATATATTCCCGTTAGAGACGGATTAAATCGACAAAACCAGCAAGTTCATAGACTAAATTTTTAATTTAACCTCGACAAGATACTCATTAAACAACGAGTTTCGAACTCTTATCTTAGAATCATACGTAACTTGCAGTTCATCATAACGAGAAAAAACGTTGAGCGATATCGAGCCGAAAAAGAAGATTTACCTGGTAGAAGTATAAGCGGTTCGACAAAGCTCCAACGTCGAGCTCCCAAGTTCTCGGATCTCCAATCCATCCATCTCCTTGCTTCATTGGATAGCCATGTACACCCCATTCAGGATGTGGTAGAATTTGTATCAACTCTTGAGACTGTGGGTTGCTATATGGATCACAAATATCATATGGTTTCTCCAAATGCATACCATTTCCAGGACTGCAGTACAAATGATAAGCTGAATATGGAAATCTTGATGTCTCATTCCTATATATCTTCTCACCCGAAGCTCGAACATGATAAGGTGGACACGACACGAGATTGCTCGGCCTACACCAGCTCGTAGTTTCCGGGTTGATAATCATTTCACTGTATCGAGTTACGTCGGTCATAGTGTCGCCATTGCAAGCTTCTCCATTGTTCTTCCAACAACTTCCTATGTCAATGAGATAGAATTGGCTATTTTTTCCACCTCCACTTTTAACGTCGAGCGTTAATCTCACTTTGAAATTTGGCGACTCGGGCAACTGAAAATTTGAATTCAAAATTATACAACAGATATCGAACATGAAATATGTTGGAAATGACTCACGATCGAAATATGTCGAAACAAATAAGGAATAACAACTTGAGGGTGTTGGATGAAAGTCCCATCGTTTATAATCAAGGAATACTATCTCCATTGGTATAAGACCTTTTGGAGAAGCCCAAAGCAAAGCCATGAGAGCTTATTCTCAAAGTTGACAATATCATACCATTGTGGAGAGTCGTGTTCAACTAACATGGTATCAAAGTCATGCCCTAAACTTAGCCATGTCAATAGAATCCTCAAATGTCGAACAAAAGTATTATGAGCCTCGAAGGCATAGTAAAAAATGACTAAGACTCCAAAAGAAAAGGAGTCGAGCCTCGATTAAGGGGAGGCGTACTTTGTTCGAGGGGAGGTGTTAGATGAAAGTCCCACCGTTTATAATCAAGGAATACTATCTCCCTTGGTATGAGGTCTTTTGGGAAGCCCAAAGCAAAGCCATGAGAGCTTATGCTCAAAGTGGACAATATCATACCATGGTTGAACAGAGGAACTTTAAGCACTTATGCTTTTCAATTCTCTTTTGTTGTTGTGAAAATAACATACATCTCATGAATATTTATAGTAGAGAAAGCACAACGGATCTAAAATTGCTCGAAGTTAATAACTTCTTTTGCTAAGTCAAGCTTATTAACTCACAAAATAGATCAATAGAGGATGGATGACGAACCTTTCTCATAATGCCCCGACCGTCGTAGTGATATCCACCGTTGAAACCCGTGGTGGCATCGGATCGAAGGTAGAGCATAAGCCAAGGATATTTCAAAGACGTCGTTAATCGGTTCGAGAAAATCCAGCTCCCTGTACTAACATTCTTGTGCCAAGAGACTGAAAAGTAAGAGTTCTTCCCTATACCATTACTCAGATCAGCATCTAGTTCATAAGTTCCATAGAAACTGCCCGTTAACGAAACCATTCGTTTATCGAACGACACTAATCTTGAGTAGTTATGGTAAACAAGAGGCTGGTTCATACAACCTTCGCCGAAACATGGGAACGTTCGATCGGTTATAATTTTACGAACGTTCTTACCATTTTCAGGGCAGAGAGTCGAGTTCTTGTCAAAATTCCCATTTTTTAGCATAATCATCCAGAAACTCCATGGATTCGATGAATCATGAACCTCGCATAATGAACCGAGATAGCGCTCCTTCTCCACAACGTACAAATCTGGATCGACGTATGGCTTAAAACGATCTGATGGGAATTTTTCACCAGCTCCAAGTTTGTTATCTGACTCGTTTACTTTGTGGAGTACTATACAGTTGCTATCACTTCCATGACCAAAACAATCTTGTTTATCTGCTAAAACACCAAGAACAAAGACTTAAGTTTTGATGTTCTTAGAAAGCAACAGATCTCAGAGAAATTCACAACAGCTTGATAATCATAACTTTTGTTCGATTTAAATTAAAAAAGTGAATCAATTTGGATCTCTACAATATATATATAATTGTCTATATAATTGTCTACTTTGAACGTTCGTTCATGTAATTTTACTTCTAAATGTTCGGAATCACGAACTCCACAATGGTATGATATTGTTCACTTTGAGTATAAGCTCTCATGGTTTTGCTTTTGGTTTTCCCAAAAAGCCTCATACCAATGGAGATGTATTCCTTACTTATAAACCCATGATCATCCTCTTAATTAGCCGATGTCAGACTCCCCACCAACTGTAACGGCCCAAGCCCACTGCTAGCAGATATTGTCCTCTTTGGGTTTTCCCTTTCGGGCTTCCCCTCAAGATTTTTAAAACGGGTTTTCCCTTTCGGGCTTCCCCTCAAGATTTTTAAAACAGGTTTTCCCTTTCGGACTTCCCCTCAAGGTTTTTAAAACGGGTTTTCCCTTTCGGGCTTCCCCTCAAGGTTTTTAAAACGCGTCTGCTAGAGAGAGGTTTCCACACCCTTATAAACAATGTTTCGTTTTCCTCCTCAACTGATGTGGGATCTCACAATCCACACTCGGGGCCCAGCGTCCTTGCTGGCACTCGTTCCCTTCTTCAATCGATATGGGAACCCCCGATCCACCCCCCCTTTGGGGCCCTATGTCCTTGCTGGCACACCGCCTCGTGTCCACACCCTGAAGGCTTTCCCTTTCAAGCTTCCCCTCAAGGTTTTTCAAGCACATCTGCTAAGGAGAGGTTTCCACATCTTTATAAAGAAAGTTTCGTTCTCCTCCCCAGCCGAGGTGGGATCTCACAATCCACCCCTCGGTGCCCAGTGTCGTCGCTGACACTCGTTCCTATCTTCAATCAATGTGGGACCCCCCGATCCACCCCCTTTGGAGCCCAGCGTCCTTATTAGCACACCGCCTCACATCCACCCCCTTCAGGATTCAGCCTCCTCGCTGGCATATCGTCCAGTGTCTAGCTCTAATACCATTTGTAACACTCCAAGCCCACCGCTAGCAGATATTGTCCTCTTGAACTTTCCCTTTCCAGTTTTCCTTCAAGGTTTTCAAAACACGTCTACTAGTGTGTGGTAGGGAGAGTTTTCACACCTTTATAAAGAATGCTTCGTTCTCCTCCCCAATCGACGTGAGATCTCACACCAACAATCCTCAACACTCATACTTAAAACGCCTAGTATAAACACCTATATTGTCCAATTTTTGCCATTTCTATTTGACATGCTCAAGATTCATATCCACAAAAAAATGGTAAACAAGTTGCTCAAGAATGTAGAAAATGAACAACAGAGTTGCATATTTAACAAATAAAGCCAAAGAACAATCAGAATGCTGGAATTCACAAGAGAATCAAATAAGTTTCTACATTAATCCAAGATGAACACAAGCAAGTAGGGCACGTAGCTCAGGAGAATTGCATACCAGAAGCAAGTGGGGCGCGCAAATCAGCACAATCAGCCAATCTGGGGCTACCCATAAGAGGAGCTTCAGCTCCCACTTCATTACAAAAATTCCATGCCTCAAAAGCAACTCTAACATTTGGGTTCTTCATTCCAGGGTCTCCAATGGCTGATATGAACTCTAACGATTCATGAGACGAACAATGGATCAAATTCAGAAAAAATTGCAGAAGTAGGAGGAAGAAGGAAGGTGAAAACAGAGAACCCATTTCGCAATATGATCGAAAAAGGAGAAAATGGGGTTTGCTTTGAAGCAAAGATTGACGAACATATCTTGTACTGACATTGATGAGAATGGTGCAGCTGACTGGTTTCCACTAAGCACTTGAATTCTGAGTAGATGGCGACGCTCAATACAAATTTATCTTTTTCTGATTTATTTTAGAATGGGTTTGCTTTACTTTCCGCAATTCAGAGGACTTTTCCTCTAAATTTAGTTTCTTTTTTAGAGAAAAAGCCCCCTCCATTTGAAAAACTACTCATTTTTTATCTCAAAATTTCAATTGTCTTTAAGACAATAATTGATGCATATGGTAACGATTTGAGCTTCCCGAGGATCTCACAATTCACCCCTCTTTCGAGGCCTAACGTTTTTACTCATACACCACCTCGTGTCCGTTCCTTCGGGCTTAACCTCCTCGTTGGCACAACGCCTGGTGTCTGGCTCTTATACCATTTGTAATGGCCCAAGCCCACCGCTAGTTGATATTCTACTCTTTGGATTTTTCTTTTCAGGCTTCCCCTCAAGGTTTTTAAAACACTTTGACACCCTTTCGAGCTTCCTGTTTTTAAAACATGTATGGTAGGAAAAGGTTTCCACACCCTTATAAAGAATGCTTCTTCTCTCCAATCGATGTCCGTTCTCACAAACCACCCCCCTTCGGGGCCCAGCGTCCTTGTTGGCACACCGCCTCGTGTCCACCCCTTTGGAGATTAGCCTCCTCGTTAACACATCGCCCGATGTCTGGCTCTGATACCATTTGTAACAGTCCAAGGCCACTGCTAGTAGATATTTTTCTCTTTGCGCTTTTCTTTTTTCGGCTTTCCCTCAAGATTTTTAAAACGCGTCTGATAGGGGAGGTTTCCATACCCTTATAAAGAATGTTTCGTTCTCCTCCCCAACTGATGTGGAATCTCACACTTATCGATTGAATTATATTTGGATTGATACAAGAATAACAATTTTTAACAAGAGGCTTTTGTACAAAATTGATAGAACTCGAGAGAAATACCATGCTTATGATGTGTTTATATAAGTTATGAGGATATTGAGCTTAGTTTTATAAGGCTTGATCTTTATAGAAATTAACTAGTTTTTAGAGAATTTTGACATTACTAAAAGTAAAAAAAGGGACTTGAATTTAATGATTATATCTATAGATAGAATTTATCTTACCAGACAAGCAAAACTCTAAGTTATAGCATAAAAGTTATTAATTAAATTGCACCATTCGAGCTTATAACCTATAAGTCTAACATTAAAATGATCGATTTAGTTGAAATAAAATTTTGACGTCAATATGTATTTGTAGCGAATGCGAACTAAGGTGAGTATTTATTTATATAGGGTTATACATAGTAAAGATATGTATGGTAAATGACATAAAATAAATTGTTACATCAGTATCCTTACATACTAAAAACGATAAAACTATATATGGTATATAGTTATATATAATAGATGGTTATATCTGATAAAACTATATATATAAATAGTAAGCTAAACCATATATATTCACTTTGGTAGTGTTTTGAAGATTACTTTTCTTTGTTGTCTTTATTCTCGTATTCTCGTTTAGTCCTCAATAAAACCTTTATCCAAATTCCTCTTTGAATTTTCTCTCTCCTATTTTTTATGTTCATCTTGATTGAGTGTGTGTTGTGCGATCCTATCACATTGAGTATGCACATCCTAAAACAATGAAAATTAAGTCTAAAATAGGTAAAAATGTAGTTCTAATGCGTATAGATAACAACATGAACACTTATCATTAAGAGAACAATATTGCACATTTAGATTACATTTTTGAAGACAACAACAAATGACAAAAGAACTAAGGAATGACCCATGGGAACATTCCCCAGCAACATACTAAGTCTCCCAAATGCAAAGAAAAATATGAAGCATTAACATTCATAGCTGACCGAAAACACTAAAACTTGTGTGGCTCTACTGTTTGTTTGATTGGATGAATTGCATGATGTATAATAATGCATGCCCCGTGGCCCTTGAACCTGTCATACTCATGATTTTTATGTTGTGTTATGCCATGTTGTACTATGCTATACCATGTTATGCGATGTGGTGTTATGTCATGTTTATAAGCTATGTTACCGAGTGACTATGCCATGTTGTAGAATCATGTTATGAGGATGATAATCTATAATTAACAACCTCCATACACCATGCCATGTAAGTTGTGTTATGTACGAAAAATTTGACAGGAATTATGTATGCATGATTAATAGACTCGTTATGTTATAAATGAATGGAGGTTTGACTTGCATCATAAATTTATGTCATGATCTTATGCTATGGGGACCTCGTGCATTTTTGTGTCATATGCATCAAGATACTTCTCCGTTATGATAAGTATAGATGCGAACCTTACGAAATTTATGTTTACCATGATGTTATGAAGGTCCTTTACCTCCCTAGCGTCCGATAGCCCGTTAGTGAGTGCTAGCCCAATGAGTTAGGCCCAGGGATACGTGTACTTAACTATTTATGTTTATTGATGTTGTTTTAAGGTATGTATTTTAAATGTTTTGTTAGGTTATGGAGCCTGCTACTTATTTATAGCTTAGTCAACGGTTATACATAGTAAAGCTATATCCGGTAAAGCTATATATGGTAAATAGCTATATATAGTAGATGATTAAATCTGTTAAAGCTATATATTTATAGCGTCCTCGCTACTAAAGCTATTTAATTACTCAAATCATGCTATATGGTTAAATCTGGTAAAGGATGAACATAACATTGAATGAGCGAGCAAGAAGCATGATGATTCATTCTAGACTACCAAAGACATTCTGGGCTGATGTTGTGAACACAACAACATATTTAATTAATAGAGGGCCGTCAGTACCCCTGAAGTTCAAATTGTCAGAAGAAGTATGGACAGGAAAAGAACTCAAGTACTCTCACTTGAGAACTTTTGGTTGTACTGTATATGTTCAAGTTGATCCAGAGAAGAGAGACAAGCTTGATGCTAAGGCTGTGAAGTGCTACTTCATAGGCTATGGCTCTGCATGTTCCGGTACAGGTTTTGGGATGACAAGAATAGGAAAATCGTAAGACATTGTGATGTGATCTTTGATGAAAATATCCTGTACAAGGACAAAGAGAAGATAAACTCTAAGACTATGAAGCTAGTGGGAGTTGAGCTTGAGTGGTAGAAAAACTCACCAGTGATGTTACAGCAGAAGCTCAAGAAACTCTTGATCCTGTTGCTGAAGAATCAGACGTGGAGCAAGTTACACCAGAGCAGGTGTTGTGGAGATCATCCAGAACTATCAGAGCACCAGATAGATATTCACCTTCATTGCATTATCTGTTGCTGACTAACGAAGGAGAACCAGAGTCCTTTGATGAAGCCCTACAAGTGGAAGATTCAACCAAGTGGGAGCAAGCCATGGATGATGAGATGAGCTCACTTGAAAAGAATAATACGTGGGTGCTGATTGAGTTACCTACAGGAAAGAGAGCTCTGTTCAACAAATGGGTGTTCAGAATCAAGGCTGAACCAGATGGCAGAAGGAGGTTTAAGGCTCGGTTAGTATTTAAAGTATATTCACATAGAAAAGGCATTGATTATGCTGAGATCTTTTCTCCTGTTGTGAAATTAACTATTATCCGAATTCTGCTGAGTATTGTTGCATCGGAGAATTTGCACCTTGAGCAAATGGTTGTAAAAACGGCGTTTTTACGTGGAGATCTAGATGAGGAGATCTATATGCAACAACCAGAAGAGTTTGCAGCTCCAAGCAAGGAGCACATGGTGTGTAAGCTCAATAAGAGCTTGTATGGACTGAAACAAGCACCAAGACAATGGTACAAGAAGTTTGACTCCTTCAAGTGCAAGAGTGATTTCCACAAGAGTGAAAAGGATCAGTGTTGTTACCTCAAGAAATACACTGATTCTTATGTGTTTCTACTATGTATGTGGATGATATACTGATTGCTGGATCAAGTATGAGGGAGATAAACCACTTGAAGGCAAACTTGTCTTCAGCATTTGAGATGAAATATTTGGGTGCAACGAAGCAGATTCTTGGGATGAAGATTTCTCTAGATAGATATGCTGGCACATTAAATATATCCTAAGAGCAGTACATTGAGAAGGGTTGTCCAAATTCAAGATGAATGATGCTAAACCCAGGACTACCCCGTTAGCAAATCGTATTAAATTGTGAAAGAGGCAATCTCCCAAGACAGTTGAGGAACGTGAGCACATGACATCAGTTTCGTACGCTTCTGCAGTTGGGAGTTTGATGTATGCTATGGTCTGCACTAGACCTAATATAACACATTCAGTGGGAGTTGTTAGCAAGTACATGACAAATCCAGGGAAAGAACATTGGGAAGCTGTGAAGTGGCTTCTGAGATATCTGAGAGGTACATCCAATACTTCATTCTGTTATGGCAATGACAAAGTAGTTCTGCAAGGTTTTGTGGATGCTGATCTGAGTAGAGATGTAGACTCTAGCAAGAGCACATCAGGATATATCTACACTATAGATGGAATAGCAGTGAGTTGGATGTCCAAGCTTCAGAAATGCGTTGCTCTTTCATCTACTGAGGCTGAGTATGTGGCAATAGCTGAAGTTGGAAAGAAGATGATATGGATGACAGACTATCTAGAATAATTAGGAAGCAGTGCAAGAAGATTTTTTATACTAATAGTCAGAGTGTCATACAGTTGGTGAAAAACCCAGTCTACCATTCAAGGACAAAACACATTGGAAGGCGATACCATTTCACTCGTAGGTTAGTGGAAGAAGGTGATATGTGTTTGGAGAAGATAGAGGGTGCAAAGAATCTGGCAGACATGTTGATAAAATGGTTGATGTTGGAAAGTTGAGGTTATGCAAAGCCTTAATTGGTATGATGCAGTGAAGATGCTAATGATCGTTTGAGAATGAAATTCTTGGTTGACTGGATCAGTCTCGAAGGGGGAGAATTGTTAGGTTATGGAGCCTGCTACTTATTTATAGCTTAGTCAACCGTTATAGTCGTAAAGTCATATCAAGTAAAGCTACATATGATAAATATATATGGTAGATGGTTAAATCTGGTAAAGCTATATATAGTAAACTATAGACCTCTGACAATATACTCTCTGTATTCTCTCCTACTACATGTCTGAAATCATCACTATAAACCTTTAGCCAATATTCTCCTTGCATTTTCTCTATCTTGTTCTTTGTGTTCATCTAGATCGAATGTGTGCATTGTTGAACGATCCTAACATGTTTAGTCCATGACACTTTTTATAAAATATTTTAGATAAATGTTTTTTTTCATGCATGTAGTGAACACTATTTTTAATAGCAAAATAGGAGTTATAACCAGAACATGAAGGATAACAATTTGATTATGTAGGTGCAAATTAGAGGAACAAAGTTTCAGTCCTATAGGAACAATGAACTTATCATGACTGATTTTCGAGATTTTGAATCTTGAATATAGACAAAAATGATAAAAAAAGAGAATTAAATAAAAATAAAAATAAAAGATGAAAATTTGATAAAATTTGAATAGAAATATAAATAAAAAAAAACAACGCCACAGTTAAATACAAAATAAAATCTAATTACAAAACGATGTTGTTCAAATTTATTACATACGAAAAAACGAGTTTGAGATACATTTATAAATTAAAATAAAAGACTCAAAATATAAAAATAGACTGACGCTTTGGAACAACCCCTTTGTGACCGCTTAGCTCTCGAATGCTCTTCCACCTCGACCGGTAGCTTGCGAATACCTGAAAAAGAAAGAGGAAAGAGGAGAGTATAAAAATACACAGTAAAAAACCTACTTGTAGACTCTCATTGCATTCTTAACCTAATAAGTATCTACGAGCTTTACTCTTGACTCTAGAGTTCGGGCCTAGTCTCTACTGCTAACTAAGTATCTAGGGTAACTCAAAAATTCTGAGCAGTACTTTAGCTGCTCATGGATGCACTCTAAGTATGGAGAAAGTGGTTCACTATTTTTTTTACACGGCAGATAGGTTGAACAACAAGTCCCGGACTACTTTTCTATTCTTTGATTTAGTACATTTACATATCTACATCGGTGAACAAATTGTTGGGATTTATGCTCTAAAGCCTCGTAATTAATTATTTAGTTTTTTACAATAATTTTTACTATTTTATTTGTAATTTAATTGTTATCCATGCTATGAAAATCTAAGATTATTAATGTAATCTTGAACACTATGTGGTCGACATACAAGAGGATCGTGTTCAAGTAATAACCTAAAGGGTCTATAGTATATGGATAAAGTTGGGTGCTTTATCCTGGTAACACTATTGATATGACCCACTTTGTAATCGTTATAAATGATTTGATCCAAATCGTTCATGTGAAGACAGGTAAGTGGGGTATCCTATACAATGAGTTTGTATAAGATTGGACCAAGAAATATTTAATCACTCTTTATAAATTTGTTAATGGAGAAGATTAATATTTCACATGATGATCCTATGCACCTCGATCTTAATCCTGAGTGAGTTATGAACTCCTGTTTGTTAGTGCTTATCAAAGGCAATTTGCAGCCAAAACTTGAGAAGAGTCCACGACCTTTTTCCACGTCGTTTAAAATGGACAAACCCACGCTATCTTATAAGCTTGACTTTGCTAGAGATTCTTCACTCCGAGCAACTCCTGGATCTCCGCAAATTTAACCCTTACTTTGTATTTGATGCCGTTCCCTTCACTATCCTTCTTTAGCTTAAACACCCACTTTTTTAGGGGTATTTTTATTAATCTAACCTTTTTCTTTCGACTACATTGAATCTTTTAGTGTTAAGTTAGCAAGAGAACTTTATATGCATACAAGTTATACGCTCCAATGATAAAATTAATTATTTAATCAATTTTCATTCATTTAAATATAGGTCACTTCATTATAGATGGAAAAAACAACTTGTATCCATAAATATAATGATTACAGACCGTTAATCATTAACTAGTTGTGATTGAGAATATTTGTTAAAAACACCACACCTAAATGGTATGAAAGTTCTCTATTTATAATCAAATAAATTACAAGATATGGAAAAAGTAATAAATGGATAGATACGTATGTGAGAAGAAAAATATCTAGATATCTGCCTATAATAAAATATAAAATATGATATATATATATGGTAAACTAATTTAGTACTAAATATCCGGTAACATTAGGGTCAAAATGTTTAAATAAAACAAATAAAATATAAATTTAATATTCGCAATTGTGCTTTTAGGGCTCATCTTCCTAGCGTCTTCACTGGCACTCGTTCCCTTCTCCAATCGATGTGGAACCTCCCCAATCCACCTCCCGATCCAAACCCACTACTAGCATATATTGTTTTCTTTCGGCTTTTCCTTTCAAACTTTCCCTCAAGGTTTTTAAAACGCATCTGTTAGGTTGAGGTTTCCACACTCTTATAAAGAATGTTTCGTTCTCCTCCCCAACTGATGTGAGATCTCACACTTTGATTCTTAAGATACGTACTTACATCAAATTTAGTTATGTTCAGATTCACGATGAATCACCGCGTAAACTCAATTAAGTTTAGAGTTATATTTTAGAATTATATTTTTACTTGGAATTGTGACATAAGAAACCAGAGAGCAGCCATACCCACTTTGATGAACTATCAACTCATGTGAATGAAAGATGCAAAAAGTGTTAACTTTAGCACTTTGACACACAATTTCAAACTATTTAGCACTTTGGTTCAAGATTCAGAAGAAGATGAATATAATAATACCCAAAAACGAAAAAGCAACAAAAATTGTTCATATAAAACTCAAAGAATCTTAAAATCCAAGTGAGCAATCAAATCAAATATGTTGTTTTGGAATGAACATTCATAATCTATTTTAGAGTAATTAATAAATCAGCATCCGATCCTTTTTGTTTATTGAAGCTCAATTCTCAAGTCCTATGCCAAGTACCAACATGAGAATAAACCATAACAAGGGAGACATCAGTCTAAGACACACATTCAAACCCTTTTTTTATAAGTAAAAGGACAACTAGCTTGGGACGGTAGACCTCTTAGTGTGTTTGTACAGACAATGGTATGATATTTTTTACTTCGAATATAGTACACCCTTTATTCTACACTTTTGAGGCTTTGGGCTTCTCCTTAATAGAGGCTCGACTCCTTCTCTAGAGTCCTCGAATAAAGTACACCTTTTATTCGACACTTTTGAGGTTCACAACTTTTTTGTTCGATACTTGAGAATTCTGTTGACATGGCTAAGTGAAGGGCATGACTCTGATACCATGTTAGGAATCACGACTCTCCACAATAGTATGATATTGTCCACTTTGAGCATAAGCTCTCATGGCTTTGCTTTGAGGTTTCCAAAAGGCCTCGTACCAATGAAGATGTATTCCTTACTTATAAACCCATGATCATTTCCTAAATTAGGTGATGTGAGACTCCTTCCCAACAATCCTCAACATAGAGGTTTACATTTGTTTGATACTCTCGGTTGATATGACTAAGTTAAGGGTATGATATTAATACCATTTGTTAGGAACAAAGGATCTCCACAATTGTATGATTTGTCCACTTTTAATGTAAATTTTTGTAGTTTTGATTTTGGTTTTCCCAAAAAAGGTTGCATACCAATGAAGATAGTGCTACTTATTTATGATGTTCTCCGGCAGCGGAGAAGGAGTCCATCTATCCACCTAGCTTTGGTAGATTTCCTCCAACTTAATCCACATAAATTCAAGGAATCCCTCGGTGGATATTGTGATAGAGTTGAAAAACCTTAAAAGTAAGTAGGGTTGTGTTGTAACCCTATTTTCGAGTTGATCGGGTTAGAGCTGAGCAAAAAAATGTCAACTCGCGAACTGACCCAAATTTTCGATTTTCCAAGAATTCGATACACCAACACAAAACCTAAATTTTATGACTTTTCTGGTTGTCAACGAGTGGGTGAGGGAAGTTTGAAAAGTTTGGTTTCACTAACGGAACTGACTAATCGATGATGGGAAGCTTGAAGATGGAGCTAGCTTCCCTTGACGCCTATAGACCCCTCAGGATGACATGACTAAGTTAAGGGTATGACTCTAATACCATGTTCGAAACCACGACTTTTCACAATGGTATGATATTGTTCACTTTGAGCATAAACTCTCATAACTTTGATTTGGGGTGGTGATCCAGTCCGTTGTTTCTTGTAAAGGAAAGAAAAAGCAATGAAATAACTAAAATAAGAAAAGAAACAAGAAAGGAAATGTATTGGGATGAAACTACAAACAAAATTAAGGAAGAATTCAAACCAACTTTTGCCCATAAAATTGCGTTCACTTTGATTGCAAGCTGTTCTAAGCTTGAACACTATCTCGCGTACTTCCTATATGGACCCATGGTTAAACATTATGCGATCAAATGGCATCTGCGACACTTTACACCATGAACCACGTTCAACACCAATTCATCCCTTTTAAAGGTACTTTGAAAGATCAATCAATTAAAGATGTATATGTATATCTATGGCTAATTTAAACTTAGATAAAAAAGCATGCAACATTAATGGTCCTATAGGTTTAAAAGAATAATCTTATGTCTTAAAGAATCGAAGAATTTTCTTCGAGTCTCTTCTCTCGCAATTTTTTGTTGATTTCTTTTAAGAGGTTCCCACAAATCTTTGGTCCTGTGTTCGAGTCATAATAAGGAAGATTTTGTTGAGGATATTCGACGTCAATGGAGCAAGACATGAAAGACCCCTTAGAAATATATTCATCATTACTTTCATGTAAATTTGTTTAATCTTTTAGTTTTTATATAATTCTAAATAAATAAGATGATCGAATGATTCTATTGCGGATAAATTGCTCATTTCTATAACACATGATTTCTTCACAATAAACTTGAGTTTTAGAGCTAAATAACACTTGTAAATGAGAGTTATCACTCCCTCAAACCTAGGTCATTATTCGTCCTTAAGAAATTTTAATCTAAAACCAATAGTAATCAATACGCCTCCTAATGGAGATTTTAAAGGAAAAATATTTCTTTTAGATGAGGTCTTATACCTTGGGGCCGGTTTGTTTCACAAGCTAGAACGATAGATATGGGCTTGGAATATTCAAACTCATGTATGTGTGTGTTTGCATTACCTGACCCCAACAGTGAGGTTACTTACTGTGTTTTTCTTAAAACACTCAAGCCACGTGATACTTCTATATTTCAGGTAAAGGTAAAGTGCCACTGCACAAATGACGGTGATGCTGGAATAACAATGGAAACTAAGTTATGATAGTGCTACTTCTATATTTCAGGTAAAGGTAAAGCGTGTTAAAATATCATCACTAGCCCAATAGGGACAAACACCAATAATCGTATGAGCACATTGTATATTGATTTTAGGAAAATGATTTAGGTGTTTTAGGAATAAAGACATCTAAATCTTTATTCTGTAAGGATTGTCTAGCCTCTAGGGTAAATACCCTTACCCTACTTAGATTTTCAGTCCAAAGAAATACAAAGCACTGAGTGCAGTAGTTTCTACATAGTGTTTTATAATCTCTTCTCGATTGTTCTTCATACAGAGTGTTTCCCACGGAGAGTTGTGTTCAACAAAGCACGCCTGCACAAATGACGGTGATGCTGAAATGACAATGGAAATTAAATTAGGATAGTAGTATGCATCGTTTCTCCTTAGGATTTCATAGGAAGTTTCGGGTTTTCACAATTGTATTGGGATATAATGGTTTTGTTATGACGTTAATGGTACTTTTTATTTCTTATTTTCAAATTGAACGTAGAAGTCCATAGCTTCGTTTGAAAGGCTGTATTAAATTTCCCGCGTAGGTTAATAAAGATAGGCATGTAAGTTAGAAATTAGGGACGCTACACTTCAATCGATTATATTTCTAATTAAATTTAAAATTTAAAATTTAATTGGATGACCTTTGGCTCAACAAGTTGGATTTGAGCTTCGTTGTGCTTAGGCAGAATTATCTAATGATCCTATTTTGGGCTAACATGGATCTAAATATAATCACCCAATTGTCACATCGTTCGTTGTTTTAAATAAATAAAAAAGTGTAACAAATGTCTTATTATTAGACATTTTATCGCACCAATAGGTCTAGTCAAGTCCAACGATGATTAAGTTGTGCATGCACGAGGCACGAGCTTGCTTGGATCAAATCTAGACTTCGAGCCTAAGTCTAAAGAACATACAAGTTAGTCCACTTTAGAGATGAGATACGTTGTCCAACAAATCACGTCTACACCCGTCAGAGCTAAAATGCTCCAAAATATATTGTAGGGGATGTGACTAGTTGTCAATTCTTCATACTCAGGCTTTATATTATCAATCGAACATATCTCCCAATACTCTTTCAGAATATTTAGAATAAGAACACACAAAGTAAAAAAAAAAGATATTGAAGCTTCCAAGGAAAGACAATAATCTTTTGCTTCAAATTGGATAAAAGATTATAACAAAAGAATTTAAAAATAACAATCAAGAATCCATCAAACCTTTAAGAAATTCTTAAGAGTTTAAATTATTGGTAATTAATGTCGAGGGAATCTTAAGCTTTCACAACTCATGAGTAGCAAGAACATAAAACGCGTTGGAGATGAGTGTGAATGTGTAGTCATTGAAGCATCATCGTCTTGCAACCAATGGCCTTTTGATTTGACAACATATTCTAGGCTTCCAAGTTAAAACAACACAAAATATACATATATACGTGTGTATATATATAGAGGACGACATGATCCTTAAAACTTTATATTTTGTCTAAAAAAATACTTTAAAAAAAAATACCTTTAACCTCGGGCTACTTCATAGCCGTGGGATGGGTTCACTAATTTACCTCTCATGGATGACGAGCATGTTAGCACTCACCATATTGTCTCCACCTAGTAAGAAGTCTATAGAGATAGCATTTCATCTTTAGATATCAATTACCGTTGCATAGGCTAAGCTAGCTGTCCAAGACTGTGCACAACAAGAGCAATCCACCTAGACCTAGAGTAAAGTCTCTACTCACCTGCGAGGTCATGGTTGCTTATTGGGTATGTTTATATACTCACCCAAGCTGCTGGTCGAGGTGGAGGAGCATTCGAGAGTTGTATGGTCACAAAAGAAGTTATTCTAGAGTGTGAGTCCACTTTTATGTTTTTGGAGTCTTTCACATTTGTTTTATAATTGTATCATAAACTTGTTTCCACGCTTGTAATATTTTAGACTGCATCGTCTTATAATTCGATTTTATTTTGTATTTAAATTTGGTGTTATTAACTTTATTTCGATTTTAATTTTATCATATTTTATTTTATTTTACTTTTATTTATATTCATTTTTTGTCTTTTTAGTCGAGATATGAGTTTCAAAGTTTCGAAATTTGGGTCATGACATGAGCCCACCTAGTGGGTACATGCATACGTGCTTGAACCATGTATAATAAAGTATTATGCCTCTAACTCTTCCCAATATAGAAAGACGAGCCAAAGACTAGTCATGAAAAGTAGGTCACACTAGTAAACATATTGTATAGGATTGTATTTTTCGACCCCAACAATGAAGTCATTTCTTAGGTATTTTTAATTACTCAAATCATGTTTAACATGTTTTTAAATAAAGGCAAGCGCCCCACAAATGACAATGTCAACTGAGAAGGCCATGAAACCTAGATGAGATAACTAATTTTTCAGCATTTAAGTTGTAGACTTTAGGTTAAAGTACGACATGAGCGTTTTATTTCTAAACATTGATTGAAGGTGTTATTTTTATTTCTACAAGAAAGTTGATACTTCTCGAGTTGTTTGTAATTACAGCTTGGCCATAAGTCTGACTTACCTCCTATAATTACATATTTCACCACAAGTATCAATAATTCCTTAATAAACAATTTATTTATGATCCAATCCTACTTAATGCTTTAATCGACTATAAAAGTCATTCTCACCCATGCAAATCAAGGGACAACCACTCACACGTAAGATTTCATAACTCACTCAAGATCAAGATCGAGTTGCATATGGTCATCTTGTGGAATATTAATATTTTTAATTAGCAGATTTATAAAGAGAGGTTCAATATTTCGTGATTCAATCTTATACAAATTCATCGTATAGGATACCCCCACAAACGTGTCTGCCTGAGCGATTTAGATCAAATCATCTGTAACAACTACAAAGTAGGTTGTATCACTCGTGTTACCAATATAAAACATCCAACCTCATCCATATACAAAAAATCTTTTAGGTTATTACTTGAACGTGATTCTCTTATATGTCAACTTTGGTAAGAAGGCCATCTCTTCCCGCACTATACAAGGTCAATTTTGGTACGAACAATTTGGTTTCTCTCGAACAGCAGCTTATATACCTCGAATGAGATATCCTCCCATAGTTGTTTGCATCTCGATTCTTTCACAATAATTGCTCCAAATCTCCTTTTGAAGTTGTAGAAACTAGAACCATAACGCAAAAAGCTCTCGATTCTTACGCAAAACTCATCCTCTCGTTCTCGATCTCGAGTCTTCTTCTCCCCAAATCAGCTCAACAGACCTCTTGCCCACACTCTCTTGAGTGAAATCCCTAAAAAATTTGTTCAAATTGTTACTATATAGCCATGAATTATGTTAAAAAAAATTGTGGGCAGAATATGACAAAGAAAAGATTTGTTTTTATGGATAAATCTTTAGCCATTAATAAATTTCCATCCTTATTATATACACACACATATATATATATATATATATATCACTATTCTCGTACTATGTATTCTCACCATAAGTAATAACCATGAGCTAGATAAAGTAAATCAAGGACTTGTCGGAGCATCATTTTGTCCTTTCAAATATTTTCTTTAAATAAATAAGTTTGCTCATGCTTTGCCCATCTTGAGTGTTCTTTGATCCATGAATATAAGTTCGAAATTGTGCTCGCTTAAACCTAAACTCGAAACGCTTAAACCTAAACTCGAAACTCTTTATGTCTCAATGCCAAAGAGCTCATAAAACAAAACAATTCTTCTTGTTAAGTTGCATCGTTATACACATGATTCTAGTTGATTGATGTAGCGGCAACTTGCAATGTACACTTTATGATGGAAAACTCAATGAGATCCTTTTGACACCGCCATAAAGATCTTAACTGAGTTTTAACGAATAACGCGTAACAGCACGAGGCCACCGCTAGTAGATATTGTCTACTTTAACCCGTTATGTATCGCTGTCAGCTTTACGGTTTTAAAACGCGTCATCTAGGGACAATATCCACACTCTAGTAGATATTGTCCATTTTAGCCCGTTACGTATCGGCGTCAGCCTTACGGTTTTAAAACGCGTCTTCTAGGGACAATATCCACACCCTAGTAGATATTGTCCTCTTTAACCCGTTACGTATCGCCGTCAACCTCACGATTTTAAATCGCGCTATCTAGGGAGAGATTTTCACACCCTTATAAGAAATGTTTCGTTTTCTTCTCCAACCGATGTGAGATCTCACCTAAGAACTAACGAACTCTTACAGATACGAGACATACGAGAGAAAGAGAAAAAATATATTGAGAAAGCGATGAAAAGAACCGCTCGAATAATGTATAAAAAGTTGAATCATAGACATAAAAGAACAAAGCGAGACAACCAAGAGATGTGGAAAAAGTTGAAACAAAACAACTCATCATAGGCAGTGGTTTCATTGGCTACCACATCAAAGCTTTCATGGATAGCACATGAAAATGGATTATTATTAATCTTAGGCCTTTAGCTGCCCCACTCATTGCCAATATGCTCTTCTAAAAAAGATTCTTGGAGAGTAATATTATAAGTTTTATTCCATGCATCATGTTGCATTTAATCTATTAGTTTATTTTTGTTGGGAATAAAAGGTGGTAAGATTAATGAAGGAAGGTCTAACATGTTATATCAAACAAATAATAATATGAGTATTCAATGCTACGATTTGATTATTGCTTCTATCTTTATTTATGCTTAAAGTTTAAAAAGAAAAACTATGATTGAAATTCTTGTGCCAACTTATGTGGATTGGATGATCCAAATTAAAAAAATGTTTTATCAAAGTGGGAAGAAAATAGTTAACAAAGGCTCATAGTTTGTTCGTTTAATTATGTTTATATCTTAGTTAAGTATATAATTAAGAAATGGGTATTAGTGAGCTTGATGAAATGAGTATTAATTTAAGTATATAATTAAGAAATGGGTAATAGTGAGCTTGATGAAATGAGTATTAATTGATGAACAAGGAAAGCCAACTCACAATCAATTATGCCTACCTTATTAATTTATTTGATTGATGTGTTTTGTTCGGGTTGTTTAGTAGATGTGGTATGGCTACTTGCCACTCAGATTAAAAGGTTTTAACTTATTGGGTGGGGTTTCAAATTTAGTTTTGGTTAAGTTAGATATTTGGGCGTTTCCTACGTTGCTTAGATGGAGGGTGAAGAAAGCCTACTTTTGAGATACTCGAGTCATTAATGAGATACCACTTTGAAAGAGTTAGAAATCTAATCTTATCATGACCTGATTTTTAAGACTTCGAATATTGGGTTGTGATGAAGAAAAGACAAACGACTAAAGCAAAAGTAAAATTGGTAAAAATTTGCACAATTTAAAACAAACAATACTACAATTAAAAGCAAATCGAAATCTAATTCAAGCTAGTATTGTTCAAGTTTATTATAAACAGAAAATAGGTTTGGGTACAATTTCAAAGAAAACATGAAAAACCCAAAATACACATATATGACTAACGCCTTAAGACAACATCCTTTGTGATTGTCGAGCTCTAGAAGGCTATCCCACCTTGGTTTATAGTCAGCGAATACCTGAAAAAGAAATATAAAATAGGATGAGTATAAAAATACTTAGTAAAGAGCATAGGTTCTCATCGTATCTAATTCATAGTAAGTTGTCAAAGACTTTTCATTAGGCTCTATGAAGTTTGGGCTACTTCTACAACTAGTTAAGCTTTTGATAAGGCCTTGAAGTTTTGAACGATTCTGTTACTTGTCACATATCCAATCAGGGTCTAGAAGCTGTTCATCGGGTGAACCAACTTTTCTGATTCTCATACTTAGTAAGCTTGCATTACCATACTAGTGAATGATCGATATCATGGGTTGAGGCACGACCTAACCATATTTGTTTGAGCATTATGACATCATCTTGTCCGAATATCATTTGTGTATGTTTAGCTGGTGATCCTTAACACATGACCATAAAGTTACACTGAATCTGGGGGAGCAACCCCATGTGCTAGCCAACTACTAAGTCAAGCTATGTAGTTTCTCATCCCTGCCCAACAGATTTATGACGATACAACCCTATTTGGGAGGCGTACAACTGTTTCTACACTCACTAAGATCACTCATCCTGACCTAACAACCCATGTAGTGCCTAATTCTGACTCAAGATTGGTTTACGAAATTGCGACCTCAATCTTTGACTCGTTTCTAAACTCTATAGTAACTTAAGTAACCTCCTCACACTGTTCTATCTGACCAATCTGCATTATGTTTGACAATACAGGTTCTTGTTTACCTACCATTTGGCAAGAGTTTAGCTTGGTTTAGGGTTTAGGGTTTAGAGTTTAGACAACCAATCAGTGAATTGAGGTACCAAGGAAGGTACCAAGGAAGTGATCTTGACTTCACACCACTAGTAAGTCAGGTAACCTATTTTAGTCATCTATAGATGTTGCGGAGGTTTACTAGGTTATTAGGGCATTTAAGCCGTTTAAATCTCAAACTCACATTTCTAGGAAACTCGGGATTTGCTCCTTAAGGCTATCTAATTTTTGGAAGCATTATGGTTTTGACCACTGATTCCTGCTGACCTAAATCAACATGAAACCACCCTAACTCTAGCAGGTAATCATAACTTGGAACACCATGCACGTTTTGTTAGGGAGATAATCCTATCAATCACCTGAAGCATGGGATACTTAATCTGAGCATTCATTAAAGCTCAACGGGGAAATAACGTTCATCAATCACCTAGAGCACAAATCACAACATTTCATTGTTCTTTCTAGGCAGCAGAAAGCATTAAAAACAACCGGCATCTTAAAATCCCATACTAGAGGTATTTCAGTAATTTTTTATAACATACATAACATTCTCATCCAAATTACCTTATAGATTCTCAATCATGCATATTCTGACCATCTAAGACAAGAAATGCTTAGATGCTAGCATTTTCGAGTAATCTCTACAAGTATTACTTGAAGAAAGTTTGATTAGCTACTTACTTGGGTGATGCATACCTTCTCCAGCCTGCTTTTCCAATTGTTGGAAGTTCCAAATTTTAAAAAAAAAAAATTTAGTAGATTTTAATTCAAGTAAAATTAAGGTCAGTATTGAAATCGAGGTGAAAAATAAATGAGTAAAATTTAAAAGGGGCAAAAAAAAAAAAAAACCTAACGTGCTTTCGCGCATCTCCACATGCAATTGGAGGTCTTCCAAGTGTTCAACCCATTCGTGAGTACGTTGTCACAATTGCACTCTTGTGGGAGCAGAAAAACGATATTGTGGCACTTGTTCTAATCCAACGAACAAGTCAGTCGTGTGAAAATCAAACTTTACGAACATTCTTGATGTGTGATTGATGCTCAAGTCACATTTGAAATTTTTTTTTTTATAAAACATGAACGGGAAATAAGTTGATAATTTGAAAAGAAGTAATGTTATAGATTAAAATTGAATAAGCAACAACCAAGACTTTGATAGAGTATAACCTAGGTAGGAAGAATTTATAAGTCACATTTTCCTACATTACATTTTCCGACATTTTAGCCGTAGCAGGTGTATAAATGATTTTGGTGAACGATCATATGCTCTTGTATTGTCATAACGATGGTATCAAATCTGGATTTCGAATCCTGATTCAAATTGTAGACAACGAAGGTAAATGTTTCAATCAGATGTCTCAAAACTTTGAAAAACAATGTGCTATGACCAGAGTATACTCCATATACTAGTAAATTTAAAGGAAAATGATCAGAGAAACTCTGGCTCACCAAAAAGAAATTTTACGAGCTAATACCATGAAAGTTCAAACACTTTATACTTGAATTAATTTATAATCATCATGCGTGTCTTTAATAGTCGAGGACATTTGTATGTGGGAAAGTCTTCTTCCCCAAAACAAGTGAAGAACCGCGACGCATCCTTTTTCGTTAGTCTTGAAAATGGGCTTCCACAACCCTTCACACAATGTTTCCTCCCTTGATTCCTTCATAAAACTGAAAGATGGTGAACTAGAGAAGAGCTAAGGATTAATTTCATACATTTTTGTGGACTGTAGCCTATAATATAAGCCGTTAAAAATCGCCGAAAATCATGTTCTTCATTAGAGTTAAACACAAAAAGTTCTTATTCATTGGGACGATTTAGACGTTTCGATCCCTTCATGAAACTTCTTCCTTATCTTATGATTAAGAAATAGAATTTGAAGAACATCTTTTAAGTGTGGGCTACCAATTTCTCGATTGAACCTTTTGGAAGCTTACTCATTTTTTGTGAATTTTGAAGCTTATTGGGCACATGATAGAGAGCTCATCGACTCTTGACTTCTTCATGAAATCTTCTCCTCTTAATGTCACGAAACTAAAGGAGTTATTAATTGGATTTCTTATATCTTCCTCGTTGACCATAGATGCTTGAATTGGGGGAATAGGTTCTCGACACTTTAAGCTCTCTTTCCCTTAATGTCACGAAACGATTAATATCACGAAACTTTTGTTCGCTTAGCCAAAGACAACATGTTTAGTTTGTAACCTTTAAAAATGATCACTAGTTAACTTCATATTGTGATATTCATAGCAACCTCAATTTTAGCAAACTTTCACATCCTCCATATTAGAATAAACACTTTTAGTTTCAAATTAAAAAATAATTAGGGGATTATGAAGATGAATTATTTCTTTTTGGTTCTTGAACTCGTGGGATGCACAAATAGTTCTAGCTTGAATTAAATGTTTTGGGAGTGTTTATACTGAATTTTCGTTAGAATTTATATATATATATAAAATTGTTCCAGCCACGATTCAAGTGTTTTTCGAACTAGTTAAACATATGGCTAAACATATCGTTTTAAAACAAGTGTTTAGTTTAGTTTAGATTTTTAAAGTGTGATAAATGTTAGTTTTGACTCTCAATCAAAGCATACAGATAACTGAAGCAGATTGCTAAGAATTGGTCATTTTGACCCTCTAATTACTTTGCTAAGAATGAAGAAAAATCCACTGCAAACGACGACTTGGAGTCAGAATTTCACTCGAGTTTGTCCACAAGAATTGTTTAGTGACTTCGGGAGAATCATTATGGGCTTTTGAATCACTCAACTCTGTCAAGAATCAACTCTGTCAAGAATCGTGGAAGAACGGAAGGTACAATTTTTGAGTTTTTTATTTTGGTTTTTCTTCAAATTCTAGAGTTTTTTTTTTGGAATTAAGTACTATGTTTTTAGTAGGTTGATATTGGAGTAATTTTGCACAAGTTGTATAAAGGAAGTTGATGTTGATTTGGACTGGAAGGTGGCATTCCAATGAACGTCAAGAAGCTGAATTTTTTTTTTTTGTAAGTTTTTAGTTTTTTACGATGGACTCGATTATTTTTTATGTGATTGACTAAAAATCATGAGAAAAAAATACCTCAATAAAGATAAATTAAAAGTCTACAATTTTCACGAAGAAACTAAGTTAATGGGAGTGGTATAGAAAATAGTTCTGAAAATTCAAAGAAAATAGAAAACAATAAAAAAATTGGTTTGGAAATCTGAAAATTTTGACGAATGACTCCAATGCACAGGTGACGCACGTGAAAAAGAGATTTCAAAAACTTATGAGCTCCACAAAAAAAAAAAAAAAACTAGCTCGAGAAGGCATGCGTCATCCAAATAAGTAATTACACAAACTTTAGGTAAGTAATACTTGTAGGGATCACTAAGGTGTGTTAGGATGAGAGTATTCCTTACCTTAGGTGGTTCCAAAATGCATGTTTAGGACATCGGAAGGACATTTTTCGATGAATACGTATTGTATGTATGTTATGGTAAAATTATCGTTATACCCCTAGGTTGAGATTTTCAAGAAGCGTGCTGTTTTATTGTTATGGAAAGCGAGAAAGAGAATATGCATGACTAGAATACTAGTTAGACAATATGGATGAATACGTTATGCATAATGTACGAAATTATCAAAATGCCCTTACGATGAGATTTGTGAAGAATTCTAATTTTATATGATTTCCGCTGTGTTAGAAAGGAGGACAGACTATTGTGAAATGTGCTTTGGGTGATTGATGGATGTCATCTCTCCATTAAGCTTGTTTGCCTGTATGTGTGCATAATATAGTAGGTGTTAGCTTAAGATGTTTGACGGGGCGTTCTCCCTGTAGAACGTATTTATCTACACAAAACTAGGGTGTTAGAGTTAGGTTGGCTAGACAATGACTTAGGTCAGGACGCCTCGAGTAGACTGAGTACGGTAGGATTGTGAGCAACGGTTAGAGGGTGTAAACCATAGTGCTCCTAGACTAAAGAAAATCTTGAGGAGTTAGAATAGAGCATTCTGAAGCTAGAAGCCCGTGTTAAGCCATCTAACTACCCTAGGAATCCAATAAACCTCCTCAGCTCCTAGATATGACCAATGCAAAGTTTAAATTATGGATTACGTGCTTAAGTGATCGAGAGATATATCTCCCAAGCAAAGCATGCATGAGAGAGCTTAGTTAAGATTAAGGCGCTACAACTAGTGCAGTTTACACGTTAACCTAGGTCAAAAAATTCCCAGTAGACTCTGCACCCAGGATCATGAGCAGCGACCAAAGGTCTAGACTTGAGTGACCTAGAGATTTGCATTAGCGTCGAGGAGCTAACCCCAAGGGTTCTAAAAATGAGATATGAGATTTAAACAACCTAAAATTCCCTAAGAATCTAGTAAGCCTCCACGAAAACTAAGAACGACCAAGGTAGCTGATCAGGCTGTAGCAGTGTAAACAATGTCACTTGTCTGTCCACTACCTTTTCCGCTCCAATATCATATCATCGTGACTCTACTCTGGTTCTCGTACCGTGGAGCTAGGCGTCATTAGTAAGGGTAGCGCAACACGTGCCCCTACCTAGTGGAAATGGCCAGGAGTCTTCTAAACAGGACCTCTATGTTGTAAACCTATCCTTGAGCGAGGGAGCGTGGGACCATGTAGTTGATCTCGTAGCTGACCAGTACATGGGGGATCGTTTCCCCCAAACTTTGGCAACTTTATGGTCTCGTTGGAGGGTCCATCAACTAACCCCATAGATGATGTTCAGATTCAAATCTAGTCATGTTGTCTCGTAGCTTATGAGGTCGCGCTTCAACTAATGAGATTGGTCATTCACTATATAAGTACAAAAAGCCACCTAAGTCAAAGAAAATAAAGATTTAAAAACTAGAACAAATCCATAAGGGTAGGCTTCAGTTTTAGAACATCGAGGTATCTAGTTGCTCAGATAGCATTAGAATCTAGGCCGAAACTTACTAGACTCTAGAATAAAGTCGATAGATACTTAATAAGTATAGTTATATACTTACTTTCCCCACCTCTTTTCTCCAAGTATTTGCAAGTTGTCGGTCCATTTTATATTAAGTCTTTTTTATTTCGTTTTGTAATTATACATCGAACACTTTTCCCAATTTTTAATAAACTTGAACCTCACCATCTTGTAGTTTATATTTTGTTTTGTATTTAATCATGGTGTTGCTTGTCTATCTTTCTTTTGATTTAAATTTTATAGGATTTTCATCTTTTATTTTTTATTTTATTTCGATTTATTTTTGCTTTCGTCTTTTTAGTTGCTATGTGAGATTCGAAATCTTGAAAATTGGGTCATGACAGACGATGAGTCAGTCGATGACTTTACCATGAAGTTGCTGATGATCGTCATGAAGTTCTTTCAAACCATCCTCCGAGATTCATGCAAATTGTTACCTCAATTTTGCAGTTTGGCGACCTCAAGAAGATGTCAGTTGAGGAGGTCATGGTCATCTTATGGTCTATAACGAGAAACTTTGTGATTACGACAATAGAGAGGATGAGAAATAACTCTTACTCACACACGAGGAGTGGCTCACATGGACGAAAAAGAAAGATGTGGCTGATTCTTCCTTTTCAAGTACAAAAGGACGTGAGGACCACAACAAGGAAAGTAAAGGTCATGGGTGTAGACGTCATTGTGGCCTCGAACGTGATGGCTAAGGAAGCCATGCCAATATCTCACAAACTCATGACAATGCCAACCCTTTGAAGGACAAGAGCATGATCAAGTGTTACTCTTGTGAAAAATACGAACATTATACAGTGGACTGCAACAACAATGAGTGCAATAAGGAGGCAAATCTCACATTCACGCACGACAAAGACCATGCATTGATGCTGATGCTGGCTGAAAAGTTGCCCAATCTGTTGATGCTCAATGAATAAAAGGTTATGGCTATCCTCCTCAGAGGCAAAGAAAATCGAGTGGAGACCAACATGTAGTACCTAGACCACGCTACAAGCAATAAAATGACCAAAGATCGAACAAAGTTCAAGGAGCTTGATGAGAAGCCCATTGAAAATATAAAGCTTGTGAAAAATCAACTAACCGATCAAAGGCAAATGATCTATCTTGTTACAGTGCAAAAACAATGATCAATGTTTATTGACCAAGGTAAATTACATCCTGAGTTTGAAGAGCAATATTATTAGTCTTAGTCAAGTGACAGAAGAAGACAACTGAGTGGAGTTAATCGTGTCGTTCCTCAAGATGTTCGATAGAAATGGAGCCCTGTCGATAAAGGTAAAACAGTCATAAAAATTGCTTATATAAGAGACTAATGAAAGACCATCAACATCTTCCAGAAGCTTCCATTGACATTGACGACAAGAAAGGAAGAAGAAATCAAGGGTCAGGAGAAGAAAGAACCAAAGAACATAGCTAAGAAGAAGTCCGAAACTACTTCAATCAACAAAGAGCAACCTACAAGTCGGTGTGCTTCATCAGACTTATCATCTTAACCAAAGAGACCTAGAGGAAGGTTACCACGACATAAGAACCATGTGACATCGAACTTTCCCTCTATCACAAAAAATTAAGAAATTCAAATTTTTAATTGGAAAAAGTAGGGTTTTCCAAGACAATGAACAATGGGAGAATCAAATGTTGGGAAGATGGGATTGGTCAATAAATAAAAAAAGGAATTTCACTCATTGGGCTTATAGTGGGAGAGAGAGAGAGAGAGAAAGTAAGAAGAAAAAACAATGGAAAAGAAAGTTGGTGACTTTAGAGATTCAAAGATGAGAGTTATAATAAAATAACATAAAAGAAACCATAGTGATGGATAAAGGTAAACTTAGTAAATTAAATTACCGACCAAATTATATTCTTTGAGGCATTAAAAACAATGAAAGAAGTTATATAAAGGGTTTTGAATCCCATTAGAGTGGTTTAAGGGTTTGTGAGTTTGAGAGGCTAAGAGAAGTAGAGAGATTGCAGCGACCGGAAGCTAGTTCAAACTAGTGGAAGGTTGGGTGCAGAGAGGCTGCAGAAGAAGAAGGAAAGGTCGAGCAATTGGTTGAAATGGCTCGTGGGAAGGTTCAATTGAAGAGGATTGAGAACCCTGTGCACAGGCAAGTCACGTTCTGTAAGCGCCGAGCTGGGCTGCTTAAGAAGGCTAAGGAGCTGTCTGTGTTGTGCGATGCTGAAATTGGAGTATTCATTTTCTCCGCTCATGGAAAGCTCTATGAACTCGCCACTAAAGGGTATTAATATCTTGTTCTTCGTTTTTTTAGTTCGAAATGTGTTAAAAAAGCTCGGATGGTTGGTTGAGAGTACAATACTTCGATCGGTTAAGTTATATTCATGTTGATACTTTCTTTTTGTAACGGTCCATGCCCACCGCTAGCAGATATTGTCCTCTTTGTGTTGTCACTTTCGGATTTCCTCTTAAGGTTTTTAAAACGCGTCTATTAGGGGTCTCATAAAAATACATTATAATGATGTGGGATCTCCTTGCTGACACACTGCCTAGTGTTAATCCCCTTTCAGGGCTCAGCCTCCTCTCTGGCACCTCGCTCGGTGTTTGGCTTTGATACCATTTGTAACTGCCCAAGCCCACCCGCTAGTAGATATTGTCCTGTTTGAGTTTTTAGTTTTGGGTTTTCCCTCAAGATTTTTAAAACGTGTTTACTAGGAAGAGGTTTTCACACCCTTATAAAGAATACTTGTTCCCCTCCCCAACCGATGTGGGATCTCACAATCCACCCTCCTTCGAGGTCCAGCGTCCTCGCTTGCATTCGTTCCGTTCTCCAATCGATGTGGGACCCCTCCAATTTACCCCCTTTCGAGGCCTAGCGTCCTTGCTAGCACACCGCCTTGTGTCCATCCCCCTTCAGAACTTAGCCTCCTCGCTGGCAATATCATCCCGTATCTGGCTTTAATACCATTTGTAAGAGCCTAAGTCCACTAGTAACCGATATTGTTCTATTTGAATTTTTTCTTTTGGGTTTTCCCTTGAGGTTTTTAAAATGCGTCTGCTGGGGAGAGATTTCTACACCTTTATAAAGAATACTGGTTCTCCTCTCCAACTGATGTGGGATCTCAAACTTTTTATGTTTTGTTTTTTTGTTTAATTCAACTCATATTAGCATAGGTGTTCGAATTTTAACCTTTTCGTCAAGATCATAATACTTAGACCGATTAAACCTCTATCTTTCGAGTAAGATTGAATATAGGTTGGGTTGAGAGAATCTTTTAAACCAACCCGAAATTTCGAGTTAGTTGGGTTGGTGTCCCGAACAACTCGAATAGAGCTGACAACCCAACTCAACTCACTTGGGTTAGATTGGATTGTCGGATTGTTTTTTTAATTATTTAAAAAAATCTACTTACCCACTATACATTTTATATTAATAACTAAAATCTCATAAAATTCAAATATCAAATATTCACAAGTCACATCACTAATATCTGTTACACACTTCAAACATTTTTCATTTTCATGACAATCTTAAAAGTAGGGTGTGAGATCCCATATGGATTGGAGAGGGTAACAAAATATTTTTTATAAGAGTGTGGAAACCTCTTCCTAGCAGACGTGTTTTAAAAACCTTGAGGGGAAGCCCGAAAAGAAAAGTCCAAAGAGAACAATTTCTGCTAGCGATGGATTTGGGCCCTTACATAGAGTATAGTAGAGTTCGGTTGTAACTCATCTAACCTACCCGAATGTTTTCTATTTCCTAATTACTCAATTCAACTTAATCTGAAAAAATCTAACACAACCTAACTTAAGATCGAGTTACAGATCATATAAACACTTCTAGTTTTGAATATTGGTTGATCTCCGTTATTTAAATGTGGGAGGACAGAACCATGCAAGGGCTTATTGAAAGGTACATGAACCACACCAATGGGAGTCAGCCACCACAGCCACCAATAGACAACCAAACCCTGGTACTCTCTCTCTCTCCATTGTTTTTTTTTTTTTTTTTTTACTTATTTTAATTTGATGTGACAAAAGTTGAGTTTTTCGTTTAAAGTTTTCAATATAATTCTTATTAAAAATTTAAATTTTATAATTACAACAAAGTTTTTAAAATTTAAAAAAAAATCTACGTTTAAATATTATAATTAAAGTATCAAAATTAACTAAACAGCTAAACAATTTCGATTTTTCTCTCTCACTATGGGTGGAAGAGGATAGAAAATATACTCTCGTCTCCGACTCTATTTATGGAAAAAATGTTTTCCATTATCGGTTTAAACGAAGAATCCCTCCTTATTCGACCGAGTCCTTTACAGGGCAGGTTAAGGGTAGATCCTTACAAATAAAATCAACGTCTTTATTTATAATTTAATAATCAAAATTTGAGACCAAACAAAGAACTTTTAGATACATTATTTTATTTTATGAATTGAGAAGTGTGCTAGAAAGCACTAGACAACTAAAGAAATTATAAATAAAAAGTTGAAACTTTTTTTTCTTTTACATAAAGTTATCAAAAGGGATCCTTGATTATTTAATAAGTGACTTGGTTAATTAGGTCTCTAATATAGTTGTTAGGGTTAGTGTTTTTTTTTTTTTTTTCAATTTTAAAATTTTAAGGTTAGAAATAAAAGAGATGTGTGAAAGAGTACACTCAACCTAGTTCTAAGGCGTTCGAGTAGCTTTTAATCGAAAATTCTTTCCAAATTCAACTAAACAATACGAAAAGAGAGGCCTTGGAACCCGATGATGAGCCATGTGTGACAACCAAAGGTGAACGTGCGTAAGAGAGAATGTTGTATGAGAAAGATCGAGGGCCTAGAAAACAAAAAGAGAGAAATCAAGAGAGAGACGAACTGCATTTAGCAAAAACATAAGGAGAGCTACGCTATGCACGACAACCTAACATTAGAGGAGGGTTGGGTTGTGACAAATCGAGAGTATTGGGTGAAAGAGTCAACCAAGAGAGAAACCTGAGTATGAGAGAGAATTAAGCGAGAGAGGGAGTCTTGACAGTGAGAGTGAGATTAATAGAGGTTGAGATTGGTGAATAGAGATGTCTATTTAACTCGAGTTCAAATGGAAAAATGGATGGAAGAGTGGAAGAGAGATTTTCCTCCGTCAGTCAATAGGAATGAGGGACGGGATTATGTTCTCTGTCCCTGTTCCCATCCTAACCTCGCTCCAATCCTGTCCCGCCCTACCCCACTTTTATATATAAACATATCTACATCTATATATAATATTTAAAAATAAAGATTTAGATAGAGATAGTTTAGAAAAAGCAAGTTTTCATTCTAAAAAGAGCAAAGTGTATTAGTCTCGAGACTAATCGTGTTCCGAACACATAGTTTACGCACAATTTTAAAATTGTTCGACCCTTTTTACTATATTCATGTCCTATATGATTGATATATGACTTGTAAAATATTATGGAAGTATGGAATGTTTTAATGTTGCTTTCATATATAATACTATTATTATTATTAAATGAATAAAGCTATTTACATTAAATGCATGGCTATCTAGGAAGTAAAGGAGGAGGTCAACCGGCTGAAACAAGAAATTGAAGTCCTAAAGGGTCTCAGGTATAAAGATTTCTTATTTTTTATTTCTAATTTTCGATACTCGTGCAACTCAACTATTAGGTCTTTTGATCGATGTTTGATTGATAAGACAAAACCTATTCTATCTATCAAAATTTTAACTAAACAGACTAAAACGTTTTAAAACTGATTTAACTTCACGCAATCTAACATATAGTTTTATTAATGTTTCCATGCAGATTCTAGGTTGTAAGAAAAAAAAACATGTTAGTATGTTTGTGTCTGTGTCATGTTTATATTTTCTGTCGATATTCGTAGTTTTTAATTTGTGTAAATCGATAGCGTTGATTATGAAAAAACACGATCTAAGTGAAAATTTTAAAACGAATATATATATACATATGTATGTAGGAATGCTTTAGGAGGAGGAGTGGAAGGAATAAGGACATTGGACGAGCTTGATATGTAGATAGAATATGTTGATAAGACGAAACATAAATTTTAACTAAACAAATTAAGAGCATTTTAAAATTGATTTAACTTCACACCGTCTAACATATAGTTTTATTAATGTTTCCATGCAAATCCTAGGTTTTAAGAAAAAAAAACATGTTAGCATGTTTGTGCTTGTGTCATGTTTATATCTTCTGTCGATATTTGTAGTTCTTAATTTGTGTAAATCGATAACGTTGATTATGAAAAAAACACGATCGAATGTGTATATATATGTAGGAATGCTTTAGGAGGAGGAGGAGTGGAAGGAATAAGGACGTTGGATGAGCTTGATATGCTTGAGAAGCAACTTGAGATTTGGATTTGTCAAGTGCGTTCTACAAAGGTATGCTTTCAAAACAAACCAAAAAATCTGTCTTTTGGACACTTTGATGTGTTTTTATAAGCATTGGAATTAATTGACCTTTGTGATGCAGATGAAGTTCATGTGTGAAGAGATTGATGCATTGAAGAACCAGGTTGGACTTTTTTTTTTGTTTGATTTATGTTATTTAGAGCTATTGAATTATAACCCATTTTATAGTATTTAAATTTAAACATAAACTAGTTTCATTTATTTAGTTGATTAGGAATCAAAGTGGGAAAGAAAAAATGGGTTTGAGAAGAAAATGAACATTTAGGACATCGACGACCATTAATGTTCACGATGATGACCTAACCAGCACCCACTATTGGCGGTTAGCAACTAAGGGCTCGGTGTTGAGGAATGTTGGGAGAGGAGTCCCACTTCAACTAATTAAGGGGTTGATTATGGGTTTATAAGTAAGGAATACATCTCCATTGGTACGAGGGTTTTTGGGGAAACCAAAAGTAAAGTCATGAGAGTTTATGCTCAAAGTGGACAATATCATACTATTGTGGAGGTTTGTGGTTCCTAACATGGTATCAGATCCATGCCTTTAACTTAGACATTTCAATAGAATCCTCAAATTTCGAACAAAGAAGTTGTGAACCTCGAATGTGTAGTCAAAAGTGACTAAAGTGTCGAATAAATGGTGTATTTTGTTCGAGGGCTTCAAAGGAGGAGTCGAGCCTCGATCAAGGGGAGGATGTTCGAGGGATCCATAGGCCTCAAGGAAGGTTCCATGGTGTACTTTGTTCGAGGGGAGAATTGTTGGGAGAGGAGTCCCACATTGGCTAATTAAGAGGTTGATCATAGGTTTATAAGTAAGGAATACATTTCAATTGGTATGATGCCTTGTGTGGAAACCAAAAACAGTCATGAGAACATATGCTCAAAGCGAACAATATCATACCATTGTGGAGGTTCATGGTTCCTAACATCAATAACCACCACCAAGGGTCTATTAACTAGTGACCAGTTGTTGGTTTCAGTCACTAGTCACTAGTCACCTGCCCTCAAACGATCACTATTAATAGAGTGGCCAATGGTCACTAGTCTCTAGTCCTAGTTGCCAATTTTCAGTCCCATGGCATCATTATCGATCAACCGTTGTTAATCCTCGGTCCTAGTTGTTTGTCACTAGTCTCTTGTCCATGGTCCTAATTGTTGGTCATTGGTCGTCGATTCAAGTCGTAGGTCAACAATTCTCGGTCTTGGTCACCAATAACTTGTAGTTGGTGGCTTGACAGAGGAATATGGACAACCGATTAGCAACGACCACCCACCAACCACCTTCAGCCACCAGTATCTAAAAACAGGAACGGGAGACCTATGACCCTAAACCCTATGACCAAAGACTACTCTTGTTAGATCCCACGTTGATTGAAGAGAGAAAAGAGTGACAGCAAGGACGCTGGGCCCCAAAGGTGGGTGGATTATGAGATCCCACATCAATTGGTGAGAGGAACGAGTGCTAGTGAGGACACTGGCCCCCGAAGGAGAGTGAATTGTGAGATCCCACATCGGTTGGAGAGGAGAACGAAATATTGTTTATAAGGGTGTGGAAACCTCTCCCTAACATACACGTTTTATAGCTGTCATTTATAGTATTTTGACATTAATGGAGTTACTTGTAGTGTTGAAAGAACTTATGGAACAAACATTTATAAAGAATATTTCCTACAAAATACTCTTTTTTGGGCCATCCACTAATAAAATTTTCTTTTATGTATTGAAGGAACTCATACTGAAAGCTGCCAACAAGTATCTTCACGATAAGGTAATCAACTCGAACATCGATAACTAAATTGTTATTTTCATAAAAGCGGGAACGTATCAACTTTGGTGTATTTTCAGATGGAGGAAAACATTTGCAACACAACTAACATTGAAGCTGTGAATATTACAAACTGTCAATATCCACTAACTATACAGGATGAGTTATTTCAGCTTTGCACTTAAGTTAGCTGCTAGAAAAGCATATGTTATATGTTTTAATGTAAACACATGAAGACATCTATTTAGCTACTTACCCGTGTGAGATTGAGGTTGTTGTTTTACTACTTTTAGCAGACTTTAACGTTGTTTTTATGCAAATAATGACAATGTATGTACATTGCGAATTGCATTGTCGGCAATGATGATTAGTGTCATCCTTATGAAGTTTGTCACTCTTTTCTTTTGTAATATTACTAGTTTTCCCAATAACTTTTTGATTTGAATGCCATGCCATTTTTAAATCGATTTAAAAGATTTTGTGAAATATGGATGACGGGAAAGCACTAATTTCGGAAAAATCAAGCCCTAATCGAGATAGGTAGCTCACTAGACTACTTATTTGAACTTTGCCCGTAGGATAGTATCGAATGTACTTAAAGACCACGTTCCAAGGAAGAAGTAGAAACGGAGTTCATACCTTTTGATAGACTATGGAGCAAGTTATCGTCTCCTAAAGTTGGTTGAAAGCTGTTATCTTCGTCGGAGTAAACTTAGAGGAAGTTATTATTGGGTAGGACGATTGGGACCTTTTTAGGCCACGACTTCTTCACGAAAATTCTCCCTTGTATATCTCTCAAGCTCGAGAATTTATTTTGGAGGGATGAATTTGTGAAATCATGGCCAATTTTTGAAGTTTTCTCCTTGATCTGCGATTTACCGAAAATGCTGAACTTGGCTTTCTTGGGCAGCTCGATTCAAGATGAGTTAGTCATCGAATCCTTCATAAAAAAACGAGCTAATGGAATACCCAATTTTGAACGAGAGGGTCTGGAAGTAAGGATTCAAATTTTACCCCAAAATTTTACCCAAAAATGACTTCCTTCAATTGGTCACGCTCGTGGACTTATTGGGCTTCAATGTCTTCTATGGAAATGTTACTTTGAGGTGTAGAAATGGAATGAGATAGGTCTCACACGAAAAATTTGCGTATAGCCTCAGATTGGATTTTTAAAGCTTCCTTCAACCTTCTTCAGTGGCCGATCGAATTGGGTGTATAGGGTATGGACGGTACCTCTTGAGTTTAGAAGAGATCCATGAAAGAGAAACCAAAAAACTAAACGCTTATAACTCAAGTTTGAGAGTATGTTTGATTCTTCTTCTAAATGAAAACCCCTACTTCATACTTTATAGAGAAAATTGAATCGACATTAAAACCTCCGCAAGGGTCGTGAATTTGAGATTGAATTTTCTAAATTTTTTATCAAAAATATCTTTTTCGATCAAGGGCTCACCAACCTTCACTTTAAATTCCGCCGGTGGATTTCATGAGTTGTGTGTACTCTAGAATATATTAAAATTTGGTGAGGTTTCAACGGTTGGATGGAAAGATCTCATTAATTTTGTGCACGCATCCACTCTAGTGGATATAAATTTATGATTCAACAACATTTTTATCCTTATCTCGTACTCCAAGGGCATTTTGGTAATTTTTATTTTCGGAATATTTTATCATGATTTTTCTAAAAATTCTAAAAATTTTTTAAAAATCACTAATACGAAACCTTGAACTTTGAAAAATTTTTGTCATCATTTTGTAACGGGTGTCCCATTTGTTATTTTTTTAATACTTAGTGCATAATAATTATCTACTAATTTTCAGTTTCAAGTTTTAACGAAGGTAAATAACCTAACCACCTCAATCATTCGGACAAACAAGATATCTTAAAACCGTATAAAGGATGAAGATAGAACCCACCAAACATTTAAAAAAAGTATAGTTGATTTTGTTTTTGCTGGAACACAAAAACAAAATCAACTATGTCAACAGAGTATCTCTTAGAAAAGTCACGTAGACTGATCGCACTATTTCTTGTAGTGTATTCAAAACCAATCCATCAGTATTATCCTAAATATTCTCTATAGTGTATCTTGTTAACCATATAAATTACTAGACTTTATAGCAATAATAGGCAAAGAACTTCAACCAAACAAAATTTCGAGAGTTGAGCTATTCATACGTTCGAACATTTAATACAAATGGTAGCCATTTTCAATCCTCCGACACACCAGAAACAACATGCAAAATTCTCGAACAACCGAACCAACCACAAAACGTGCGTAAAACAACGACACCAATAAGCAAAATCACAACAACAAGAACTATCACCTTCAACATTGGATTGATATATTTCTGAATGAATCTCTTAGCTTTCACCTTCCAACAGCTTTCATAATAGCTATTGATATCTTTAACGATTTGAATCTCAACCATGTTCTTAAGCTCCAACACACTTCTCAATCCATCAAACAATTTCACTACCTCTTCTTCATTTCCTATATGGCTCTCAATAATGCTTGCTTCCTTCAATATCTTGACATCTTTGGTTGTTGTTATCAACCCGCTCATCAACGCTACATAATTGCTAAAGTATGGCGGGTTTAGTTTAGTTGCTGCTTCGAACGCTACTAGATTTCTGAATACTACTTCTGAGAAGGCGTTAATGACGATCGTTGGCAACTTTAAACAAGGTTCTCTTCGTTCTTTCTCGAAGCTAGTCAAGGAATCAACCAAAATACTTAAGTCTTAATATATCTGATGTAATCGAAGTGGAAGCAAGATCGATTGTATTCACACACCCACAAATAGGAATTAAACAAAGAAACAAAGATTTACGTGGTTTAGAGAGAAGAAATTCTCCTACTTCCACGGGTAGCAACCAGTCTCAATAATTAAAGTGTTAACAACGTGTATATCTCACACTCTCACACTACAAAGTCTCTCAACAAATTTTCTCGCAAAGGTCACTCAACAAATAAAAAATGACACTCAAACTCAATTAAACTCAATACTCTCGACCTTCCTAGATGGTTCAAGTATCAAGAGAGAATTTAATGATATAAACTAAATGATAGTTAATAACTAAAATAAATAACTAAAAAAATGACACTCAAACTTAATCAAACTTAATACTCTCCACCATCTGTATCAAAATGAATATGAACTAAATGAGAGTTAAACTCAATCAAACTCAATAACCAACTAGATACTCTTGACTAACTAGATGGAATTTAATGATATGAACTAAATGAGAATTAACAACACGAGAAAGTAGAAATGTATAGTAATGGGTTACCTGATGCTTTCATGAAAGTCCTCGTAGTTGCCTTCTAACTTGACTCCAACCCGTCTAAGCTGCTCGGCCGACGGGATCAACGGAGGGCCGTTCATGTCCTCGCCAGTGGAAGAAGATGATGACCCAACTCTCCGAAACAAACCAAGCAAGCTTTGGATCAAACCCACAGCTTCACTCAGCTGTTGTAACAAGGCAATTTGAAGAACAGAGGCCAAAGCATTAAGCAACTCAACAAGGAAAGAACCACGAAAGAGTGCCATTCCAACAGGACGATCAATACTCAAACTTTTATCCAAAATCAAAAGATACAAAAAGTGAAGCAAATGATGAGATTTTTCAAGAATTTGGTGTAAATCAGTGTAGCCTCTATAACGCATGAATTGAGGGCTATCATGAGGAGGGAGCTTCTTGGGGGAAACAACCTCACAAAATTTGAAGAACAAGAGATGCAAATTGTTCCCATAATTTTGTGGTAAAATTTTTTTGAGAACAAACATTGGAATTTGATTCTCGAGCTTAAGAATATCATTCACTAACTCATCTTGGGTCATCAAATTTGCATCAATTAGAGAACAATACAACTTTTGTTCAACAAATAATGGAAATGGAGAAGGGAGATAAAGATCAGGACGCATTGTTCTAAGCTCATCTTTTTCATCGTTGGAAATGGCTAGAATTTGAACCAAAAACAACCCATCTATGAGCATAATCCAAGCCAAGGCCTCGGACCCAAAATCGAGAAATTTGTCATAACAAGATCGGATTTTGATATCGAATTGCTTGAGATCAGCGGCGATATGATGGAGTTGGGGGAGTTTGAATGATTCTATTGCGTTGATTGCGTTGTCGAGCTTGTATAATTCCATTTGGTAGAGCTCATTTTTGAAGTGGTGGTAAGGCCCAAGCGCAATGTGGCGAGGGAAGTAAGCTTGTGGCATGCCATTGGTGATGGAATTAGGCAGCTTAAAGATGGAAGTGGGCGTTTGTAAGGCTGTTTGGAGGTTATTTGGGTCGAGAAATTGGTTGATTTGCACAACCCAATTGGTTTCATGGGGAGTTTTGTGAAGTTCTTTGGAGTTGAAGGCCATTTTTTGGGGAAGAATGATTGCATTTAGGTTGAGATAAGAGGGAAGAGATAAGAGAGGAGAGGAAGCCATATGCCTTAACTCACTCATTAATTACTTCAACCTACTACGTGGGTATAGGCCCGGTTGAGAGATGCGTGTAGTTTTTGGTAACAACAAAGATCCAACTTTTTTCTTAAAGAAATGATAAGTGGAGAGACAATGTGATGTAGAAACAAAGAATGTGTATAGTTCGGAAGGGACAAATAGAGTGATAGTGTGAGAGTATGAATGCTTTAAATATATGTTCGTTGCACGTTAGAAGTGCGAATGTGACACAAATAGCTCTATCACTCGTACATTGCCCTAGATAGATGCCTTCTCTTTCCATTTCATAAGAAATCAAAATTAGGATCGACTAGGTTTATGTGAGGACGGTTAGAGCGCAACCCCTAATCGTGAACTTGGCTAAATTGATGAGAGTTAACTTAGTATATTAGAGGGTTTTACTGAGGGAGCTCCGATTGTGCTTAATGAGAAGTCTGCCTTGTACTATTTAAGAGTTTGAAATGAGAAGTGAATAGGGAGCTTAATAGGCGCCATTAGGCGAGCTTCTGTCTAGCGGAGAAGTGAATAGGGAGCTTAATAGGCGCCATTAGGCGAGCTTCTGTCTAGCGCTCAGTAGTATGCACGTTGAGAATATTTGCTAAAACCACCACGACGAATGAAAATAGAGAGAGAGAGCCATTGGAAGGGTCTTGGTCAAGTTGCGAATAGAACAAAAAAAAATAGAGAGAATGGAAAATCCCCATAAGAATTCCATGGGGTGTGGACTATAAAGACATAATAGGCTTTAGAATTAGGGCAATGGCTCTATTATGAGAAATGGGTAAGAGACAGAGAGAGGGTTCGATAGTGGCTATGAAGAAAAGAGGAAGAAGATGACAAAAATTGAGAATGCGGACTCTGGAGTGTATTTTAGACGAAGAAAGAAAGATAGGGGCGAAGATGGAGTGGGGTCTGCGCCTTTTGGACTAGTTTTCTATCAAGCAAATGAGCACGAGTAAAAATATCTCGAGTATATTTTAACTGACTAATAAAGAGACTATCGAGAGTGGGTGAAGAGCTACAATGATAGATCCAGAGACAGCGATTCTGTTCACAGCACCACCATTGCCAGGAGTGGAAGTCGGCGATGAAACAGTAGGCGAAGTCGGTCGAGAAGTAGAGGCGATGAAACAGTAGGCGAAGTCGGTCGAGAAGTAGCCGACGTCGTAGCAGGTGGTGAAGTTTCAATGGACGGAGAGGGACCCACGCCCCTTGGAGAAAGGTGTGAACTTATAAACTTGACTTAGTAGAATAAGTCACTAACTTATTGAGTAACTTTAAGAGAATTATTAGTAGATTTAGTGGAATAAGTTATTAAACTATGGAGCAACGATAGAAGAATTGGTAGTAGTTGCCAAATTGTGGACCAAGTTTTGTGGTTGTAGACTAAGTTTTATGCTTGAATTAGGAAGATCCTTAGTAGTTCTTAACTTGAGGATAAAGTTTAGGAAACAAGTGAGTGTTTTCTCCACTATAAATACTCATGAGAAGTATGCTTTCTTCACAACAATACAACAACAAAGAGAATTAAAAAGCTAAGTGCTTAAAGTTTCCTTTGTTCCAAAAAGCTCTCTCCCCTCGAGTTTTTCCTTTGCCTCTTGTACTTGTTTTGACATAATTTCGATCGTGGGTCAAATCCAACATTTGGTATCAAGCTTCCAGGATGCCGCAACAAATGTTGTCACCATACAAAGTCACTTGAAAAGAAGTGACAACGATAAAGAGTGGAAAGGAGGGGAGTGTAATGCTCCAGTACCCTTTACTCACGAATAGTAACTATGCAGCATGGCCGATTAAGATGCATATCAACTTACAGGCACAATGCGTGTGGAATGCCATCGAGCATGGTGACGTTGAGGAGCGTAAGGACAGGATGGCTCTTGCCGCCATCTACCAAACAGTCTCGGGGGACGTTCTTCTCATGTTGGCAGAGAAGGACTCGACAAAGGCAGCGAGGGAGATGCTACAAACAATGCATGTGAGTGTGGAACGTGTCAAGGAAGCAAAGGTGCAGACCTTGAAGAGTGAGTTCGAGGCTATCCACATGAAGGACGGTGAGTCAATAGACGACTTTGCCATGAAGTTGACAACGATCGTCAGCGGCATCCGTTCATTAGGCGACATGGTGGAGGAGATCTCCGTCGTCAAGAAGTTCCTTCGAGCATTTTCTCCAAGATTCATGCAAATTGTTACCTCCATCAAGCAGTTCGACGACCTCAAGAACATGTCAGTTGAGGAGGTCGTTGGTCGTATTAAGGTCCATAAGGAGAGACTTTATGGCTATGAAGATAAAGAGGAAGAAAAACACCTCTTACTCACACATGAAGAGTGGCTCGCACGGACGAAAAAGAATGATGCGGCTGACTCTTTTCTTTCAAGTACGAAGGGACATGACAGCCATAACAAGAAAAATAGAGGTCGTGGACGTAGTCTCGGACATGGCTGTAGACGTGGTGGCAGAGGAGTTCATGACAATACCTCACAAACCCCTGGAAGGACAAGAGTATGATCAAGTGTTACTCTTGTGGAAAATATGGGCACTATGCGGTAGAGTGTAACAAGAAGAAACAAAAGAGGAGGTAAACCTCACATTCACGCAAGATCAAGAGGCCGCACTAATGTTGGTCGAGAAGATGCACAACTTGTTGATGCTCAATGAAGAAAATTTTATGGTGACCCTTCTCACAAAAGGAGAAGACCAAGTGGAAACCAACATGAGGTACCTTGACAACGGAGCAAGCAACCACATGGCTGAAGATCGAACAAAGTTCAAGGAGCTTGATGAGAAACTCATTGGAAACGTGAAGTTTGGCGATGGATCAATTGTACCGATCTAAGGCAAAGGATCCATCTTGTTCCAGTGCAAGAATGGCGACCAACATTTACTAACCAAGGTGTACTATATCCCAAACTTGAAGAGTAACATTATCAATCTTGGTCAGATGACGGAAGAAGGAAGCAGAGTGGAGTTAGTTAGCTCGTTTCTCAAGATTTTCGACATAAATGGAACCTTGTTGATGAAGGTAAAACGATCGTATAACCGCCTATACAAGATACTATTGGAGACCAGCCAACCCACCTCCCTATTGACGGTACTTGCAAACCCAACTTGGCTATGGCATGCAAGACTTGGGTACGTGAATTTTCAAACGCTCAAAATGATGGCAGATAAGAAGATGGTTACGGGGCTACCCAAAATCATACACCCAAACCAACTATATGAAAGTTGCCTAGTCTCCAAACAAACAAGACTGTCATTCCCAACTCAAACCAGTTTTCGTGCTAAACGATCACTGCAACTAGTTCATGCAGATTTGTGTGGCCCAATCACCCCATCATCGATTGCTAGTAAAAAGTAGTTTTTCTTACTTGTTGACGATTATAGTCGTTGGATGTGGGTGTACATGCTCAAAGAAAAAGGAGAGACATTATGTGCATTCAAGAAGTTCAAAAGACTCGTTGAAACTGGGTCTGATCACAAACTTAAAACCTTGCGCACCGACCAAGGTGGCGAGTTTTTATCCCAAAACTTCTCAAATCGTAAATTTTTGCGAAGGGGAAGGTATTAAGCGTCAACTCACCGCACCATACACTCCACAACAAAATGGTGTGGTCGAATGAAGAAACCGCACCATAATGAACATTGCAAGAAGCTTACTCAAGAGCATGCAAGTCCCGACCATTTTTTGGGGCAAGGCAATACAACATGTGGTTTATCTTCTAAATCGTTTACCGGCAAAGGCGCTGGACACGCATGGTTCGGGCAAGACACCTCACTTCGAGTACCTAAGAGTCTTCGGTTGTATAACACATGTTAAGACAGCAAAGCCATATATCAAAAAGCTTGATGACAGAAGCCAAAAGATGGTGTATTTTGGCGTAGAGGATGGGACCAAGGCACACAGGCTGTATGATCCGCAACATAAGAAAATTCATGTATGTAGAGATGTCGTATTCGAAGAAGAGAAGAAGTGGGATTGTTACAGAGTTCAAAAGACCTCATACCAATGACAATGTATTTCTTACTTATAAACCCATGGTCATCCCCTTAATTAGCCAATGTGGGACTCCCTCCCAACAATCCTCAATAATCCTCCCCTCGAACAAAGTACACCATATAGCCTCCCTTGAGGCAGCTCTCAAATAGCTCTCCCCTTAATTGGGACTCGACTCCTTCTTTGGAGCCCTCGAACAAAATACACCATTTGTTCGACACTTAAGCCACTTTTTACTACACCTTCGAGGCTCACAACTTATTTGTTCGACGCTTGAGTGTTCTATTGATATAGTTAAGGGCATGACTCTTAATATCATGTTTGGAACTACGAACTTCCAAAAGTGTATGATATTGTCCACTTCGAGAATAAATAAAAAATTCTCTAACATATACAACAAATCACAAGGTATAAGCATTGTCCTAACCCACCCTCATATACTCGAATCCTTGGCTACTATAGCTGCATGATAGCCATACATATGAGAGTTCATGCCTATTTCGATGTTTCTTCATGTGAATTGATGGTTTGCCTTAGAAAAGTTGCAAGACTCTCTATGTATGGTGAGTGTTGTCCATGGTTTGACATTATTTTGCATGGCGGCTTCTATCAATGTTAGGAGGATTATTGTCAATAATATCGATAAATTATATAATTAATCATATTGTGATGTCCCATATTGGTTGGGGAGGAGAACAAAACACCATTTATTAGGGTGTGGAAACCTTCCCCTAGCAGACGCGTTTTAAAGTCTTGAGGGGAAGTCCAAAAAGGACAATATCACCTAACGGTGGATCTAGGTCGTTACAAATGGTACTAGAGCCAGACACCGGACTATGTGTCAGCTAAGAGGCTGTTCCCCAAAGGGGGTAGACACGAGACGGTGTGCCAGTAAAGACGCTGGGCCCCAAAGGAGAGTGGATTTGGTGGCAGGTCCACTCCGATTGGAGAAAGGAACAAGTGCCAGCGAGGACGCTGGACCCCGAAGGGAGGTGGATCGTGATGTCCCATATTGGTGGGAAGGTCCACATCGATTAGAGAAAGGAACAAGTGCCAACGAAGACGCTAGCCCCAAAGGGAGGTGGATCGTGATGTCCCACATTGGTGGGAGAGAACAAAACACCTTTTATAAGGGTCTGGAAACCTTCTAGAGACAAAGACAAAATGTAGTGATGTTAACAAAGAGTACGAGTGTTTTCCACAAAAAAAAAAATAATAATAATAATAATAATAATAAATAAAATATAATAATAAAAAAATAAAAAATATATATTGAACGGAGTATTTTATATTTATCCCCTCTCCCAGACAAGATTACATATTTATATCTCAAGTGGAACCTCAATTTAAAGAAAATAATATTTAAAATTTGGACTTTTTTTAAAATATTTTTAAGGTTGTTTTGTCCTTTTGTCTTAACCACATTTACAATGTCATTAAATCACTTTAAAAATAATTATTAACTAATTATGTCCTCTTCCACCACCTACCATGTTCTCATTCTTAAAAAATAAAAATAAAATAAAAAATAATAATAATTGTTTGTTTCTAAAAGAGCATTTCTCATCTTTCTCGTATAAGTTTAGAAGTATACCATAGAGTCTTCTCTTAATTGAAACTCAACTCTTTCTCTAGAACACTCGAGCACCATTTGTTCGACATTTGAATTTCTCCTTCTTTGAACCCATCGAACAACCTCCTTTTAATTGAGGTTCAACTCTTTCTCTAGAGCACCCGAACAAAATACACCATTTGTTCGACATGTGAGTTACCATGACTACAGCTTCGAAGCTCATAACTTTTTTATTTGACACGGATGATTCTGTTGACATGTCTAAGTTATGATAAGGGCATGACTCAATACCATATTAGAAACAAAGAACCTCCACTTTGAGTGTCTTACTTATATACCTATGATCTTCTTCTTGATTAGCTAATATAAGATTTCAACCATCCCGACTAAAAAAACATATATTTTGGCATTAGTGATTAGTCGAGACTCGTATTAAACTCGAGCTCCAAACCGCGAAGCATCAGATTTGGCACCAGAAAATGGCCGGAACATCGGAGACGAACTGGGTTGTAGAAGTCGGTGAGCTTCTCCGGCGAGACGGTCTTCAAATGGCATTAGAAACTTCAACTTCCATCATCAAGCTGCCGGATTCTGTAACCAAAGAAAACCCACAAGCTTATTCCCCTTCTCGTCTACTTCTTGGGCCCTTTCATGAGCTCAGCCATGAGCTTCACAAAATGGAGATCTTCAAGCTAGAGCAAGCAAAAGTGACCAAGGAAAGATTTCAGCTTCCTGAGCTCACTCTAATGGTGGATCAACTCAAGGAATTAGAGGTCCCGATTCGAGCCTCCTATGGCGCAAATTTGGCTATCGGCTCGGACGATTTGGCTTCGAGGATCCTCATTGATGGCCTGTTCTTGGTTCGGTTGTTGCAAATCTTTGCTGATGAGAAAAATGATAAAGGTAATCAAACTATCATGGTTTTGTTCATCATCCGTTTTTTTTTTTTTTTTTAATCTATGTATACACTTTCGAAAAGATACGTTAGTTAATAAGCTTGACTTAGCAAAATAAGTTATTGACCCAGAGCAATTTCAATAATTATTCAGTTTAGGAGATCCATTAAGAAATTAATTTTTTTTATAAAAAAAATCTATACCATAAATTAATAGGTTGACTTAGGAAATTATTAAGTTAGAGCAATTTTAGAATAATTATTTAATAGTTGATTTGAAAGTTTAGGAGATCGATTAGAAAGATTGAGTAGTTATTGATCTAAAAGTTTAAGAGATCGATTAGAAAGATTGAGTAGTTATTGATCTGAAAGTTTAGGAGATCGATCAGAAAGATTGAATAGTTATTGATCTGAAAGTTTAGGAGATCGATCAGAAAGATTGAATAGTTATTGATCGATTGTGGAGGAAGTTTAAGAACTTGTGGAGGAAGTTTAGGAGATCGATTGTGCAATGTTTGATATAAATCCTGATGAGATGTGTGCTATAAATATTCATGAGATGTATGTTATTTCTACAACAAAATATAAGTGATTAAGATTCCTCGATTCAAAAGCTTTCTTCCCTCCAATGTTCTTGTACTTCAGTTATTTGTTTCTACATATTTCGATCGTGGGCAATTTCGAACTGTTATTCTGCTTCAGTTATTTGTTTCTACATATTTCAATCGTGGGCACTTTCCAACAGGATCGTCCATTTCAAGTGATCGGCTTCATAATCGACGAAATAAGATCGAATTGCCAGTTTTCAACGAGCAAGAATTGTATCTAAAACTCGAGGGAAACATGGCGACAATGACCCAGAACGAGATACTCAAAGATTTACTAAAGCTCAAGAATCAAATTCCAATCCAAGTACTCAAAAGGGTATTACCAAAAGATTTTATTGAAAATTTGCCTATTTTGTTCTACAAATTCTGCGTGTTCGTCTCACCATTATCACTTCCTTCAGCCGACAAATTTACAACATCTAATGACAATCCGTTCCTTAATTTGTCCGAAATTCTCGACCAATCTCAACATTTGCTTCATTTTTTGTACTCTTTACTTTACTACCAAAGGTTCTTAGCTTACAGGCCAAGCCCTGAGCCCAGGTCTGGATCTTTGTTCATCGAGTTATTAAATTTGTTGGCCAAAGTTGTTCAAGTTGGCGTTGTTCAGCAGCTGGTTGAAGCTGTGGGTTTGATCCAAAGCTTAATTGGGATGCTTGGGAAAATCCATCACTCATCGCCATTCGAAACTGAAACCTCCCCCGGATTTCCTTCAGCTTCGGAATTGAGAAAAGTCGGAATGAGATTCCACGGCGGTGATGGCGGCGGGTTCGACGACGAATCCGCCACTCTAACACTGCCGATCATCACACTTAACGCTTTAGACGAAGTAATATTAAGAAATTTGGTGGCGTTCGAAGTCGAAGCGAAGTTGAGTCCGAGTAGTTTATCGCATTATGTGAAATTAATGAATGGACTGATTTCTACAACGAAAGATGTTGGGATTCTCAAGCGAGCTGGGATTATCGTCGGTGGTCGTTCGGGCGATGAAGACGACGTCGTAAAGCTGTTCAAGGACCTTGGAAATGTTGTCGTGAAAGGGGGTTTTGATTCGGAAGAGGGTCGGTCCAATTTCGAGTCGTATATGAATTTTGAACGTCGGATCGGTGAAGAAATTGTTAAGTACTATGAAGGTCGATGGATGGTTAAAGGGGAAAGATTTGTGAAGAGATATGTTTTTCCTGTGGTGCAAGGGTTGGTGATATTGGTGGTTGTAGTTCTTATTCTTATTGTGGCTATACGCACAGTTTGTGGTTGGTTTAGTTGTCCTAAGATCATGGGACATAGGATTATTAGCTCAGCATATGATATGCTTTAGTTTAATTTTTGTATATACTTCTTATGCTTTCATTCATGTAATGGTTGATTATGAGTAATCTCGATACGTACAACTGAGTGAACTAGTTATACTATGTTGAACACAACTCGTTGTGTAAAACATTTGCACTCTTTATTAACATCAATCAAGAAGAGATTACAAGACATTCTATAGAATACTACTACAATTTGTCAGATGAGTATTAGTACTCAAGCAAGCTAGTGACAGGATATCTCACTATGAGGAAAAACCTGTGTTGGCTATATGAGATGAGGCAGTAAGGACCGTAAGTGTCTCGACAAAGTCAGGATACCTTCGATAAGAATCAAAGAGAGGGACATATCGAGGACTGCTTTCAAAAGCTATCATGAGCAAGGAGATTACTGATAAGTCCTTTTGACCTGATCAATGCCTTGCGGAGGTTTAGTTTTAGACAAACTGAATGTTCATGAAACTTTCTCGTTATCGTCATTGTAGTCATCTTTGACGATATACCAGTGTACACCAAGAAGGAGTTAGTTGACAGGGAACACCTAAGGGGAGTTTTGATGGTGTTATGAGCACATCAATGGTACGCTAAGACCTCCAAGTGCGAGGTTTGGTCATCTGAGGCAGTTATAAGGTGGCCAAGATTGACCATAGTCACTGAGGTACGAAGTTTCTGAAAATTTTATAGAAGACTCATACAAAATATTTCCAAGATCTCTGCAACGCTTACACAGTTAACCAAGGAGGGCAAGCCCTTCGATTGGACACCAACATGCGAACAGAATTTCCAGGAACATAAGGAAAGGTTGGTGACTACACCAGTCCTCATAGTACTTGATGAATCAGACAACCTTGTAGCGTATAGAGACGCCTCAGTTAAGGGTTTAGGGTGCGGGCTTACGCTTCAAGGCAACTGAAGAAGCATGAACGAAATTACCCTACTCATGATCTTGAATTAGCAGCGATAGTGTTTTCCTTGAAGACGTGGCGAAAAAAGTGCAAGTATACACTGACCATAAGAGTCTCAACTTTCTGTTCACTCAGAAGGAATTGAATATGAGACAGAGAAGATGGTTGGAATTGGTAAAGAATTATGATATCGAGATCCTATACCATCCAGGCAAATCCAATGTTGTAGTTGATGCTTTGAGCAAGAAGACCGCTCATACCTCTGCAATGATCAACAAGCAAGAGAAGTTGCAAGATGAGATGAAGAGGGCTGAAATTGAGGTTGTAGCCAGATGTGGTACCGCTCAGATAGCACAGATGACCATGCAACCCACCCTATGAAAAGTGAGTTATGGACGCCCAAAAATCTAATGAGCACCTCATCAAAGTGTGGAATCAAATAGAAATAGAGAGACCAGCGAGGTATTCAATCTCTTTAGACGGGGGTTTGTTGTGGCAAGAACGCTTGTTTGTTCCCAGAGATGAAAAAATCCTGAACGAGTTTATGACTGAAGCTCATGATACATCTTATACGTTCCACCCAGGAAGTACAAAGATGTATCAAGATCTAGAAGGATTTTATTGGTGGCTCAGGGATGAAGAAGTACATAGCGGATTTTGTAAGCCGATGCTTTACTTACCAGCAAGTGAATGCCCCGAGACAACGTTCAACAGGATTGCTACAGCCCTTGAATGTTCCTTAGTAGAAATAGTAATCAGTATGTATGGACTTCATCTCGGGTTTGCTAAAGACCAAAAATGGTTTTAACGTAATCTGGGTAGTTGTAGACAGACTAACCAAAACGACTCACTTCATTCTAGGAAAGTCCACATATCGAGTAGATCGGTGGGCTTCGTTATATGTCAGAGAGATAGTACGTTTGCACGGAGTGCCAGTCTCTACAATGACAGACCGGGACACCAGGTTTACCTCATAGTTTAGGAAAAGTTTTTAGAAGAAGTTAGGAACGCAGCTAAGATTTAGCACGGCTTCCAACCCACGGACGAAAGGGCAAGTTACAAAATTCCACTACCACCCAACCCTCGATGTCGTGCACAATGTATTCCATGTCTCCATGCTACGAAAGTACACGTCAGACCCATGTGATAGGACAACCTACAAAGAGAAACCTGTTAGAATTTTGGCTGCGACTCTAAATGATTGCGCAACAAAGCGATTTCTTTTGTAAAAGTCTCGTAGGGAAACTAGCGTGATGAGGAGGCAACCTAGTTACAAGAAGAAGGTGTGAGGAAAGCCTATCCCGAACTATTCCAAGAGACGCCAACTTCCCGAAACGAAAGTTTCTAAGGAGGGGAGAGTTCGTAGCACTAGAAGAGAAGAAAAAAAAATAAAAAAAATGGTCAAGGTCAATAGATGGGCAAAGAGGAAATTTTGTCGCTAAGTCATTTTAGGGGTCAAAATGGAACCCTAGTGAAAGACCGGCAAAAGAGAAAAGGTGGGAGAGAGAGTTGAGAGAATTTGAGGAGAGAAGAAAGAAAAAAACAGCCAAAAAACTCACTAGACCACGACTAGAGTTCATTTCTGCAAGAACTTCATCTATGAAGGAAGAAAGATTTGAGTTGCAGGAGCTCCATTTTTCGTCAAGAAAATCGAGAATTCGTGAGGTAAGATCATGAGTATTTTCCTCGGATCCAAGCCTTTATCTTTCGAATCATGATCCAATGTTTTGATATGTTTATCTAGGGAGGGAGCTCCACAGATTCTGTGAAAGAGTTCTGACAAAATCTTGGACTGAAAGCGAAACTTCAGAGAGTTTATCCAAGAATGGTAAGGAAGAAAACGTACCTACTTCCAACGTCCATAAGTTAATCTGTAATGAAGTAAAATTCAAGAAAGAAAATACCAAAACGTAGTTGGGATTAGGATCTACAACTTTGCTGTATAAACAAATCGATTTGCATTATAGATTAAAATATATGAAATGAAAAAAAGTGGAAAAATCCTAATTGATTCTGTGTTACGACGGGCAAGAGGAAAGAAAAATATTTTTGGCGAGCCACGTGTAAACTAGCGAGAGAAGAAGCATGTTGACAGGCAAGAGGCACATGTCGCTTGCTGCTTGGAGCAACGCGTCACACGTAGAGTGGAGCGACACAGCTCCATTCGATCGGCAACATGCGGCTACTACTCTGACCCGCAACCTAAGTCAGACCCGATCCGACACATATCCATCGACTTGACCTGCGGTCAAACCCGATTGACGCTTCGATTTGAACCGTGTGTGCCACATGTTAATGTAAGGAAATTCAAATTTTTAGCACGCGCCTCTGGATTCGAACCCACGCACTCGTCAGCGGCTGACCAACCCGAGCATGCCATGTGGCAGCACTAGAATGCACATACATAGGCGCGCGTGCCTTGTGTCACAACCATACTATGAAGAGAGTAGGCTGTGACCCTCACGTCATGACAAGCAAAGCGGCGTCCCTTAAGAGACGCCCATCCTGCCACATGCGGGCCAATATAGAAGAGTGTCATGATGCGATCGAGGAGGACGATGCATCATCCAACACACCACCACGCGAAGTGGGCATTAAAGACAAGTTGAGACATAAGCAAGCAGAGAAATTAGAATAGACATGAAGGGCAAAGATAGGCTTGTTGAAGGGCCGAGTAGGGTCCCGGTCCTTAACCTCGAAAGTCGGGGTTCCTGAAGGAATTTGGTCATGCGGTTCGAGAGTTAAGTCCGTCCATATAAAATATGAATGCTCGCCAAGTTTGATGTCAATCGGACATCGGACGGACAATGCACGACACCGTATGACCGTTCACCAAAATCATGTCTACGCTTGGAAGATTGAAAATGGCTCAAAATGTACTATAGGGGTACCATGGTGTTAGCTCTCCACCACCCCTGGGCCCTGTGGCCTAAGTGAGCTACCCTGTGGCACATACGTGTGTCACAGTGTGGTCGAGCGTGTCGAGACGAGTGTCTCGGACGACTTCCTTTGAAATGGGTTTTTCAAGGACAGTATCGGACGGCACGGGTGTGCCGATATTGTGCCCTAGCCCGCGTGTTGGAGGTTGCTACATACACCCGCTATCCGGTACGGTATTCGTAAATGACTCGACATGGGCATGGGAGGGCCTATGCCTCGATAGAGCCCGGATGGATGGATGTTCGGGAAGTCCCGATGAGATGAAAGACACGCGGGTCCATTCTCGATGGCATGACCAAGCTAGTTATGATGGCCGACGACATCCCAAGACTCGGGATGGCGTCAAGACATATGGATCTTGTCGATGGGGATCGAGATGACAAGACGAGATGCGACGTTGCATTGATCGACCTTGGCCTGAGCAGAGGCAAGGTCGAGCCAAATGACTTGGCCTAGTGTGGAGGCAAGTCGGACGTGTCGTAGATGATTGAACATACACGCACAGACGGCGTGTGTGGTTGGACAAGCTTGGATTCCGCAAAAGCGTTGTCCGATTGGCGAAGACAAACCTCGCCTAAGGTCTGACGAAGCCACAAAGCCGGGGCGAAAAATATATATGGGGCTTAATTTCCCTTAAGGCTAGTCGTGACCATGTTAAGATCACGACACCGCACGGTAAAAAATGTAGGACCGTGACACCTTGCACGTAGAGTGTCTCTCTGGCGCGTGGAAGCGTGTATTGTGCACGTTTTTAGCCCGTTTAACTTCTGTTTTTTCGATTTTCATCGTGATTCCAAGTCCAACCATATTTTTATGTGAATCAGGACCTAAATGAAAATCAATATTTTATGACACCCTATTTGCGTAGAAATGCTAAGCGAAAGGGCATGCGTCAACCATGTAAGTCACCGTATAGATTTTTAGGAAGAAATACTTGTAGGAATCGCTTGGATGCATGCATGCTAGTATGTTTACCTCAGGGGTAGCTTTTCCATGAAATGATTTTAGGTAATATGAGTATGGATGCACAATGTGAAATGCTATGAGAATGTAATCTTGCTTTATGCTTTCGCTATATATGTATGTATGTGTTTAATTCATGTTGAAAGGAGGATGATAATTTGTGAACTCTAAGCTATGTGTGTTGATGGATGTTATCGTCTCATTGAGCATGTATACTTATATTTGCATGAATTATGTATCTAGATTTTAGATAATTAATGTGTGAACACCCAGTTAATTTTTTATGATCCAATATTACGTTAAGACTTGGGATTGGCGATTAGGGTGACTAGTCACTAAATCTAGACTTAACCATCCCCTTAGGAGCTTAACAGACGACCACGACATACGAACCACCTTAGAAGTGTCCTTAGGCTGCTAGTTGTGTGAACGGTGCAACAACTTCATAGGAGACTAGGGGTTTCTAATCACAACCCACTACTCCTAGCCATTTCGCATGGGAAATGAGAGACCCACGTCGTACAACCCATTAGCTGCATGGGATAAGAGAGGGGTCATGCCCCCTAATGAGGGGGACTATTATGGACCTTAGAGGTTTCAGCTCACCTCCTAGGTAAGATGTCATATAGTCTCAGACAGCCATGCATGAGGTAGCACCTCATAGAGGGACACCAGTCATTCATAGCTCGACACAAGGAATTCTTAGGGTTTGAAATAAAAGGACGGAGAACCAGAATAGCCCCAAGGGGGTAAAACCATAATCAGATGTCCGAGAGCTAATAAGAAGCTCGTGGGAATCTATTAAGTCTAGAATGCGGTGAGAATCTACAAGTAGGTGGCTTACTGAGTATAATTTTTATACTCATCCCTGCTTCTTTTACTTTCCAAGTGATCGCAGGCTGCCGGTCGAGGTGGAGGAGCGTTCGAGAGCTGTGTAGTCACACAGGGGATCGTTCTGGTGCGTCAGTCCGTTTTCAGTCATTTTCGAGAGCTGTGTGGTCGCACATCACCCAGTGTCTAGCTTTAATACCACTGGTTGTGGTAGATTGTGAGATCCCACATCTTTTAGAGAAGAGAGCAAAGCATTCTTTATAAGAGTGTAAAAACCTATCCCTAGCATATGCATTTTAAAAACCATAAGGGGAAGCTCGAAAGAAAAAATCCAAAGAAGACTACTAGTGGTGGGCTTAGGCCATTACATGAATGTTGACGCTCATGGAGGGGAAAGGACAAGTGTTGTCGCTTGGTAAATAGAGGAAAATCAAGCATTCAACTGGGCTCGCAGGCAAGTCTAAAGCGCAACGGTTAGGTGCATCTTAGATGCAACGATGTTTGAATTACATAAAAGTTTGAACAAAAGATAATAAAATTAATATTTGAACATTTTCGACTCCAAAATTAAAATTATCGATGAAATAATTCTAGATCCAGCCACAAACATAGACATTATCATATATTGTCGTATGGTATTCTTAGTTTAAATTAAAATGGCGTATTATTTAATAATTATCAACTTGAACATGTCACGTCAAGGGTCGAGATTATTTAGACTTATTATTGGAATCACGTGCCTCTTTTAAAATTTTAGAGGCTACTAAACAAGCATTAACAAATTTTCTTACACCCAAAAACATCGAATTTTCTATATTTATTCATCAATTATTGTCATATAAAGTCTTTGTTTTGTCTTGTTCTTATCCACTCAATATTTAATTAATTTTTTTTAAAATTATTAATTACTCCTCGTTGCTCACATGTAATAATTATTAATTCATTATTTCCATTTTACATGGTTGGTCAAACCTTCGTTAGATCCAAAGAATGCTTTGAGATGGATTTTGTGAATGTTAGGATAGTACACCGATTGAGTTGAGTTGGATTGAAAAATTCATTGGAACTAATCCGAAATTTTGGGTCGGTTAGGTTAGTGACTCGAGCAACTCGAATAGAGTTCACAACTCAAATCAATTTTTTTTTCGGGTTGGATTGTTGGGTTGTTTTTTTTAATTATTTAAAAAATCATATTTAAATATCATAAGACTCGATTATCAAATTTTCATACATCACAACGCATTACTAAAATCAGTTACAAATGTCAAATACTCTAAATGCTCTCCACCTAGAGTGACGGTCAATGTTAACATTAAAAAGAAAATCCAATAGGTATAAAATACTCACTTGCTTGTAGGCCCTCATCGCATCTTTATCCTAATAAGTTATCACGGGCATTTCTTTAGCCTCTAGGAAATTCAAGCCAAAATTCTACAACTATCTGAGCTTTTGAGAAGACCTTGAAGTTTCGAGCGGATCTTTACTCGTATACCCCTTGGGACTTAGAGGTTGTACACGTTTTCTGTTCTTAGACATAATCAGCTTTCATTGTCATGATAGTGAATGACCAGTATCCTAAGTTGAGTCGCAACTTTGTCATAAGTCATATGACTACAGATGTCTATTTTTTAATATCATTGTGAAAGGTTAACTAGTGTACATTCTACAAGAACCACCATAAAGTCAAAAGTCTGCAGGAGCGTCCCTATGTGTCACCCGCTACTAAGTCTACTTGTATTGTCCCTTGTCCATTCTCAGAACAGGTTTTACAGCGTACAGACCTTGTTTAGAAAACCCTCATCCATTTCCACAAGGTCATGACACCTAGTCTCCTCAACATACTACTCTATCTAGTCTAGGCCAAGCTTGATAGTACTGCTCCTGTAAACCTACAGCTTCGCAAGGGCACTATTAGATTCATCCTAGGTCATTGATAATGCTAATGGTGTATTAAAGAAGATAAGGGGTGAAGACTCTAGTAATAATGTTGACACCATTAGTAGGTCTAGTAAGCTACCTTAATCGTCCCCGAGTATTGTAGAGGTTAACTAGATTCTTTTGATATCTAAACGTTTCAAAATTTGAACTCTTATCTCTAGGGCTCACTAAACTAGATCCTCTAGGCTAACTTGGTTTAGGATGCTCAATATGCCGGAGATGTTCTAACCTAGGTCAACGTAAAACCGTCCTAACTTTAGCTCATACTACTGTAGACGTTTTTGGCTTGTAAGGTGCTACGAATTTCTAAAATAATCTCTAGACGTTTTTGGCTTGTTCTGTTCGGGCTTTCCCTTTCGAGTTTCCCCTCAAGGGTTTAAAACCCGTCTGCTAGGGAAAGGTTTCCACACCCTTGTAGAGGGTGTTTTGTTCTCCTCCCAACCGGACATCACATGGAAGAAGAACAAAGTGGGTCCTTAATTTAATTATCTTGATCTAAGAAAAGGATTTTATATGTTAGAGATTTCGTTATAGATTTTTCTTTTTCCATAACTCCCATAATTTTATTAAGATATGATTCAATAAGAAGATATTTTATTCAAATTTATAATCTCTTCCCTCTTATCTCAACCTAAATGCAATCATTCTTCCCCAAAACATGGCCTTCAACTCCAAAGAGCTTCACAAAACACCCCATGAAACCCATTGGGTTGTTCATATCACCCAACTTCTCGAACCAAATAACCTCCAAACAGCCTTACAAACGCCCACTTCCATCTTCAAGCTGCCTAATTCCATCACCAATGGCATGCCACAAGCTTACTTCCCTCGCCACATTGCGCTTGGGCCTTACCACCACTTCACAAATGAGCTCTACCAAATGGAATTACACGAGCTCGATAACGCAATCAACGCAATAGAATCATTCAAACTCCCCCAACTCCATCAAATCGCCGCTGATCTCGAGCAATTCGATATCAAAATCCGATCTTGTTATGACAATTTTCTCGATTTCGGGTCCGAGGCGTTGGCTTGGATTATGCTCATAGATGGGTTGTTTTTGGTTCAAATTCTAGCCATTTCCAACGATAATACAAATGAGAGAAGAAGATCGTATCCTGAACTTTATTTCCCTTCTCCATTTCCTTCTTTTATTGAACAAAAGTTGTATTGTTCTCTAATTGAGGCAAATTTGATGACCCAAGATGAGTTAGTGAATGACATTCTTAAGCTCGAGAATCAAATTCCAATTTTTGTTCTCAAAAAAATTTTGCCACAAGATTTGAGCAACAATTTGCATATCTTGTTCTTCAGATTTTGTGAGGTTGTTTCCCCCAAGAAGCTCCCTCCTCATGATCTTATTGAATTCAAGCGTTACAAGGACTCCACTGATGTATACCAAATTCTTGAACAATCTCATCATTTGCTTCACTTTTTGTATCGTTTGATTATGGATACAAGTTCACTTATTCCTGATCTAGTTCGAATGGCAGATTCTGGTGGTCATTTGTTTTTGGATTTTCTTAGTGTTTTTGCTTCTGTTCTACAAATTCCCACCTTACAGCAGCTGAGTGAAGCCGTGGGTTTGATCCAAGCCTTGTTTGGTTTACTTGGGAGAGTTGGGTCATCGTGTTCTTCCACCGGCCAGGATAGGAACAGCCCCTGGTTGATCCCGTTGGCCGAGCAGCTTAGACAGGTCGGAGTCCTGTTAAATGGCAACGACAAGGCCTTCCATAAAAGCATCAGGTTTGTTAAATCACTCCCTAACCCAAACGTTTAAGAGAGTTTTTTTTTAAGCATTCTTTATAAGGGTGTAGAAACCTCCTTGTATAGATGCGTTTTAAAATTGTGAGGCTGATGGCGATACGTAACGAGCCAAAGCGGACAATATCTGCTGGTAGTGGGCTTGGGCTGTTATAAATTGTATCAGAGCTAGCACTAGGCAGTGTGCCAGCAAGGACACTGAGTCCTCAAGGGGGTGGATTATGAGATCCCACATTGATTGGAGAGGAGAACGAAACATTCCATATAAGGGGTGTGGAAACCTCTCCCTAATAGACATTTTTTTAAAACCGTGAGGCTGACGACGATATGTAACGAGTTAAAATAGACAATATCTGCTAACGGTGGGCATGAGCTGTTACAAATGGTATCAGAGCCAGCATCAGGTCGTGTGCCGGTGAGGATGTTGGGTCTCCAAAGAGGGTGGATTGTGAGATCCTACATTGGTTGGAGAGGGGAACGAGTGGAAACCTCTCCCTAGCATACGCGTTTTAAAACCGTGAGACTGATGACGTTACGTAACGAGCTAAAATAGACAATATCTATTAGCGGTGGGCATGGGCTCTTACAAATGGTATCAGAGCCAGCACCAAGCGGTGTGCCAGTGAGGATGCTGGGTCCCCAAGGAGGGTGGAATATGAGATCCCACATTGGTTAGAGAGGAGAACGAAACATTCCATATAAGGGTGTGGAAACCTCTCCCTAGCAGACGCGTTTTAAAACCGTGAGGCTGACAATGATACGTAACGAGCTAAAATAGACAATATCTGCTAGCGGTGGGCATGGGCTCTTACAAATTGTATCCGAGCCAGCACCGAGCGATGTGCTAGTGAGGATGTTGGGTCCCCAAAGAGGGTGGATTGTGAGATCCCACATCGATCGGAGAGGGGAACGAAACATTCCATATAAGGGTGTGGAAACCTCTCCTAGCATAGGTGTTTTAAAACTGTGAGGCTGACGACGATACGTAACGAGTAAAGCGGACAATATCTACTAGCAATGGGCTTGGACTGTTACAAATGGTATCAGAGCCAGAACCGGGCGGTGTGCCAGTGAGGACGCTAGGTCCCCAGGGAGGGTAGATTGTGAGCTCCCACATCGGTTGGAGAGGAGAACCAAACATTCCATATAAGAGTGTGGAAACCTCTTCCTAGCAGACGAGTTTTAAAACTGTGAGGCTGACAGTCATACGTAACATGCCAAAGCAGACAATATCTACTATCTACTAGCAGTGGACTTAGGTTGTTATACTCACGCAGTTTAAATTTGTGGATTGGTCGGTGATTTAACTATTTATTCATATTCCTTCGACAAGGTTTGAGAAAGAACGAACAGAACCTTGGTTCAAGTTGCCAACGATCGTCATTAATGCCTTCTCAAAAGTAGTATTCAGAAATCTAGTAGCGTTCGAAGCAGCAACTAAACTAAACCCGCCATACTTTAGCAATTATGTAGCGTTGATGAGCGGGTTGATAACAACAACCAAAGATGTCAAGATATTGAAGGAAGCAAGCATTATTGAGAGCCATATAGGAAGTGAAGAAGAGGTAGTGAAATTGTTTGATGGATTGAGAAGTGTGTTGGATCTTAAGAACATGGCTGAGCTTCAAATGGTTAAAGATATCAATAGCTATTATGAAAGGTGTTGGAAGGTGAAAGCCAAAAGATTCATTCAAAAATATATCAATCCAATGATGAAGGTGATAGTTCTTATTGTTGTGATTTTGCTCATTGGTGTCGTTGTTGAACGCATGTTTTGTAGATGGTTTGGTTGCTTTAGAATTTCGCATGTGGTTTCTCCTATTATTATTGATAACTTTCAAATTTTTATTTAGTTGATTTTCTCCCATTGTTATTGAGAAAAGGCATTGATAACACTTTGATCAATGAAAAGCTTCATTTAAACTTTCACAAATGGGTTGAGCTCGTGTAACAATTAGGTTTTCGAAGCTTTGAATCGTTGCCTGCGACATAGACTCGAGGGTAAAATATGTGATAAAAGTTTTGAATTTTGTAAAACGGGATACACAAGAAATTAAATTGAAATATAAATGGTAAAACTAATATTAAAAGTCTTAAAAGTACAAAAACATGTTCGCAAAGTCAACGACAAAATAGTTTACAATATAACACGGGTGGATATGGCTTCTTGATTAGCTAACAAATTCTCAAACTCTACAAGTGATGTCTTGTAGGGTAATAACGAAGCATCTATATTCTGGTCGCAATTCGTGGATAATGATCCTCTTATTTGAGCTTCTCTAATGACGGACTTTGGGTCTAGTTTAGTAATCTCCCAATAGGTCGACTTGACCCTGTGAAAGTACTAAGCAATTTTCATGTCACGTTGTAAGATTGATAACAGCTTGTTCTCCAGAAGTTGTAGTCTCGTATCGTTCTTCTTTAAGAACAACATCACGAACGTGATGTCTTTCAACTGAGTAAATCGACGTGAGAGGAAATCGTTTGACGGAGGAGAAATAGCCGAAGAAAATTTGTTGGAAGAAAAAAAACAAAAAGCGCAAGAAAATAATAGAGATAACGAAAGCTTGGGATTTGACTTTGCTAAAAAACACGGTGCTTATGTTTCTCATTTAATTTGACTATTTAAAACAAATTACATTCTAAAATAAAGAAAACGTGAATAACCTAAATAAAGAAAAACCACATCCATTTATCTAACGCGTCTCTAACATCTCTTCTTCGATTGTGGTCTTCAAGGCAAACATTGTTGTGCTTGTTTTGATTCTCTAGTTGCGCAAGGCGCCATTAGAATCCTCCTCTGGCGGCTTAGTTTCACTCCGGTCAATAACCTCCCAAAGGTTATGTCCTTGTAAATAGGACATCATGCATGTTGCTCATGTGCGGTAGTTGTTGCAGAGGTAGTTGTTGCAGAGTTTCTTGATTTCTCTAGCGATTTGAAAATCACCCATCGTGTTGGTTATACCTTAGTACTACCAAACAAGCTCTTTCGACACAAAACTTGCAAAGTCACACACTACTCACGACACAAAGAAACCCACTCACTAATAATTTCAAGAAATCGTTTCTGATGTGGAAGATCATATACAGCTGCAACCACCGAGCATGCTAAGAATTCAAAGAGATTAGACAACCTACACTAACCTTGCTCTCATACCAGTCTATTGAATACAACTTTTTCTGGGAAACACTCGTACTCTTCATTGATACCAATTGAAAAAAGATTACAAGACACTCTGTAGAATACTACTGCACTTTGTTTATGCATTGGGACCTCATGCATTGGGGGATACCTCTATTCCTTCACGATGGTACACGCGCACACTACTAGGCAAGAGAACGGCCATTATGTTTTACATAATGTTACCGTGAAGGCTACTACTTCTAAGGGGTGTCCGGCATAGAGAGCTCCCAGAGTATGCTTACCCGACAAGGAAAGGGGTCCAGCGGTGTGCAAACCAACTAGTGGATCCATTCTTGCACGTGTGGGCCGTGTGTAGGAAATGAATTACACATCCAAGTTGCCTGTGATAGTACGGTAGGAAAATAGACTATTATGATAGGTCCCGTCATTACATTCGCATGTTCTTGCATTATAACCTCGCTAGGGGGTTGCTTACTGAGTATTTTTAAAATACTCAGCCTCATGCTACTACATTTTTCAGATAAAGGCAAGACGCTCCTGTAAGGCTGACGGAGGCATCGCAACCCCGAGATTGTAGCACATGCATATGATAGATTTGTATTTTCTTTAGCAGTATAGGTTAGTGTAGGTTGAGTTACATTTTTCCATTTAATAGTATAGGTTAGTTTAAATCAAACTTTCATTTCCATTTGTAGTATAGGTTGAATTTGTATTTCACTTAGTTTAGTATAAGACATTTTATTTTTGTATTGTTTCTTTTTTCTCTGTATTTGTTTATCCCAAGGTAATAAATGAAGTATGAAATTAATGTTAAATTTATGAGAAGACCCAATAAGATTAGTTTCGCATTAAATGTTCAAGATTAGAGGTATAGTAGCGGCCGTAGGTTAAATAGAGAAATTTAGGGTCATTACATTGTACATTTAACGAGTACTTATAAGAGAGAGCGGATTGGCGTTGACCTCGAACATACATCGCACTTATAGCTCATCAAAACCTATCTCTAATTAAGGTCTCGAGTTGGATAACGTGGTGGGTTAAGAGGGGATTGGTCTTTACCCAAGTAGTTGACTGTTCTTCAATGCTTTCTGAAGTTTAGGACACTGTTTAATGGCAATAGATATCAAGAACCATGAATTTAATACTCACTCACCCAGTTGACTCCTTCTGGATTGGGAACGTCAAAACCCAGCTGCTATCCATTATTTCAATTCTCAACCTTCTACCTAGCTCAAATAGAATTGAATTATACAAATATTTCTCGTTACGTACGTGATACTTATCAACTTTAATAGTGTTTCAAAAATATCTTTACAAATATATTTATGGTTAGTTCTGTTGGATGAAAGTCTCATCTTAGTTAATTTAAGGAAGGATCATGGATTTATAATCAAGGAATACTATCTCCGAGAACTTTTGGGGAAGCACAAAGTAAAGCCATGAGAGCTTATGCTCAAAGTGGACAATATCATACCATTGTGGAGAGTCGTGTTCAACTAACATGGTATTAGAGTCATGCCCTAAACTTAGTCATGTCAATAGAATCCTCAAATATCGAACAAAGTATTGTGAGCCTCGAAGTCATAGTCAAAAAGTGACTAAAGTATCGAACAAAGGGTGTACTTTGTTCGAAGACTCCAAAGAAAAAAAAAAAAAAAAAAGGAGTCGAACCTCGATTAAGGGGAGACATAGTTTGTTCGAGGGGAGGTGTTGGATGAAAGTCCCACATCGGCTAATTTAGGGAATGATTTAGGTTTATAATCAGATAATACTTGAATTTTAAAAAGTTTCATTCATACCCTTCATTTTTTTTTTAAAGTTTAAACATACGTTTAAAAAATATTCATAAAGCATTAACCCCCTAACTTTTATAAAAATTCAGAAAAGTTCTTATATGAACAAAAACTGTCTGTCTATAATATTAGATTAACTCCAAACTTTTAAATTTTTTTCTAAAAATTTAAGAGTATTGATATTACATTTAAAAGTTCAGTATTAACAATAAAGTTTTTAAAAGAGTATTTGAAATTGTAAAAGGAGTTCTCAAAATATTTTAAAAACTACTTTTGAAAACTCGAAAGTACTTTTATCTGCTATCTGTTGAGGATTGTTGGGAGATGAGTCCCACATCGATTGATTAAGAGGTTAATCATGGATTTACAAGTAAGAAACACTATCTTCATTGGTACGAGACCTTTTGGAGAAATCAAAAGCAAAGCCATAAGAGTTTATGCTCAAAATCAATAATATCATACCATTGTGGAGGACGTGGTTTCTAACATGCCCGTGTACACCATTTCGGGTGTCGCAACATGACGGACATAGCTAAGGAGTACCCAAGTTGGCAAGCACAAGATGATGAACTCAAATTAATTACTTCCATGCAAAGGCCATGGACAGATGGGTTCATTTATTTCTTCTGCAACCCACCGCTTTGTTCATCCTATAAATACACCAATCCCTTAACTCATAACAAAAATAATTCATCCATGGCTGAGTTGAGGTTTTCATCAATGTTGTTGCCTGTTTTGGTGGTGCTACTTATGGCGGCGGCGGCGGCGGCTTTCGTCCAGAATGGTAGTACGGACGGCGGCGGAGGGAGGCCGGCGATGGTGCCTGCCATGTTCATATTTGGAGACTCTCTGATTGATAATGGGAATAATAACAATCTTCCGACGTTTGCAAGAGCTAACTATTTCCCTTATGGTATTGATTTTGCTGATGGCCCAACTGGTCGTTTCTCCAATGGATACACTATTGTTGATGAAATAGGTATGTCTTTTCCTCTCTTTCTCTCGAACCCGTGTTCGAAAAGTTCGATCAACCTAACCCAATTCGTACGATCTGGGTTGGGTTCAAATGAATGAGAATTTTATGGAATGGTTGTTTTATAAATTCGCTCAAATTCGTGTTCAAAAACTTCAATTACTTGAAAAATTCGATCGACCTAACCTAATTTGTACGATTTTGATTGGGTTCAAATAAACGAAAGAACTTTATGGAATAGTTGTTTTATAAATTTGCTCAAATTCGTGTTATAAAATTTCGATTACTTGAAAAATTCGATCAACCTAACCTAATTTGTACGATTTGGGTTGGGTTTAAATAAACGAAAAAACTTTATGGAATAGTTGTTTTGTAAATTCGCTCAAATTCGTGTTCAAAAATTTTGATTACTCAAAAAATTTGATCAACCTAACCCAATTCGTACGATTGTGTTCAAATAAATGAAAACTTTATGGAACGATTGTCTTATGAATTTATTTGAACCAAATAAACTCGATACATGTATTTATTTTTTTTTTATGTAATTTAATAATTATTTTATTATTTACTTTTTGAAAGTTAATTTTTCAAAATATCTATTCAAATTGAATTATAAATCTTAATCAAATATTTAAAAATAAATAAATAGATGTTTACGAACCTAACTCAACTCGGTTGGTGCGAGTTATTTGGATTGAAAAAATTAGCAATTTGAACAATTGAGTTAAGTTGGTTCTGATTACTCGGGTTGAAAAATTAACAACCTGAACAATTAAGTTTGGTAAAAAAAAATGTCCAAACCCGATCGAACCTACCCATAAATACCTTATCATATTTGATTTTGGGAGTAAGCTTGAACTTTTCATTAGTTTCTGTACAGAATTGGTATATTGATTAAAGATATATTTGGGTTGTATGAATAATTTGTGCAGCGAATCTCCTCGGACTACCCTTAATTCCTCCGAGCGCAGCTCCAGCAACCGGACCACTGCGCGGATTAAATTATGCGTCGGCTGCTTCAGGAATCCTCGATATTACTGGAAGAAACTTTGTAAGCGATCGCTCAAAATCTAAGTCAATTCAATCATAACTTAACTAGTTAAGATATATGTGTAACGCCCTAATGCAGATCGGTCGCATACCCTTCAATCAACAAATAAGGAACTTCGAGAACACGTTGGATCAAATAACTGGCAACCTCGGCGCCGCCACGGTGGCTCCCGTGGTAGCTCGCTGCATATTCTTCGTTGGAATGGGCAGTAACGACTACCTTAACAACTATCTAATGCCTAATTATCCTACCAGATCTCAATACAATAGCCGGCAGTTCGCCGATCTTTTGACCCAACAGTACACTCAGCAGCTCAGCGTAAGATCCTCACCACCTCTCTTATCTTATAAGGGTCTATTTTCTCCGACTCTTAGAGCCTAAATATTTTAACAAGATAGTTTCGTATGTTTGTTGTAGAGGCTTTACAACCTTGGAGCTCGGAAGTTCATCATCCCCGGCATCGGAACAATGGAATGCATTCCCAACGTATTAGCTCGGAGCTCCGATGGAAGATGCTCGGAAGACGTAAGCCAGCTGGTTCGAGATTTCAACGTGAACGTTAGAACAATGATTGGAAACTTGAATGCCAATCTTCCCGGTTCGAGATTCACTTACGTCAATATTGCTCGTATGAATGGAGATATCCTTGCAAATCCTAGAGCTTATGGTATTGATTTCAGACAAGTTTGGTTATGTTTATACTATGATTAAGGTTTAAAACAAGGATGTTTGATTGTACAACGTAGGATTCACAGTGGCGGATCGTGGGTGCTGTGGGATCGGGAGGAACAGGGGACAGATAACATGTCTTCCATACCAAATGCCTTGTCTGAATCGAGACCAGTATGTGTTTTGGGATGCGTTTCATCCAACTGAGAGAGTGAATATCATCATGGCGAGAAGGGCTTTCAATGGCGACTTGTCCGTTGCTTATCCTTTTAACATACAACAGCTTGCCAATCTTGATATCTAAGTACTTGTGGCTGGCTACTACTTACAAGATCAAGTTAGCATATATATGCGTGTGTATTGGATGCAATATATCTACTTTTTTTGGGTTTTTGTAGAAAGAAGATGTATATATAATGTTGAGAAAGTTTAAGAATAAACGGTTGGAGTTCACGTTGGCTAATTAAGGATCGTGAATATGAGTATATAAGCAAGAGAAACTATGTCCATTGAAACGAGGTATTTAAGAAAAACCAAAACTAAAGTCATGAGAGCTTATGCTCAGAGTGAACAATATTGTACTATTGTGGACGACCGTTGTTCCTATTAGTGGTATTAGAGTCATGTTGTGTAACCGCTCAAGCCAACCGCTAGTAGATATTATCTACTTTGGCTTGTTACGTATCGATGTTAACCTCACGTTTTAAAATGTGTTTGCTAGGGAGAGGTTTCCACAGTCTTATAAGGAATGTTTATTTCCCTTCTGCAACCAATGTAGGATCTCACAATCCACCTCCCTTGGGAGCCTAGTGTCCTCGGTTGGAGAGGGGAACGAAACATTTCTTATAAGGGTGTGGAAACTTTTCCCTAGTAGACTCTTAATAAAGTTGCGAGGTTGACGGCGATATGTAACGGACCAAAGCAGACAATATATGCTAACGGTAAACTTGGGCTATTACACATGCCTTTCATCGTAACTTAATAATGTCAATAGTGACTCAGTTGTCAAACAACGAAGTTGTCAGCCTTGTGACTCAAGTGTCAAATGAAGAGTTTGAGCCTCGAAGGTGTGTAGTCATAGTAAAAATCCGTGGTAGCACTCTATTAGTACTCTAGAGAAGAGGAGTAGTCTAGATAGTGCTAAACGGATAAATGACTGTTTAAAGGAAGGTGGAACGATATACTTTGTGAGGTAAATTATCAAAGTCCCACATTGAAAAATTGGGGAAAAAACTGTCTTAAACTCAATAACAAAAATGTGCATAGAAAGGTTTACGAAAACGGTTTCTATGTCTTAAACTCAATTCCTAAAGTGTTAGCGAGGATGCTGGTCGCCGAAGGGGGTGGATTGTGAGATCCCACATCAGTTGAGGAGGAGAACAAAACATTCTTTATAAGAGTGTAGAAACCTCTCCTTAACAGACACGTATTAAAAACCTTAAAGAGAAACCCGAAAGAGAAAGCACAAAGAGGATAATATTTGCTAGCAGAAGGCTTAGGCTGTTACGGTTACTTAGAGCGGGTTAAAAGCACTTCAAAAGTTCATAAAAATGCATCATTTCAAGATAATACCCTTAAAAATGATACTAAACTCAGCTGAACCTGTTGAACAAATGGGGCTACTGGCATGGGGATACCCAGAGATCTGAACAGGAATAGATTCTTTGCAAACCAAAAGGGCCTAGGCTATGGAGTTCTGAGTTATCTAGAATTAAGAAGCATTCAATTCTCATTGTAGCAACAGTTTTTTTTTAGTATAAATTTTCAACAAATGTAACTAAACTTGAAGTTGAACAAAATTTATGCATAATGCTTCCCAAATACATCAAAGTCCCCAGCCATTTCCCTTTCTTCACCACTTAACGAACACGGCGATCTTTCTCTTCCTGTCCGAGTCCAAGTGATTTCTGAGCGTTTGCAATACCTTCAGGGTCTGGTATGGGGGATCATATGTGTTAACGAACAAAACATTGAATAATGGCAACAGTTGATTTCATTACATTGTCGATGGTAATACGGCATGTGATATAGAATCAACCCAAGAGAAAGTTTTGGAACGGATTACCTCGATGATCAAGATCAAGAGTAAAGAAAACTCGTTTCTAAACTCGTGATTCGAATTATTCCACAACTTCATGTAAGTTCTAAACACAAGAATTTGCAAAGTAAAAACTTAGCTCTCAACAAAACTAAAATAGAAGCTCTATTCTTTTCAACTCCGATTCCAATTCCAAAATGTGATAGTTTGAACAACATTTCCTTCACATCTTCCTTAAAGTTTATCTTATATGATTGATGTCTTGGTTCATATCAGTTCATATCAGCACGTATCTCATGATAAACAAAGTATTGGGTCCTATTAGAAGTATGAATTATGGTCCAATTAGAAAGTCGAGCAAAGTACTTGTGGGCGTCAAAAAGTCCTATACGTACGTTAATTTAATTTCGTGCCCGAGTGGAGTGCAAATCCGAACTTGCAAAAGAAAAAAAAAAGAGGAAATACATACCAAAGAACTGTGTGAAAATGCGAGTGAAGAAGTGCAAGTTCCTGGAAGCATTGTACGCCATGGCTGGTGGAAGAGGTTTGACAATGGTGTCAATGCTAAATACTCGTTGAAGAAACTGCACCACAGAAAATTTTAAGAACTTGCAATTAGTTAAAAACACTTTCATAATTTAATATGAACACATTTCTAAGGTTAATTACTTCCCAATTAATAAGGAAAGCACTCTAAGTAGAATCAATAAATTCTATAATTTGGTGTGCTCATGATTGTCTTGACTAGAGGACTTCAAATTATCAATTCATAACTCAAATTCTAGTAGAGTTAAGAAACTACTCCAATCTTCAAATACTACATTTGAGAAGGCTCCAAGAATTGATGTTGATGCCAATGTGTGGGTTAAACAGCATATAACCGTAATTGTCAGACCCAAGTGGAGTCAGGTCAACAATAGCATTGGTTATGTTGGATTGTGTTTGTAACGACCCAAGCCTACCGCTAGCAAATATTGTCCTCTTTGATCTTTCCCTTACTGGCTTCCACTCAAAGTTTTTAAAACGTGTCTACTAGGGAGAGGTTTCTACACGCTTATAAGGAATGCTTCGTTCTCCTCTACAACCAATGTGGGATCTCATAATCCACTCCTCTTGGGGGCCAGCGTCCTGGCTGGCACACCACCCTTATAAGGGTGTGGAAACCTCTCCCTAATAGATGCAGTTTAAAAATCTTGAGGGGAAGCCAAGAAGGAAAAGTCCAAAGAGGACAATATCTGATAGTGGTGGGTTTGGACGGTTACAGTATTCCAAATAAAAATAGTGTGAATAGCTGCTTCATTAATAGTAACATTTGGGTATGAGAATTTTAACCTCTTACGTCAAGGAAAATAGTACATATCAATTACTGGTAAACTATGCTCACTCTAGAAAATCCGTGAAAATCCGACATCGCTTACCTTAGAACCATCTAACCCCTCATTCAAACTTCTATTGACAACAACCGAGCCACCCACACTACCCCTTCACCTTCCCTAACAATGCCACCTACCATTATATCCGCTTCCTTGATCATTAGAGGCACAATTGTCCTTAATGTCTGGCCTCCAAGCCTCTTCAATTTCCTTGTAACTATCATCATTTCATCTATAAAATTTTCCTCTTGTAACAGCCCAAGTCCACCGCTAACGGATATTGTTCTCTTTGGGCTTTTCCTTCCGGGCTTCCCCTCAAGATTTTAAAACACATCTACTAGAAAGAGGTTTCCACACCCTTATAAGCAATGCTTCGTTCCACTCTCCAACCGATGTGGGATCTCACAATCCACCCCCTTAGGGGCCCAGTGTCCTCGCTGGCACACCGCTCAGTGTCTAGTCTGAAACCATTTGTAACAGCCCAAGCCCATCAGTAACAGATATTGTCCTCTTTGGGTTTTCCCTTCCGGCGTCTCCTCAAGATTTTAAAACGCGTCTGATAGGAAGAGGTTCTCACATCCTTATAAGCAATGCTTCGTTCCCCTCTCCAACCAATGTGGGATCTCACAAGCCAGCGTCCTCGTTGGCACACCACCTAGTGTCCAACTCTGATACCATTTGTAATAGCCCAAGCCTACCACTAACGGATATTGTCCTCTTTGGACTTTCCCTTTCGGGCTTCCCCTCAAGATTTTAAAGCGCGTATGCTAGGGAGAGGTTTCCACACCCTTATAAGCAATGCTTCGTTCCCCTCTCCAATCGATGTGGGATCTCACACCTCCTCTCTTCCAAGTACTCCAAATCCTCTCTTCCAAGTACTCCAAACCCTCGTATTACAGCAGCCCCACTAGATATGAATGCGCTCTCATTTGATTGGTCCAAGCCACCAACACCTCTATTTTCTTCGTGCCAACTTCTCTTCTACATCCACATCTCTATTCCCATTTAGAGCCATCTTTCGACTGATCACCCAAACAACCTCTATGAGATCCCACATCGGTTGGGGAGGAGAACAAAACATCCTTTATAAGGGTGTGAAAACCTCTCCCTAGCAGAGGCGTTTTAAAAACCTTGAGGGAAAATCCGAAAAGGAAAGCCCAAAGAGGACAATATCTGCTAGCGGTGGGCTTGAGTCGTTACACCCTCCCACACATGGTAGAGAATCAATCCCTGAGGTTTTTCTTTTTTATTTTATAGCTGTTTGTTGCGAAAAAGTTCCATGGACACTCCAGTTATGATAATCAAGAGGCTTAGAACGCTTGTCAGCATGAATTTGGAAGTCAGTAATCAAATAACAGATTATTTCTAGATAATCCTACAATATAACTAATGAATCTATGACCGAAGGAAAGCTATGTTTCCAAAATACAACTATGCAGATGAAAAGGAAAAAAGAATTCCACATATGCAACAGCTACGAACAGACAAGAACCGATGAATTAGGCGACTAAAAACGCACAATTCTCAGCAACAAACACGTTCTAGGAAAAGTGAATTAAACCTGGTAATTTCGCTGGAAACTGTAGCGAAGCTCAGGGTCAATCTCAAGGGAATCATCTTCTTCTTTGGAGCTCTTGGACTTGAGGCTCTTCTTTCGAGGAACGTGCATTACCGGAGTCTCGCCGGGATTCTTAGTCACCTTGAGCTTTGCTCCGGCGAACTCATCCACTTCCTCCTCCCCTCGCCATGGAGCTGAAGATGCCAATTGCTTCTTCTTCGCCATTTTCGCCAAACCCAAAATTCCAAGCACAGCCGTAAAATGCAGCAGCTTTAAGGAACTTGTAAACGATGTGATACGGACCCTGTTTGGAAACATGGATAGGAAGCTTCTTATCCGGATGGTTCTATTCCTACCCCGGTTTTGGTGGCTTAAGGAGTGTTTGGATACAGCTTTATATCCCAGGCCCTTTAGATAAAAATTACCGAAATTTCCCTCCTCTCCCTCCGGCGAGGTTCAATCGGTAATAGAGAAATGAGAGGACTGTCGCCGTCTGGAATCAGAAGATCGCTCTCAGTGTTGAGGAGTACGAGACGGAAAGATTTTCAGCATTCAATTCTATGTTGTTCTTTCTGTACTGGCGATGATAATTACGACGGTAGGATCGGCGATGGAACGCAGACCTCGAAGGTTAAGGTTTTTGATCGTGATCTTAAGCGTAAACAGGTAAGCCTAATTGATCAGCATTTTCTGTTCGAGATTTTTATTTTCCTGATTTGTTCTTTGTAAGTTCATCAGAACAGGTTTCTAGAGGAGTATTTTTGAGATATTTGGAGAAAGTATGGTGAAATTATGAAGATAATTTGTAATGTTCATCTGTTCAAAGGGAAATTCTGGGAGTATTATTGTTTTTCGTGATGGGGTTTGACAATTCACTGTTTCATATGTTCGTATTTTGCTTTAGTTCTGATTATTGTGTGTGCAAATAACTTTTAACAATGTTTGATTAAATGGCAAGCGGATATCTACTACATGGAACTTTTATGTGAGATCCCACATCGGTTGGAGAGGGGAACGAAGCATTCCTTGTAAGGGTGTGGAAACATCTCCCGAGTTTTAAAAACCTTGAGGGGAAGCCCGAGAGGGAAAACCCAAAGAGGACAATATCTGCTTGCGGTGGGCTTAGGCTGTTACAAATGGTATCAGAGCCAGTCACTGGGCGGCGTGTCAGCAAGGACGCTGGGCCCTAAGGGGGTGGATTGTGAGATCTCACATCGGTTGGAGAGGGGAATGAAGCATCCCTTGTAAGGGTGTGGAAACCTCTCCCTGGTAGACACATTTTGAAAACCTTGAGGGGAAACTCGAAAAGGAAAGTCCAAGGAGAACAATATCTGCTAGCGGTGGGCTTAGGCTGTTACAAACGGTATCAGAGCCAGTCACCGGGCAGCGTGCCAGCAAGGACGCTGGCCCCCAAGGGGGTGGATTGTGAGATCCCACATCAATTGGAGAGGGGAATGAAGCATTCCTTGTAAGGGTGTGGAAACCTCTCCCTGGTAGACGCGTTTTAAAAACCATGAGGGGAAGCCCGAAAAGGAAAGCCCAAAGAGGACAATATCTGCTAGCGGTGGGCTTGGGCTGTTACATTTTAGCTCCTCCTCGATAAGCTTTCTGATTTGCGGTGCCTTCAAAATTTTTGGAGGGTTGAAATTGTTGTTTCTTGGTGACAGCGGGACCGAGCCGCTTGGTTGATGCGCCCAAAGGATTCTCTTAGTGATTCGGTTGCAGAAAACTTATTGGATCGTTTGGAGGTATTAGATTGCAATTTGTGAAATTATGTTCATTTTAGCTTGTGAATCCCATTCATTGATCTCTCAGTTATTGTTTTTCTAAGGAAATTTGGCACCTTTTGATGAAATTATGTGAAACCATTGGATATGAAATCATATCCTAAGTACCTTGACTTACATGTTTCACATTGTGCCTTTTGAAGGATTGCAAGAGGACATTCCCTACAGCATTATGTTTGGGGGGTTCATTGAAGGCTATCAGGCGATCATTACGTGGCCGTGGTAATAAACCTATTTCCACTTTCTTCAATTACTAGGAAAAAGAAAGATGTGACTTTGAGAGAACGAGAGGTTAAGGGGTCGTCCCTCGTAAATTAAGTGCATCAAATGAGTTCAAGCGATCGCGTTCAAAAGTATGAATATAATATTTTAGGAATGTTAAGGTAATCAAGAATCATTATCCTAAGCATTCAATGATCAAATAAAGTTGTTTTGAAATGTGACTAATTGAGAACATAAAAGTATAGCTCTCATGACATGACCAGTTGAAACTTTTTGTCTACACTTTCTCGAGTTTATAAAATTCTTATCCATTGTGTTCTGTGTCCGTTTCGTTTGGTTCCACTGAATGTTATGGGTTCCTACTTCATTTATAGTTGTCACAGCGATATGTCTGGCCTTGATCAGTTGGAAGATTGGATAATTCGGTTATAATTGGGAGCATGTACAATTATAGGAGGGATGTTCAGTACCGATTCTTATAGTACTGTTCGGGGAGTCAATAAGTAAATTCCTGTCGATGTGTATTTTCCGGGTTGTCCACCTAACCCGAGGCTGTTATAGATGCAATAAAAAAACTTTGTAAGAAAATATCTCGAGAAATCTATGAAGATCGAATTAAGTCTGAAGGGGTGAAGCGGTGTTTTTCTACCAACCACAAATTTCATGTTGGCCCATAGTGATATGTTTGACCTTTGTGCTTTGTCCTTGTCATTATATTATATATTGCTTCAGTTCATTAAGAGATTGCAAATGGTTTTAGTTTAAGCAAATAAATGAATTTGTAAACACCAGGTTCAGTAAAACCCACATAGGTTATCCTTTTTCTTTTTCTTTCTTTTCTTTTCTTTTCTTCTTTTCTTCTTTTTTTTTTTTTTTTTTTTTTTTTTGGTGTGCGCACGTTTGTGTTGTATTAAATTGTAAAATAAATTTTTATCCATTTGCCAGGTTCAGTTGAAAAGCTGATCATGATGGATGCATCACATGACATGATAATGTCATGCAAAGATGATACAGGTGCACACGATCAGGACGTTGAAACATCTTTTATTATCGGTGACGAAGAGTTTCTACCGATACAAGAAAGGTGTTCTTATAGCTTGTATCTATTTCAGTAATGTGCAGTCATTGATTGAATGAAACTCATGCTTTATCATTTCTTCCATTTACATCTGGTGTGAAGTTCAGTAGATCTAATTGTAAGTTGCTTGGGTCTTCACTGGACAAATGATCTTCCTGGAGCCATGATTCAGGTTTGTCCCAGCCCTGCGCCACCCCCCCCCCCCCCCCCCCCCCCCCCCCCCCCCCCCCCCCCCCCCTCCAAATTAGACAGCAGAGTCTGCTAATTGATAACCTTGTTGATTTTACTTTTACAGTTTCTTAAAAACTTAGTTTCTTTTGTAGTGTCATGTAATAATTGAAACTTATGGCGAGTGTTATGAAGGAAAAGTGAAATCTCGATTTCAACCTTTGTAGAAGAGAGTTCTTTAGCATGAAGCATGATTGTTGGATAGTAATGCCAACTATATTGCAAACTTGGAGGAGGATGTCACAATCATGCTTGTCCAAGGCGTGTTGCCTATGGCCGTATGATAGATCTCTCGGTCTTGCTTATCCAAGACGTGTTGTCCATGGTCGCATGCCCATCTCAAACACCTTTTACATGCTTTCATCCTAGATAGGCCTTTACCATTTCACGTTGGGTCAATATAGGGGTGTATGACCTATGGAATGGTATCTTGGTCTGTCATTATATTGCAAACTTGTTATTGACTGGTATCTTGTTCGGTCGTTCTTTTCTGGTTTTTTTTAATCCTCTTTAAATTTTTGCTTGGTCGTTCTATGTATCATATCATGTCTGTGAGCTAGCATCTTTAATGGCCTTTTCTGGATCTTTTTTTCTTGACAGAGTAGATTGGCACTGAAGCCAGATGGGCTATTTTTAGCCGCTATCTTTGGAGGAGAAACCTTAAGGTTTGTCGTGTTTCTTCTGGTTTGAATTTTTAGTTCATTGCTTAAAATCCTGCATGTACTTGCAACCAGGGAACTGAGAATAGCATGTACTCTTGCACACATGGAGCGTGAAGGAGGCATCAGTCCACGAGTATCACCATTGGCACAAGTATGTTTACTGCAAACTTTCCTGCTTTTTACTGTTGTACAAAACTCAGAACACCCTTCTTTTCTCAAAGAATCCTATCAGGAGTATTTCTTGCCTATAATTTTTACTGTCGTTGAACCTTTCTTCTTCGTATAATTTTCACTCAGATTTAATTTGATAGCTTGTTCAATGGTTTGATTGGTGAATTGAAATATGAATAAGAAAAGTATGCAAGTTACTTCTGTTTCTCTGAATTGAATCCAGAGTCATCTATTTCTATATCTAAGTATGGTGGATAGATTCTGAAAGCGAAACAGTCGATTCCGACATGCATATTGTATTTGACTGAACGAAGCACGTGTCGGTTTACTTATTTAGGTGAGAGATGCAGGCAATCTTTTGACAAGAGCTGGTTTTACCTTGCCTGGTGTTGACGTTGATGAGTATGTCGTTCGCTATCCAAGTGGTGAGCATGCTTATTTCACTATATATTGTTTAGTTCATTAAATTTCTCGTAAGTAGGTTGGACTAGGTTAGGTTGATCTTTTGGAGTGATCTTCAATCAGGGTCCTCGCTCCCTTCATATGCCTTGCAGCTTCATCTAAGTGGGTTTGGGCTAGGTCGTTGTGCTCCTGCACCACCTCTTGGCAAAGTGTAGGTTGATGGGCAAGACCCCTCTAGCCGTAAGAGGCTGTTGCCTTATGGCCAACTCTTAGGGGCTGAAGTTCGACGCAGAGCTTTTTGGTTCTTCAGTTATATCAGTGTCTTGTGTAGCTATAGGAAGTGATTTATTAAGCCTTCAGTTGTCCCGTTCTAATTTGTTGCTCGTGAAAGTGAGTTTATCTTATGTTTAATGTGTTTTCTTTTTTTTCTTCTTTTTTTGGGTTCTGTTTACCTAATATTAAGCACTGGAGTTGGTGGAACACTTGCGTGCAATGGGCGAAACAAATGCTCTTCTACAAAGGAATCCTGTAAGATTTCCTCCTTGCTCTATAAGAAAAGGAGTATCATTGAGTTTATGTTTTCACTTTTTGATATTATCTTGTATTACTTAGTGGTAATTGGCGTACTCTTTCACTTAAAGTCGGAGGTTCAAATCCTCGTGCCCCTACATTCGTAGCTAAGAAACAACAAGTTTATGTTTTTGATCTTTATATCGTTGATGTTTAAATAATGGAGCTCAGATCCTGAAGAGAGAAACAGCCCTTGCAACAGCAGCTATTTACGATTCCATGTTTGCTGCAGAAGATGGAACCATTCCTGCAACTTTCCAGGTCAGCTTAGTAGAGTGCACCTTTGGGCTTTCCTTTTTGGATTTTCCCTTAAAATTTTTAAAACGCGTCTGCCAGGGAGAGGTTTCCACACCTTTATAAATAATGCTTCGTTCTCCTCTCCAACCGATGTGGGATCTCACAATCCATCCCCTTTGGGCCGGCATTCTCGCTGGCACTCGTTCCCTTCTCCAATCGATGTGGGACCCCACATTCCACCCCCTTTGAGGCTCAGCGTCCTTGCTGACACACCGCCTCGTGTCTACCCCCTTCGGGGCTCAGCCTCTTCACTAGCACACCGTCCAGTGTCTGGCTCTGATACCCAGCCCAAAAAGGACAATATTTGTTAACGGTGGGCTTGGACTGATTACACTATGTGCTTTACCTAGGTTGTCAGCAGGTTAGGTTACACTATGTGCTTTACCTAGGTTGTCAGCAGGTTAGTTTTGTTCGACGTTAAGCCTAAACTGTTGCCCAACTGACCTACTAGTAAAAACCCAACATTATTGCTATTCCAAAACTGATTGAACCGAATCGAAACTGACAAGGTCATATCAAATTTATCAAACTTGAGGCGATTCTTTTGTTTTTGTGTTCTATGAACCCGAAGTGATCAGGAATAACTGGAACTCGAATCGACTCGATTAGTTCTATTGATTTTTTCCAAGTTTGACTTGCACCCTTTGGTTTTACCCACCTATCTAATGTAGGGTTGATTTGTTAAATGATGATTATGATTGAAAAATTCTTCTGCCTACAATTACAGGTGATTTACATGACAGGATGGAAGGAACATTCTTCTCAACAGAAGGCCAAAAGAAGAGGATCTGCAACCATCTCCTTCAGCGACATCAAAAAACAATTTGGAAATGACCATTGATGTTTGTCTCTCTATTCTCGCTAGCTCTTATTTAGCGTACAATAAAGGGTGGAGGGGAGTCTAGAGATTTGAACCTCTAATCTCGAAAAACTTTGTTTCTACGGCTGAATTATATTTATATTTATATTGATGGTCTTGAAGGACAAAAAAAATCGAAGATTCGATTCATTCTATTCATGGGTTGGAAATTTTTTGGTTGGTTCAACTCGACTAACTAAAAAATATGGCTCCCAACCCAATCCAACCCTAAGATTGTTTTGAAAACTAAGAATATTTAATATTTGTAACAGATATTAATAATGCAATCTTAATATGATAAGAATATTACTTGCATTCATGTATTTTAGGACTTGATCATATTAAATCCTTGCTCTTTCATTATGAGTTTTCTAAATCGAATAAAGATCCACTTCAAACAAACAACAATCAACAATGATTCATTTTAAAATTTATTAAAAATACAAAGATTGGATTTGGACATTTGCAAGACTAAATAAAAAAAAAATGTCAAAATGATCGTCAAATGAGTTACCTCAAGTTGCTCGACTAAATAAAAAAGTCAAATGTTCAATTCTCATACCCCATATTTGTTGTACTAAACAAATACGATTTGAATAGACGACCCTATTAGAACATACTAACATAATAATCATGTCACAAACATTACGATAAGATTGTATCATACATGTTTGAATTTAGAGGGAGTTTAATAAATTTTTCAATCTTAAAGTATTATTTTTAAGATTTTAAGATACAATTAATTAGTCATTATTATTGTATTGATGATCATGAGAGTACGACCTTTCAATCGACCATAGGTTATTCTAAGATTAAAATGAAAGTTGCATACTGTGCTCTTAAAGCCGTGATTTTGTTCCTTTGCATTTGAAAGTTTTTTTACTTTTGGTTTTGATCATTAAGATAATCCGTTTCAAAACTTTTCCTTAAATTGATTCTTAATCATTTTTGGAGTTCCCGAATAATTTAGATCTAAATGTTTAGTTCTTCAACAGAGTTATTAGATCAAATCCCAAGAGTTCAAGAGTTTTTAATAATAGAAAGTAAAAAGAAAGTAAGAAAAAGGAGATATGTAAAATTAGGTATTAATTGAAAGATGTTGTCTTATGAAGCCCTTCCCTCACTCTATACAACAAACCAATTCCCAACAACCCTATGTACTTTGGCAACAACTACACAACTCCTCTGTCCCTGTGGCCTTATCAACAATTAGAAGCTTTTCTGTTCTACTTTTGGAGCAAAATTTTTTTGTTTTTCAAGAGCTATAAAATCCCTGTGGTTCATGTAATTTACAATCCGTATTGTTCCTTATATACAACACTAGCATCAATAATATTATATTGGTCAAGGTTTTTATGGTTCTTTGCAGACAAAGTTGCAGCAGAGCATTCAGTTTGAGAGCAGAAGAATCTTAAAACCTTTGATGTTACCGAAGTTAGATCTCGAGATTATCAGATTCGTTTCCAAGCTGATCACCTAACTCGTGTTCTCTTTGTCGAGACGTGCCTTTCGAAAAGCCTGCTGGATTTGTCTCTCGTGATCCTTCAACAAGTCTTCAATGGTTCCCCCTGTAGCCACCAACGGTCCTGAGTATTGCATTCTGGTCTTCTTTTGAACACAACCCTACAAATTAAATGTTCAAAGTCAGATTCAGTAGATCCCACATCGGTTGGGGAGGAGATTGAAGCATTCTTTATAAGGGTGTGGAAACCTCACCCTAACAGACACGTTTTAAAAACCTAGAGGAGAAACCCAAAGAGGACAATATTTACTAGCGGTGGGTTTGGACTATTACAAATGGTATCAGAGCCAAACACCGGGCGATATACCAGCGAGGAGGTTGAGCCCCAAAGGGGAGTGGACACAAGGCGGTGCGCCAGCAAGGACGCTAGGCCCCGAAGGAGAGTGGATTGGAGGGTCCCACATCGTTTGTAGAAGGGAACGAGTGCCAGCGAGGACGTTGGGCCCCGAAGGGATGGACTATGAGATCCCAACCACGAAGCATTTTTTATAAGGGTGTGGAAATCTCTCCCTAGCAGACGCATTTTAAAAACCTTGAGAGGAAGCTCGAAAGGAAAAATCCAAAGAGGACAATATCTGCTATCTGCGGTGGGCTTGGGCTATTACAGATTCAGTGTTAACATGGCACTTCCTTTGTATTAAATGATCCTGAGAACTATGTAGTTAAACTTGTTCTATCTAAGTCATTGATTTTCTATTAATCATGTGTACCAAGAAGCTTGAACATGTCAAGAGAGTTGTCCTCATACCATTCCAGAATCTTTAGTAGACACTACCTCTTCCTTCTTGAGAGCAGAGGTTGATAAATCTCCCGCTGGTTGATGCATCTGAGATTTCTGTGTCTTTAACTCTGCAAAATTTCTTGTGGCTCCAGTAGGCTTGGCCCATGAACCTGCAATGCTTGGGTGCACCATAGATGTCGAGTGGCCGTACCTACTCTGCCCAACTCTCGGAGGCTCACTGTCCTCTTGGGAGGTGTAATTGTTAATCTTTTTCGCGAGCGGGTGTACCTGAAATTTTTGTCAATGAGAAAGGTATGTTCTAAGGTGAATAGTGTTTTTTTCAAAAGCATTGTTTTTACATAATACATAACATGTAACGACCCAAGCCCACTGCTAGCAGATATTGACCACTTTGGTCTTTTACTTTCGGGCTTTCAAGCTTCCCCTCATTGTGAGATCTCACATCGGTTGGAGAGGGAAATGAAACATTCATTATAAAGGTGTGGAAACGTCTCCCTAGCAAACACATTTTAAAAACCTTGAGGGGAAGCCCAAAAGGGAAAGCCTAAAGAAGACAATATCTTTTAGCGGTGGGCTTGGGCCGTTACGAATGGTATCAGAGCCAGACACTGGGCGTTGTGCTAGCGAGGAGGCTGAGCCCCGAAGGGAGGGTGGACACGAGGTGGTGTGCCAGCCCCGAAAGGGGGTGTATTGGGGGGTCCCACATCGATTGGAGAAGGGAATGAGTGTCAGCAAGGACGCTAGGCCCGAAAGGGGTGGAATGTGAGATCCCACATTGGTTGGAAAGGGGAACGAAGCATTCTTTATAAGGTGTGAAAACCTCTCCCTAGCAGACATGTTTTAAAAACCTTGAGAGAAACCCAAAGAGAACAATATTTGTTAGTAGAGGGCTTGGGCTGTTACAAACAAATAGTTATCCATGATTACACCCAAGTGATAGCAGATTTTCACAATTTTCATCTCAAACTCATGAACAAATAGTTTCCAATTCTTGACATATACCTTTATCGTCACATCTCCTTGAGCATTGAATTCAGGAGTAGGAACTACCTTGGTGTCTCTTGAGCTCCTTCTTACTGATTCAGGATGCCATCCCTTCACAGCTTCTGCTTTTCTCCTGAAATTAAGAGAATTGTATGTATATAAGACGGGTTATTAAGTATAACAAAAAAGAAACCACTAGAGAAACAAGCTTTAAACCATACTTCCTTTCTTCTTCATTCCGCAGCTTGGCATCAAATTCTTTGCTCGGAGCATACTTTGGTAGGCTTGAGGGGTCACAAGGGAGAGGTTCTGTTCTGAAAAACTGCAAAACCGGATAGCAACGTATCATATGGAAGAACACATCAACGAGAAGCACTTTTATTTCAACGAAAAAACCATGCAAAAGTAAACTGAAAATGTTAGGAATCACGACTCTCTACAATGGTATGATATTGTCCACTTTGAACATAAGCTCTCATGGTTTTACTTTGGGCTTCTTCAAAAGACCTCATACCAAAGGAGATGTATTCCTTACTTATAAACCCATGATCATTCCCTAAATTAGTCAACGTGGGACTCTCTCCCAACAATCCTCAACAAAAAATACCTCACTTCCGAGAGCTGAAGTAGCTGATCCTCTGTGCTCTGGTTCAATAGCAAGAAGCTTATTAATGAGAGCCAGAGCTGAAGAAGGGAAACTTTTGTAAGTATCAGAGAGGCAGCTTTTATAACGGTGTTGTGGTTTGTAGCTGGTTGCATGTGGCAACTTTGTTCTCCGCCAGAATTCCTCAGATGGTGAGCCACAGAGCTTAAAAATCTTGTGGATTTGTTCCACCTGATAAACAATTCAACAACATCCAAGTAACTTTTATGGAACAGGCTATTGTTTTTTTCTCATTTTCTTAAAGTTCGTAAGAAATAGAACAGGCTAACGAGTGGATGATAGAACCTCTGTTCTTCCTGGCATAATAGGTTTTCCAGCAAATAGTTCAGCAACGATACAACCACAGCTCCAGAGATCTATGGCAGGTCCATATTGAGTAGCACCGAGCAAAAGCTCGGGTGCCCTGTACCACAACGTCACTACCCGACTTGTCAATGGCTGCTTTCGATCAGGATGAAAAAAGGTAGCAAGACCAAAGTCTGCAATCTTGAGCACACCATTATTGTCAATGAGAAGATTTGAAGCTTTGATATCCCGGTGTAGAATTCCTCGACTATGACAGTGTTCGAGTCCATGCAGCAATTGTTGCACGTAACATTTAATCTGCAAGCACAAAATAACACTGTTTTAGATGGCTCAGATTGAATAAGCATTCATTTTCAAAATGGTTCTAGTTCAAGTCAAAATTTGAAATGCTCAAGAGAAGCAGCGAAGATACTTGAGCCTCCGTAAATTTATGTCCAGGAGCTGCCACAAGGCCAGCAAGGTCATGCTCCATGTACTCAAAAACAAGGTACAAGTTGCTCGACATTCTGGAAGCGACCAGAGCCTCGAGCTTCATAACATTTGGATGATCCAGTTTGCGCAAAATATAGATTTCCCTAGCCATAAAACGGACACTTTCGGGATCCTTATTTACAAATCTCACTTTTTTCAATGCCACGATTTTACCCGTTTCAAGGTCACGGGCTTTATATACACTGCTGTAAGTTCCCTGTCCAATCTGCATATAGGAAAGAACAAAATGGGATTATTAGCACATATTGATGCAAAATGAGATCGAGAGACATGCACAGCAGATGTCTAGACACCAAAAGCCTCAAAGAATCTACCTAAAATCACCTCAGGAAATATGGTACTCAGAATTTACTAGTCTTCTAACTTGGAATTCCTACCTATACCCACCCCTGGGGCTGTCATGGGGTTTACTATAAGCTCCTATAGCCCTCTCCTCCTTGCTTCTTTCCATGGGACTAATAACATTAACGTAACATGTCAATCTAAGCATAGCTTGGCCGGTTAAGACATTATATCCTTAATCAAAAGGTCATAGGCTCAAATCTCCATGTTACATGTTAATGAACTAAAAAAAGCATCTAGCTATGTAACATACGCACAAGACATTTACCCAACGAAAGAAAGAGAATTGGAATATCAATGTGAGATCCCACATCAGTTAGAGAGGGCAACAAAGCATTCTTTACAAGGGTGTGGGAACCTCTCCCTAGCAGACGCATTTTAAGAACTTAGAGGGGAAGCTCGAAAGGGAAAGTCCAAAGAAGACAAATTCTACTAGCGGTGGGCTTGGGAAGTTACAATCAGAGGGAATATTTGAAAGAAAACCCTTGTGGAGAAACTCATTTGAAGGAAAAATGCATACCGTTCAGAACATGAACTAGATTGAAACATTAAAGTCATAGGATTCTAAAGAATTGAAGTAAAAGAGAACATAATGAACGGAACTAACTTTATCCAACTTTTCAAAGGAATCAACCCGGCGAGGCACCCACCCTTTGATAGCTTCTCCAGCAACAGAAGCTAACCATGAAGGCCATCCAGCCATGACATGTTCAGCTTCAACCGCTTTAGACAAGCTAGCTAACCTAAAAATGTCAGGCCGTTTTCCACCTCCTGAAGCATTATCATCATTTACTTTTGCAGCCTTCATGGATTTATTCCCAGATTCATCACCCTCCTTTGCTCGATGAACAGACCCTCCAATACCCTTTCTTCTATGAACAGAACTCCCATTTGCTTTTGATTCCTGCCTTGACAACTGAATCTCTTGCAACATATTCTCTCTTTTTGAGGGAGAAGGAGCAACCAATTGAACCGAAGATTCATTCAAATGTTTTTCAGATAATTGACTGCCATCCTCTGGTTCTGAGGAATCTCTTGAGCAAAGGCAGCCCATACTCCCTCAAACGTTTATTCACCACCGTTTTCTACCATTGATAAACCTGCATTTTCCTGGGAAAACCCCAAAGTTTCCCCTCTCTGTCAACACATTTACAACAATTTTCCATCATTTCCAACAATTTGCAGATTGAACCAAACATAAATCAAGGATTCCCAACGAATATTTCAGGAAATTCAAATGAAAAACATATAGGAAGAAAAAAAAAACCCTAAATGCACAAGAAACAACAAAAAAAAAACCCACCGATTCAAGGAACAACACGAGAAAACAAAAAACCTAGATCAGAAATCCTTTTCCTCGATCAGAAAAGAAAAAACGAATTACAAAGATTAATAGACAAGAATTAATATCGCCGTCGTTAAGGAAAGAAGAGAAATGGAAAATAGAAAGAGAAACAAACAGAGAGAAATGGAAAACGGAATCGAGAATAAGAAACGGAATGTGGATTGGAAAGGGGAGAGAGAGAGTTGAAGTGGGTAGTGATGAGGCCCTAGAAATGCGAAGAACCAACCATCTTTGGAGATTGACAGAGCTTTTGTTCGAAAGATCAAACCAGAAGAAAATGAATGTGAATAGAAGAGGCGTAGAATTTGGAAATAATACAATAGAAAAAGATTGTTCAAACCTTCCATTGACAGTGATGAACAAGAACAGAACATATTTTTCTCTCTGCGGGCGATGCCGCAAGACGTGCATTGCAGCACTGTCGTGCTCCTTGCGCCCCGCCAAATGGCGATTCTTTCAACTGTTTGGGAAAGTTCTAAAATTCATGTTCTAACTTCCAACTTAATATTAAATATGCCTTCTTTTTCTTTTCTTTTTTTTTATTATTATTATTATTTACCCTTATTCACTAGAGATGTGGACGGGGCAGGACGGGAACGATCTATACCATCCATTTCGAACGATCTATACCATCCATTTCAAACGATCTATGCCATCTATTTCATTCTCCATTTTCGTAAATATTATTTATTTATTTTAGCTGAATGGGTGCAAGAATTTTTATATTTTTTTAATATAACTGTTAATAGGTGTTAATTCGTTATTTGAAATTAGAGCTGAATCACGTTTTTCGTAAATTATTATTTGTTGGTCAAATCATTTTACTAGACAACACAAAACAAAATAAATGAATCCGTAAAAAAAATAAGTGAATGGTTTTTTTTCAATTAAAAAATTAATAATCCAATTAGCACAAAAAAAAAATCTAGGATTAGAATTTTTTTTTAAAAAATAAATTTATATTTATATTAAGCGGGCGGGTTGGAGAATATTCTCCGTCCCCGACCCCGTTTATTTAATGGGGAGAAACCTCTGCCCTCTCCCTCCTCCATTTTCTGTCTAAATGGAGAATGTTCGTTCAAGGTAAGTACAACCGCAAGTACAACCGCAAGTACAACGGGGATCCGCCCTTGGGAGTTAAATGAACATCTCTAGTAGTCACTGAGAATATTTACTAAAACCACCACACGTAAATGATGAAAGTTGTCTATTTATCACGTAAATGGTGAAAGTTGTCTATTTATAAGCATTTGCCTAATAAAATAAATTACAAAGAGAATGGGAGGAGCAACAAATGGATAATCATTTTTGCCTTAATAAAGAGTGAAATATGGTACGTATGGTAAATCGTAATGGAAGACTAAATATCCTCAATCATATAAGATATTTGCCTATAATAAATGATCAAATATGATATCGTAATGGAAGGCTAAATATCCTCAATCATACAAGATATTTGCCTATAATAGACGGTTAAATATGTTACATATGTCAAACCATAATTCAAGGCTAACACCCCCTCAAGCTGTCGAATTTGAACGAACGTGAAGCTTGGATCTGCAAAATTCAAAGAGACCGTTGAGAAATGCTTTTTGTGAAGATGTCAGCAACCTGGAGATGGGAAGACATGATAATCTAATTTAACATGTTTGGCCCACTTGTGAGAAACGAGATTAGAGCAAAAAAAAATAGTACTTTTTTTGTCACACAAGAGTGAGGGATGTTGTGGAATAGGAACCTTACGGTCATGCAAAAGATGCCTAAGCCAAAGTTCAGCAGCAGTCATAGCAAAAGCACGATACTCAGATTTACACTTGGAGCGTGAGACAATGGGTTGCTTCTTGGCACTCCAAGAAACGAGATTGTTACCAAGATAAATGGAATAGCCGAATGTAAAACAACGATTATCGAGATAGTCAGCCCAGTCAGCATCCAAATAAGCCACTAGTGCACTAGGAACAGTGGATGGATGAAAGGTACGGCCAAAGTGGCGAAAGTGAAGTGTTCCCTTAACATAGAAAAGAATACGTTTGATAGCAAAAAAGTGATCTGCAGTAGGGGCATGAAAAAATTGACTGATAGAATTGACGACATGGGCAATATCTGAGCGTGTAATGGTCAAGTACTGAAGGGCGCCAACAAGAGATCGATAGAGAGTAAGATCAGAGAGAGAAGAATCATCAACAGTCAGGTGTTGAGAAACAGTCATGGGGTGTGGACTAGTTTACTTTCGAGCAACTGAGCACGAGTAAGAATATCTCGAGCATATTTTAACTGACTAATAAAGAGACCATTAGGAGTGGGTAAAACTTCAAGACCAAGGAAGTAACTAAGAGAGCCCAAATCCTTGGTAGCAAACTCAGAATGAAACTTGCGAGTAAAGCTGTCAAGAAGAGATGGGTTGTTGTCGGTAATAATAATGTCATCAACATAAAAAAGCAGATAGATAAGGTTAGATTGTTAATGAAAGACAAAAAAGGTCGTGTCAGCGCGACTGCAAGAAAAACCAAGTGTGAGAAGAAATGAGCTGAAACGCTGAAACCAGGCGCGAGGAGCTTACTTTAAGCCATATAGGATTTTCTTTAATAGACAGATATAAGTGGAACATTGAGGATCAATATACCTAGGAGGTTGTTCCATATGAACATGTTTAATAAGAGTTCCGTTGAGAAAAGTAGATGAGTAATTTTCTTAAATGATGATGTATGATAACATGACGATGTAAGATGTATGATGTGCATGTATTAAATGTCATGATGTATTATGACGATGATTTTTCTAAGACACAACCCTAGTTAATGTTAATGATGATGAACGTATGAAGGTCAATGCATGCATGTTACTTAAAGTAGTATGTGAACGGTGTATAGGTTTGTGTCATAAAGATGATTTAAAGATGAAAACTATAGGGATCTCATGCATTTTGTGTGCACACATACCTCGGGTTACTTTCCCATTTATGATGATGAGTACGGACGCGTACACTACGATGATCATCATCATCATGCCCCACATGACACTCGGAGGTCTGCTGACCTCTGGACATCGACTACGGATAGCTAGCCCGACTATGGTCCAGAGGGGTGCGAATTGTCTGGGGATCCACACTCACACGTGTGGGTCGTGTATAGAGAAGTACTACACATCCAATTTTGTCCATGGAGACCACCCCTATGATGATTTTAACGATAAGTCCCTAATCATGAGTTGTATGCGTTTGCATTCTCTGACCCCAATAGTGGGATCACTTGCTAAGTATTTCTTAAAATATTCAAGTCTTGTGCTACTTCTATTTCAGGTAAATGCAAGACACCCGTGTACAACTGACGACGACATCACAAGTATAGACCATGGCACGTGCATATGATAGTGGTATTTCATTTTCTTAGACTTAAGTTATTATAGGATATTATTACTTTATTTGTTTTATTTGGTATTTCCTTATGTTGTTTTAAACATGTAAGTCCATAACAGTGTTTTATGATGAAGTTTTAAATGTTTAATTCCACATAAGAGCATATGGTAGGATGGCGATAGCGACTTTAAGTTAGTAGAAATCTAGGATCGTTACATATTCTTTTTTTTTCTTATTATTTTACCATTTATTATTATTATTATTATTATTATTATTATTATTTTACACTAGATTTTTGAGCTATAACATGCATGATTAATTATTTAATTTGATAACCATATTAAGTATTTATAATTAAATTTTGATATAATTTCATTAAAATTATTTATTTGAAAATAATTATTAATACAGACTGCTAAACACCCTCAAAGCCCTAAAATTTAATGCATATTATTTATTAAAAATTAAATAAGATTTATAAATATATCTCATCTATTACCATTTACTTTTGGACTAAATGTTTACGGTGGAAAGTTTATATAATTTTATTAAAATAATGAATTTAAAGATAATTATTAAAATTTATTACAAAATAGTTAACAATAGTTATGTATTAAATGGTTGAAAATGTTTATGAAATTTTGACGGATAACATTCTCAATACACTGGACATTTTTTTCTTCTCCGTATCATAAACAAAACTTTAAACCGAACGTGTAACAACCCAAGTCCACTACTAGCAGATATTGTCTTTTTTGGGTTTTCCCTCGAAGTAGGTCACTGTTAGCAAATATTGTCCTTTTTGAACTTTCTCCTTTCGAGCTTCCCCTCAAAGTAGCTCACCGCTAGTAGATATTGTCTTCTTTGAGCTTTCTCATTCGGGCTTCTCCTCAAGATTTTTAAAACGCATCTCCTAGGAAAAGATATTAACACCGTTTTAAAGAATGCTTCGTTTTCCTCTTCAACCAACGTGGGATCTCACAAAACGACCCAGATTATTCGATTAGTGTCTAACATCCATCCCAAGGTTTAATCAACCTTGATAAAGGACAGGATGAACCCATTTAGTTTATGGACATCTTTTTTATAGCGATAAGGAAGAGAAGGGTGTGAGATATGGTGCTAATTTCAAAGAACAAATCTTCCTTTCTAATCCTTTACATAAAACTCCAAATGAGTCATAGTAGCATCCATTTGTCATAACCCATCCGCGTGTCCCCCGCCTCTCTCATGCATTTCACCACCTGTTCTGTGCGCCCGCCCGCCCGCCCCTTCTTCTCTCTCACCTAATCGCCATTTTCCCACTCTTTTCTTGATCTCTCTGGATCAGAGATTATCCAAATTCCCTTTACAGAGAAGGGTTTTCTTTGTCGGAACACATTTTGTTTTATGTAAAGAAGAAGAAGATGGAGTTGATGAACTCTTTCTTGAATCTGGTGGTGCCGCCGGCGAGTTTGGTGATTCTGGCGTTCTCATGGCCGGCATTGTCCTTCATCAACGCCTGTGAGTGGATTTACAATTCCTTCAATATTGAAAATATGGAAGATAAAGTCGTCATTATCACCGGAGCTTCCTCCGGCATCGGAGAGGTAATTCGCTCAAACCTTTTAGCTTCTTGATCGATGATACATAAACATAAGCGCTAGAAGGAGGGGGGGGGGGGTCGAACCTCCGACCTTACGCTCTAACCAACTGAGCTATTAGAAGGAGGAGTTGAACCTCCCATCTTGTGGTTAACAGCCACCCGCTCTAACCAACTGAGCTATTAGAAGGAGGGGTTGAACCTCTGCCCTGATCTTGTGGTTAATAGCCACACGCGCTAACCAACTGAGCTATTAGAAGGACGGGTTGAGCCTCCGAACCTTGTGGTTAACCGCCACACGCTCTAACCAACTGAGCTATTAGAAGGAGGGGTTGAACCTCCGAACCTTGTGGTTAACAGCCACACGCTCTATCCAACTGGGCTATTAGAAGGAGGGGTTGAATCTCCGACCTTGTGGTTAATAGCCATATGCTCTAACCAACTAAGCTATTAGAAGGAGGGGTTGAACCTCCGACCTTATGGTTAACAGCCCCACGCTCTAACCAACTGAGCTATTAGAATGAGGGGTTTGAACCTCCGACCTTGTGGTTAACAGCCACACGCTCTAACCAACTGAGCTATTAGAATGAGGGGTTTGAACCTCCGACCTTGTGGTTAACAACCCCACGCTCTAATCAACTTGAGTTATTTCAGCTTCTTTTGTTGAGTAAATTGGTAGCTCTAGGATTATGAACCAAAATGTTGACTGAAATGCAGCAAATAGCTTATGAGTATGCAAAAAGGAAGGCGAATCTGATGCTGGTGGCGAGGAGGGAGAACAGGCTAAGAATCATAAGTGAGAATGCGAGGGCAATGGGAGCTAAACGAGTTTTGATCATGGCGGCTGATGTTGTTAAAGAAGATGACTGTCGAAGATTCGTCTCTGAAACTGTTAATATCTTCGGACGAGGTTTCTTTCCAATCTCCCTTTGTTTCGAAGAACTGGATTTATAGTTATGCAACTCTTGTTCTTGTGCAGTGGATCATCTTGTAAACACGGCTAGTTTGGGACATACATTCTACTTTGAGGAAGTTACCGATACATCGATATTTCCCCATTTGATGGTAAGAACTGTTCGAGGATTGTTGGGAGGGAGTTGATCATGGGTTTATAAGCAAGGAATAATATCTCCATTAGTATGAGTCCTTTTAGGGAAACTAAAAGCAAAGACATGAGAGCTTATGCTCAAAGTGGACAATATCATATCATTGTGGGGTTCGTGATTTTTAACATGGTATTAGGGTCATGCCCTGACCCTTAACTTAGTCATGTTAATAGATTCCTCAAATGTCGAACAAAGAAATTGGGACCCTCGAAAGTGCAGTCAAAATGACTCGAGTGCTCGAATAGGGCTCCAAAGAAAGGAGTTGAGCCTCAATTAAGGGGAGACTGTTCGAGGGCTCCATAGGCCTCAGGAGAGGCTCTATGGTATACTTTGTTCGAGGGGAGGAATGTTGGTGGGGTGCCACATCGGCTAAGTAAGAGGATGATCATGGGTTTATAAGTAAGAAATACTATCTCCATTAGGATGAGGCTTTTTGGGGAAACCAAAAGCAAAGCCACGAGAGCTTATGTTCAAAGTGGACAATATCATATCATTGTGGAGAGTCGTGGTTCCTAACAAGAACCCATGTAGGACCCCATAAATGAAGAACATGAGATGTTTCTATGGCTAATGATAGTATCTCATAGTGCAGGATATCAACTTTTGGGGAAATGTTTATCCAACTTTGGTGGCTCTACCGTATCTTCATCAAAGCAATGGTCGAGTCATTGTTAACGCATCGGTCGAGACCTGGTTACCTCTGCCACGGATGAGCTTATACTCTGTAAGTCTACAGTTCTTCACTAATGCCTTATCTCAAGCAACAGAAAACTGACTCGATTTTTCGATTATAACAGGCTTCCAAGGCAGCACTGGTGAATTTCTATGAGACATTGAGATTTGAATTGAAAGATGATGTTGGGATAACAATTGCTACACATGGTTGGATTGGAAGTCAAATGACCAGAGGCAAGTTCATGGTGGAAGATGGTGCAGAAATGCAACGAAAGGAAGAAAGAGAGGTAAACTAAACTAAACTAAACTAAACAGCTCTTTGGTTTGGCCAGTCTTCAAATGAAATGAATGAACGGTTCGTTTTTGTATTTCAGGTGCATGTAACCGGAGGCCCAGTTGAGGAGTTTGCAAAGTTGATTGTGTTGGGGGCGTGTCGAGGAAATATATACGTTAAGTATCCAAGCTGGTATGACATCTTCCTGCTATACAGGATGTTTGCACCCAATGTCCTGAACTGGACGTTCAGGTTGCTACTTTCGGGCAACGGTTCAAGGAGGACATCCCTAGTCGGGACGGGAATGCCTGTTTATGAAGCCAGTGGGAGCGGGAGCGGGAGGCTGGTTTTGGAGGGAGCGTCGCCTAGAAGACTACTACTTGCCCCTAACTCACCACAAAGCCTACAGGCCCAGAAGCTGGAATGAAATCACAAGTTTTCCTATAGAATGTTGTTAATGAATGTTTTGATCTGATTATCAGTTGAATAAACAGTACGTTTTCGAGTCGAGTTCATCTGTAAACTTCAATAAAAGATGGGCACATTTTTTTGGTTCAACAAAAGCATCTAATTTCTTGCTATGTATATGGATATAGTATACAAGAACAGATATGATATCATTTCCCAAGGCAGAAGAAGATATGAACTTACATCTATTTGAAAGCATCTGAAGCAGAATAAATGAAGTCCAAGAATCCAGTTCCCTTGAGAAGACCCTTCCCAGTTAAGAGCTCAAAATCCAACAACAACAAGAACCCAATCACTGCTGCCTTTCCATTTATCACTTCATTCTTTCCAGTGAAGCCAAACCCTTCAAGTTCTTCATCAACCACCATTTTCACCTTGAACATAACACAAGGGTAGAAGTTCAAGAACGGAAGAAAATTATTGGCGAGGAAACAGAATACGTTCGACTAAACAATTCCATAGTTACCTCGTCGACATGAACATAACACAAGGTAGAAGTTCAAGAACTGAAGAAAACTATCGGCAAAATAACAGAATACGTTCGACTAAATCATTCCATAGTTACCTCGTCGACATGAACATAACACAAGGTAGAAGTTCAAGAACTGAAGAAAACTATCGGCAAAAAAACAGAATACGTTCGACTAAACCATTTCCATAGTTACCTCGTCGACATGGACATAACACAAGGTAGAAGTTCAAGAACCAAAGAAAACTATCGGCAAAAAAACAGAATATGTTCGACTAAACCATTCCATAGTTACCTCGTCGACATGGACATAACACAAGGTAGAAGTTCAAGAACTGAAGAAAACTATCGGCAAAGTCGACATGGACATAACACAAGGTAGAAGTTCAAGAACTGAAGAAAACTATCGGCAAAATAACAGAATACGTTCAACTAAACCATTTCATAGCTACCTCGTCAATATGGACATAACACAAGGTAGAAGTTCAAGAACTGAAGAAAACTATCGGCAAAAAAAACAGAATACGTTCGACTAAACAATTCCATAGTTACCTCGTCGACATTAACATCGGAAGCAGTTACACCGGGTTGAGCTTTCCCACTGAAGACAATCTCAGCAGATGAATCTGATATCACGTTTCCCCTCATGTTGATATAAATGTTGTTTTCATCAGTTTTTACAGGGTATACAAAAAGCTTCCTTAAGGCTGGTGTGAGGACTCTGAGGACAGGGTTGTTTGGATACCATTCCTTGATGTCTCCGGTTTGGAGGTCAAATGTGCTATCTGTCGTTGGACAGACAATACAGCCATCCTGAGTAGAGAAAGGGTATGATCATTCAATGAAATGTTCTACATTGCAAGCATTAGAACTTATTCTAGTTTCAAAAACTGAAATGATGATACATATTAAGAACATTAGAGTCCAACAGTCAATTTGAATGAGTGAAAACCAAAGTTTTATCTTGTCAGCCGACGACGGTTGTAGATGTTAGGAATCACGAACTTCCACAATAGTATGATATTGTCCACTTTGAGCATGAGCTCTCGTGGTTTATTTTTGGTTTTTCCAAAAGGCCTCATACTAATGGAGATAGTATTCCTTGCTTATAAACCCATGATCTTCCTCTTAATTAACCGACGGACTCCCCAACCATAAGGAGTAGAACATTTCCATTCTATGAGGTGTTTAGATGAAATCGAGCTTGACCCAATTGACTCTATCATACCATTGTCAAGGAAGAAGAGGAATTTGTTGTCCATGTTGAGGATTGTTGGGAGGGCGTTCTACATTAGCTAATCAAGGGAATGATCATGAGGTTTATAAGCAAGGAATACATCTTTATTAGTATGAGACCTTTTGGGAAAACCAAAAGCAAAGCCATGAGAGCTTATGCTTAAAGTGGACAATATCATACCATTGTGGAGATTCGTGATTCCTAACATGGTATCAGAGTTATGCCCTTAACTTAGCTATGTCAATAGAATCCTCAAATGTCGAACAAAGAAATTGGGACCATCGAAAATGTAGTCAAAAGTGACTCAAGTGTTGAACAAATGGTGTACTTTTTTCGAGGGCTCCAGAGAAAGGAGTCGAGCCTCAATTAAGGGGAGGCTGTTCAAGGGCCTCATAGGCCTTAGGAGAGGCTCTATGGTGTACTTTGTTCGATGGGAGACGTGTTGAGGATTGTTGGGAGGGAGTCCCACATTGGCTAATTAAGGGAATGATCATGGGTTTATAAGTAAGGAATACATCTCCATTCGTATAAGGCCTTTTGGGGAAACCAAAAGCAAAGCCATGAGAGCTTATGCTCAAAGTGGACAATAACATACAATTGTGGAGATTCGTGATTCCTAACATGGTATCAGAGCCATGCCCTTAACTTAGCCATGTCAACAGAATCCTCAAATACCGAACAAAGAAATTGGGACCTTCGAAAGTGTAGTCAAAAGCGACTCAAGTGTCGAACAAATGGTGTACTTTGTTCGAGGGCTCTAGAGAAAGGAGTCGAGCCTCAATTAAAGGGAGAGACTGTTCAAGGACTCCATAGGCCTCAGGGAAAGCTCTATGATATACTTTGTTCGAAGGGAGGATTGTTGAGGATTGTTGGGAAGGAGTCCTACCTTGACTAATTAAGAAAACGATCATGGGTTTATAAGTAAGTAATACATCTCCATTGGTACGAGGCCTTTTGAGGAAACCAAAAGCAAAACCGTGAGAGCTTATGCTCAAAGTGGACAATATCATACTATTGTGGAGATTCGTGATTCCTAACCGTTTTCAATACTACCTTGATGCAATAACGAATGTAATCGTTCTCTAAAATCAGGAAAATATGTCCTCCCCAATTGGGATCTCATCATTGTTATTCTCTAGGAATCATATGAAACAAGGGCAGAATTCAGATAATTCTACAATTCTTTGACAGTCACAAGAAAAGAAGAAACAGAGGAAATGAAATTAACCTTAGTGAGTTTGGCATTAAGGAGACCTTCAGTATAAGCACCTTCAGCAGGGGACCGATTCTCAATAGCAAAAATCGTTTCCTTATACCAAAGAAGCAAAACCGTCTCCCCACCCTGAATAATCACGCGCCGCTCCCCTTTCGGCAGCGCCGACAACGGAACCACGGGCACCCAGTTACCAGACGCCGACGATTCCTCAGCCACCGAGACCTCCGACGCTTTGCACAAGACTTTCCGGGGACCGGATGGAGGAGAGGCGAAAAGGGAAGGGCGAAGGGCGGGTTTGAGAATGGGAAGGGCGGCGGTGCATGGGGAGGAGATCGGGTGGGTCCGGCGGAAAGGGAGGGCAAAATGGGAAGTGAGGAAAGTGGAATTGACGGCCATTGGGAGGTGGAAGTGGAAGGGGAATGGAGGGGGTGAATGACAGTGAGAGAAGAAGCAGGGGAGGAGAGAGAGAGAGGGATTTAGAGAGAGAAAATGGAGGATTTGCCATAGACCACATGAAATGGATAACAGGAAGTGTCAATGAAAATGGAGCGCCGGTGATCTGAATATGTGTACCAAATTCTTATACGTTGTGTCTATGGTTTCACGTGGCCCCCAAGTTTTTTATTTTCTCTCCCACCTTAAATTTCTATAAATATATAATTCCTTTAAATCTTATTTTAGTTCCAATGTAATTTTATTTGAGAATAAAATGTCTAAAAATTATTTTAAAATTATATTTATGATGTCTCATAATAAACTATCTGCTAAGATGTTGTATAAAAATGTTACTATCATTTTAAAGTCGTTACAAGATGTTGTATAAAAATGTTACTATCATTTTAAAGTCGTTACGATGTCTTGGAATAAGATGCTTAGAAATAAAATATTTGTTAATTAGATAACTATGCTTGGTGTTGCATGAAATTGCTACGTCATTTCAGAGTTGTTTGGATTAAAGTATTATTTACGATGTCTGAGAATAAAATGTCTAAAAATCAGACATCTGCGTTTAGTGTTCCATGAAAATGTTACGTCTTTTTGGAGTGGTTTGGTTTAAAGTTTTATTTATGATGTCTCAGAATAAGATATTTGTTGATCATATAACTGTGTTTCATTGTGTTTGCAGTTGAAATTTTAATTAAATGTTTCAAAATAAATAAATAAATGTTTTACGAACTAATAATCTACTTTTATTCAAATTAAAAATATGAATAAATGATCGAACAACTAGAAATAACCAAATCAACAAAATTATGGTTGGGTTGGATTGGGTTCATTATTTAATAATGAAAGTTATTTGGGCTGAAAAAAATTTACAACTCGAACAATTGGGTTAGGTATAAAAAATGTCTCAACTTGTGACACTTGAGTAAAGGAATGGTACATGAATGAACCGAAACCACATTCATATGAGAGTGAATATGAGGATAGGATGGATAAGAAAGGCTTAAAAGATAAAAGTCACTACCTATACCAACAAGGTGCATTTTCCTTTTCGGTGCCTCAATTACGAGAACTTCATGGTTAAACATGTTTTACTTGAACCTCCTATAAATTTTTCAGGGATACATGTGAGTAAAGACAAATCATGTCAGAATAACTAAATGCATATGAGTAAGGACAAAACATGCTAGAAGGACGGGATGCATGTGAGTGAGGACAAAACATGCTAGAAGGACGGGATGCATGTGAGTGAGGACAAAACATGTTGGAATGACTCATGTTGGTTAGTGGGGAATAATTTTCACTCTTAAGAAATGAGGAGTAGGTAACGTGACAATGTCGCAAGGGATGCACAAGGTCATTAGGTGCTAAATCTGGATTTCGAATCCTAGTACAAATCATGGGCATAGGGTGTTATACACCCTGACCCAACCTAACACAATCCAACTCACGAACACCCCTAAACAAGGCTAGTGCTTAGGGTTTGCAATTGCATTGTCCATTACAAATGCGATCAGAAAAGGGAGACGAAACTCAATTAAAAAATTGTAATAGGTAGCTTAAAGGTCAAACTAGTAAAAATTAGAGAACCAAACCAGGTTGGATGAATTTAACTGGACCAAGCATCCCTAACCTCTCGCCAACAGGTTCTTCTCGTGCTTGTGTTTAGGGTTCATTATCGGAATGATCATTTTGTATATAGGGACTGGCTTAATTACCGTGTAGACGATCATTACCACCTCTCGACGTCAATTATTAATCACATGACCTGTTAGTGAACAATTTTTTTTGTGAAAGTTAACAATTAATTAAAATAATTATCAAATTTAGGAGTACTTTTAATATTAATTTAACTTAAATTTATTATTATATTTTATATTTTTAAAATAAAAATTATATTTAAAAATAAAAAAAAAAAATATTTGTTTACCCAATTACCATATAAATAGAAAATTTTACGGAACGAGATTAAAATAGGATATTAATTTTATATATATTTTAAATAATTATTAAAATAAATAATAGAGTATTAATAATAAAATTTAAAATACACAAGAAAATTTCCCCAACACAGTCGCCTCCTGGCCCTTGTAAGCTGCCACCTCCATTAATCTGTCCACGATTTGGCTCTTCTCCTCTTTCTTTCGTTTACGGTGGCTGCACCCAGCACGCACAGTCGCCCTTGACGATCCCTCCCTCTTCTCTTCTGCAATTCTCTTCTTTCTCGCCGCCGCCGCCGCCGCCACCCACGCCGCCTCTTCCTCAGTAATCCATTTCCTTCTCTCCGGTAATCTATCAAGTTGGATCAATTTTATTTTCCATGATTTTGTCCTCTCTCGCTGAACCCGGAGCTATTGTATCATTTCTAATTCTTTTGCGAACACTCCCGATCTTGTGATTCGAACTATGTGTTGAATGACCTAGATAGATCTCGGCCGTTATTACAAAAACCGAGCATAGGTTTGTTGCATCTGGTTGAGCATACCCTACTGGCAGATTTCAGCTTATCATTCCTAGAAAATTTACTTTGTTTGGGAGTTAGAGCCCTATCTTTATCTCACTAGGTGATTTTTTTGCTGGCTAATTCCATTATCCATTTTTTATGTTGTTGGGGAATTGCAGAAACCCATCTTCTAAGATGGAAATTCATAATAACTATAGGTAAGTGGCATCAAAGGGATTTGACCGTCTTTTAGAATGTATTTGAAAAATTAAAACCATGAACCAATATGCAGTTGCTCATGGATATGGTTGTTTCAAATTGAAAACACTTGTGCGCATTGATCCACCTATGTGTACGGACACATTCAATTTAGGATATGTTGTCCTGTTTTATTTATTTTGCATTTTTCAGGTTTTAAGTTTTTTCAGCTTCTCTCCTGTTGCTATAGTGTGGATATCTATATTTCCAAATATGTATTTTTCTTTACTTAACTGGTTCAAGATGGTATCAAATCTAATTATCCATGGTAGAAGTATGGTTCTAGAATTCTAGGCCAAAACTGTTCAGTTTTTGTGTGTGTTTGATCTAAAGGTAAAGCTTTTCTGATCTTAAACATTCATGAGATAGTACCTGGAAATTTGTTTCATGGACGGTAAAGGAAATAAAGGAGGTGGAGAAAAGAAAATAAATATGGGTTTGCTTAGCTTCCAAATTTCCTTCAATGATTTTCTTGTGATATTTAGTTCAATACTAATTTAAGACTTCATAATGCTCCGGAATTTGATAGAAATATCACTTTTGGCTTCAATTTCAAGCTCCACCATGGAAGGGAAAAAACCATTCTCAGTATCACACAGCAAGCATGGTTTTTGTATTTAAGATGATAAAAATTAAAAGAACCTAAATTTTGAACCATGTTAATAAAATGATCTAATTTTTATACACATGAACTTTGGAGGGTCTAAATTTCACCATTAATATTTCATGGGGGGAATTTAAACAATCACTATACTTTAGTTTAGGGTGGTTCAACCTTTTCTTTCATACTCTGTTCTTGGCTTTTGTATTTGCTTTTACGGGTTTTAGTTGTAGTGTTGATTAATGTTAATTTTTCATTCAATTGTTTGTTATCATTACATTGAATTATATTTTGCAGGATCTGCTACTTGTTACTGACAAATTTAAAATAAACCTCTTGCAAGATTATACTCTTGATCCTCACAAAATTGAGTATATTCTGCAGAAAAGCCTGTACCTTGTAGAACTCACTAAACAATGGGGGATTATCACTTTGTGTACAAGGATGTTGAAGGAGCCTCCACTCAGTGGGATGATATTCAGACAAAGTTGGGAAACCTACCTCCAAAGCCTGCTCCATTCAAGCCACCAGCCTTCACGCCTGCCCAAGATGAGGCATCCGTCTCCAAAGACAAGTCTTGGATTGACCAGAAGACTGAAGAGGAGCTTGAAGACCTTGAGGATGATCTAGATCTTGATGATGACAACTTCCTCCAAGAGTATAGGTTGGTTTTTCTTCATTAACCCTTCATTTTTGGTTGTTGCTTTTGTGTAATTTTATTCATTGCTGGTAGAACTAAAGAAAAACTGAGATCAGTTGATGAAGAATTGGTCAATTTGGTGGCCAGGAGGAAACCATGACATTGATTAATTTATTAATCGAAGGAAATCTAATTTTTTCTTTTCCATTCAATAAGTATGAGATTTTCTCTTTAATTAGCTTTTCACCATCTTGTTTATTAGTTAATACATTCCCTAATATTTCTTCTTCATCCAATTTCTTACTTGAATTGAATCCATATCCTTTGAGATTCTGTGACAAAAGAATTACAAAATCTCTGAATTTGATGCAACTTTATTTTTGGGATAGGAAAAAGAGGTTGGTGGAGATTAGAGAAGCAGCTAAAATCTCTAAATTTGGATCAGTAAATCCAATATCAGGGTCAGATTTTGTGCGTGAGGTTTCACAGGCTCCATCTGATGTTTGGGTTGTTGTTATTCTCTACAAAGAAGGGTACCATCCATGTCCAACGTCTCAAATGTTTTTATGTTCTTTACATTCTGTTGACATTTACTCTATGGTGTGTTAATATCCTTTTTTTGTTATGTTGTGATCTCATGATAGAATTCAAGAATGCGATGTGTTGATGAATTGTTTGCAAGAACTGGCCACGAGATATCCAGCCACAAAATTTGTTAAAATAATATCCACAGATTGCATTCCCAACTACCCAGATTGTAATCTTCCTACTTTGTTAGTTTACAACAATGGTGCAGTGAAAGCAAATTACGTGGGCCTTCGAAGTTTCGGCAGAAGATGCACGCCAGAAGGTACACATTTATATACAACTAAGAATTCCCATTTGGTTTGATTTGTGTTCTCTGCAACTTCTTTCTAGTTAGTTATACATCATTGTGTTATTTTTCAACGGTCAGCACTCTTATTTGGTTAGATATTTGGAAGCATGTTGTCACTTTCCTCATTTATGTGATGCCAATGATTTTGCCATGGCAAACTTTGCATTTGAAATTGTGTTATATGGTTGAGTTCTAAGCCATTGAGTTCTGTTGGTTCTGTGACCTTGTGAAGTTGAATTCATGGGCTTCCTTGGTTGATTGGGTTATGTTTAGCTTGAGACGGGTTGTGGCACTACGATTGAGGAGATTCTCCCTCCCCCCATTTCGGGATAAGGACCGGATTTTGTAGTAGACTTGTTTCTTTTTTGTATTGCGGAGAATTTAGTTTGAAAGAAATGGTAGAATATTTTGGGGAGTTGAGAGATCATAAGAGGAGATTTGAAAGAAAGGTTGCTAGATTTATTGTAACGGCCCAAGCCCACCGCTAACAGATATTGTTCTTTTTGGGCTTTCCCTTTCGGGCTTCCCCTCAAGGTTTTTAAAACGCGTTTGCTAGGGGAAGGTTTCTACACCCTTATAAAAAATGTTTCGTTCTCCTCCCCAACCGATGTGGGATCTCACAATCCACCTCCCTCTAGGGTCCAACATCCTTGCTGGCACTCGTTCTCTAATCGATGTGGGACCCCCCAATCCACCCCCGTTGGGGCCCGCGTCCATGCTGGCACACCGCCTCATGTCCACCCCCTTTCGGGGCTCGGCCTCCTCGCTGGCACATCGCCCGGTGTCTGGCTTTGATACCATTTGTAACAGCCCAAGCCCGTCGCTAGCAGATATTGTCCTCTTTGGGCTTTCACTTTCTGGCTTCCCCTCAAAGTTTTTAAAATGCGTCTGCTAGGGGAAAGTTTCCACACCCTTATAAAGAATGCTTCGTTCTTCTCCTCCACCGATGTGGGATCTCACATTTAATGTGTCCATGGGTGTCTATTACCCAATATTTTTTTTGCAAGTATGAGCTATGTTTGATTCTTTTGGGTTAGAGTCATTTTGGTTTCTTGACAAAAGAATAATAATGATATGATGAAACTTCCGTGGGTTGTGTGAAATGTGTGCAACGGAAACTATACAAGCTTTGCTTGTGGAGATATTAATGACTTTACAACTTGGAACTATAATGAACTCTGCTGGTTGGAATTGGATGCCTCCCTAACTTCTAACCTTCAAAAGGCTACCGTCAATACCTTCAAGTTTACTCGAAGTATTTCATCTGCCAACTATGGAGGATATGTCCAGATGAGAAATTTCTGAAACCATGTATCTGAAGTTGTACTAAGTTGTTGACCATATTTGTGTTGCAAGCTCTTTATATTCTGCAAATGATCATATAATTCTTGGTTGATGGTTTTCAGGTGTTGCATTAGTTCTTTGTCAAGCAGACCCAGTGCTCAACGATGGTCAGTCTGGAAATGATGAATCGAGAAAATCCATGCTCGAAGGCGTACGGAGAAAGATAATCGAGAAAGTGGTGAGAGATCATGAAGATGGGATGGACGATGGGTCTTCGAGTGATTAGTTTTTGAATCGATCGGGTTCTTCTTTTCTAACGCCCTCTGTTTTAGTTGCTGGAGATTGAAAAGTACTGTTTGGTTATAATTGTGGGTGTGCAATATGCATGTGCATTGCTCATTCTATCGAATGTTTTATTATATAATGAATGCTTGTGTGATGTTTGATGCCATGTGGATGTTGACTCATCAGATATTTAAATTGCATCAAATCTAAGCCTAAAATGAAGCCAATTGAATTATATTAAATTATATCAAATTGCATCGTAGATATTAAATTCCTACTTAGATTTGTGATCAAGGAAGGCAATTTGCTGCAAATTGTTTGGTTTGAGAAGATTGACGTATATGAGGATGAGGAATCTCTTGGGATTTAAGTCATAAAAGCGTTTTAGTAATGAATTATATGACAAATTTAACGTTGTTGGTGTAATCTTGAATAGCTGTGAGGATCATGTTCAAGAAATAACTTGCATAGTCTATTGATACGACTCAAAGTAGTTTTGGTAGAGACATGAGTGGAGATACCTTATACAATGAGTTTGTGCAAGATTGGATCTCAAAATATTTAATCTTTATTTATAAATTCATTAATCGAGAAGATTAAGAATTCATAAGAAGATCATATGTGACTCGATCTTAATCTTGCATACTACTTCGAGGACTTTACCAAATAGAGAAGTAGAAACATAATTGACTTTACCAAATAGGGAGGTAGAAACATAATTTCATGAGATGATTCAGTCTTCTGGTATACAGAAAATAGATGAGTAGTTTTTAAGTGTTGGATTTTGAGACTTTAACCGTGGGGTTCCACTTTCTCACTAGCCCAAAAAGACTTAGTTTATGATTGAATCATAAACAAATTGTTTATTAGAAGATTAGTGATACTCAAAATCTAAGATTTAATTACAGAGATAAAATAAACTTTTGACCAAATTGTAATTACAAACAACTCCCGAAAGGTTAACTTGCATGTAGTTATAATGTATGTAGTGGTAATATTCATAACTTTGTACCGGTTGAGTCCTCCTCATAGCTCATAATATCATTAAAGGATAGGATCAATTTATTTGAATGAAATTAAATATAGAAGTAGAAAAATATATTTAATTTATAGGGTTCAAATCAATATTTAATATATTAGATATATTAAATATAAAAGAAGAAAAATATTGTAACGAACAAAAAAAAAAAAAAAAAATCAAACTTGCTAGAAATCTCATGATTTGTGACGAGTGAAAATATGAATGTCTTTACACGACGAAACCCACGCCTTGTCCCTTTTTAACTAACTTCCACACCTCATCTCGTCATTCAACATATTAGTAAATTCGGAGAGAGTAAGAATATCGAGGAGGACGATAGGGGGAGGCGTCGAAACGTCTTCGAGAAGAGAGAGAAACAAAATTCTAAGGTTAGAGCGAGTTAGGCCTAGAAAATGGTCGAGGGGATCTTGGTCGGATTCTATCAAATAACCCACTTAAGGTCGCGCTCATACCACGAAGCCCACAATCTACGCTTGGCCTAGACACAATACATCAGTACACGATCCAACAATCACGAGTGGCCAATGATTTGGACGACCTAGTAACACCCACCCACATGCCCGAGAAAAGTAACCTAAGACTCGTGCCTCGACCTGATTAGCAACTCGGGTGCGCGTCAATCCCTCCTAGCAACATGTGTCATCACCTGTTTCTGCTGATTCCTTCGACTCAGTTGGCTCAATGTGGCTCGGCTCGGCTCGACTTCTCGACTCAAAATTTGGTCATTCGACTCGGTATAGACAATTTGATACTGATTTCTACATTTTTTACCCTCCCGGAGTTGAATTCAACCTTATTTAAGGCGATTAAGGTTAGTATAATGTTCAATTCCTCAATTTAAGTTAAGTTAGATTAGGAAACTATAATTGTTAAGGAAATTGAGTGAATGTTCTAATAGGAGATATCTTGGCAACACTTGAACGTTGGCTAAGGCCAACCAAGTAAGTGGTCTTACTATCGGCATGTTTATAAGTTTATGTTTGAAGGATGATACATGTTTTGTGGTTCTGCACATGTCATATACTTGATATGTGTGAAATGTTTATGAAATGATGTGACTATGATATGTTTGTGATATGATATGACTATGATATGATATGTTAATGTTATGACATGTGGTGTGATATGATGTACTAATGATATCATATATGTTATGGTGTAATATGTTTGACGATATAATACATGTTAATGTTATGACACTCGTGCGATTGAGCTTCTGCTCATGCACTAGCAAAGAGCTTTGAAGTTCATCAATTTGCATCTCCTCGACATTGTTTGCTTCTTCAATAGAACATACAATATAATAAAACTTTGGAGTTAGAGATCGCAAAATCTTTTCTAGAACTGCAACATCAGTGATTGAATCACCATCCATCCTCATTTTATTTGCAAGACTCACAACCTTTGCCAACATAATCATTCACTGTTTCTCCTTTTGCATTCGAACGATTTCAAAGTCTCTTCTAATTGTTTGAAGTTGAACACGCTTTAGTCTCGTTGAGCTTTGATACTTCCTCTTCATTGAATCTCAAATCTCATTGGACGTCTTCTTCTAAAGCATCGTTTCCAAGATATTTTGCTCAATGGACTGAAATAAATAGTTCTTGACTTTCAGGTTCTTCAACTTTGATGTTGCCAACTGTTGCTGTTGAACCGCTAAGAGTTCCTCGCCTTCACTTGACTCTTCATAACTCGTCTCCACTATATCAAAGATTCTTTGATCTGAGGAAATTTTCCATCAACATCGCCCAATGATCATAGTGACCATCAAATCTTAGGATGACAGGTTGAACAAAGTTATCAACTTGTCTCTCTACCGTCATTCTTGGTGCTGCAAGATCACTCTGATACCATTTGTTGGTGACAGTAGGGAAATTTGGTAGAACTTTGGGAGAAGAGAACTTTGTATTACTAGTAAATGATGCTAAATTGTTTTTCTACATTTTCCACCGATGCCAAGTATATATAAGTAATTTCATTTCCCAATACTATTCATGATCCAAAAGCCATGCAAAATATGATTCATGTATAAACCAAAACCATGCACTTAATTAAATATGAATTAATGAACCTTCGTGTACATGTATCTATTCATACAAGTATTTATTATACATGTACCTATACATGTATCTACAAGTAACCCTTTAACATGAATTGCATGATGATGGCAAATTCAATCACACGTATTTTCCTACACATATATCTTGTTTTGGAATGCAATTTTGGAATATTTTCTATGTACGTACAATAAAGATGATGAATCGGGAAGTTTTGGAGACAACTTTGGAGCTTAGAAGAGAAATTTTTGAAGCTCGAGATTGTGAAGATAATGTCCGAGATAGGATATCTCCACACAAACACAAATAATACGATAAGAAAAGAAAATAACTAAAACATGATTGAAACCAAAGCATATGAGTGGTGTTGGATCAAGATCGACGTGGAAGGTAGTAGCCATACACTCCATATACGGTTTGGATAATAAGGAATGCAAAACCGATCAAAGCAGAAAGAGTAGAGATAATGGTCCACGGACTTTGAAAGTTGACATCTTTGAGAGTCGTCCACCATATTCTCCATGGCCTTTTACAATGCTCATTCACTGAGTTGTAGACGTATGTGTAGTGGCCCCACATGCCCAAAACCTCACCTTTGGCCAGCTGATTGAATGAATCTACCTCATCTTTCTCCATTAAATTACCCATCAAGATTACGAAAGAGTCTACTATGTTATCAATCCCATAAAGTTTCTCAAATGCCATCGCGTTCAATAATCCCGATTCAATATGAGCATTCATTTCGATGAACGGGAGGCTTAACACACCTCGTTTTCGATCAAAATACACGTCCATAAGGTTACACCCTTTCTTGAACTTGATCCCAGCTTTATGGAAGCGTGTGGCTAGCTGAATCTCATGACCCATTCCCAAGTGGCTTCGTTGAAGTGGTTTCCATTCGTTCCCCTTGTAGAAAACCAATTCCGCCCTATACATATCTAGAAGGTGCGAGTAGTCTCTCTCCAATAACATTTTCTGTACATCCGTGGGTAAGTTCCTGAACTCCCAAACAAGCGATTTGACCTTCTGTGCATGCATCACAAGCCGTGTTTCAAATGATCAAACATAATTATATTAGTTAGAAGCAATAAGATGGTAAATAAAATAGTGCTAGTGTAATGGCCTAAGCCCACCGTTAATAGATATTATTCTCTTTGGGCTTTCCTCTTCGAGATTTTCCTCAAGGTTTTTAAAACACGACAAGAGAATTCCTATCAATAATAAAGAAAACAAGATTACACACGAATCAAAGAAAAAAATAGTTAACTAGAAGATTCAAGAGGCCCCTAATGATCAATATAAATACGAATGATCAATATCAATATCTGCTAGGAAGAGGTTTCTATACCCTTATTAGTCTAAGGGCCCAAGTCCACTGCTCGCAGATATTGTCCTCTTGGGCCAAGTCCACTGCTAGCATTGTCCTTTGGGCTTTCCCTTTCGGGCTTCCCTTCTAGGTTTTTAAAACACGTTTGCTAGGGAAAGGTTTCCACACACTTATAAAGGGAGAGATTTTCACACCCTTACAAAGAATGCTTCGTTCCCCTCTTCAATCGAAAATTTGATTTGGAGAGGTTTTCACACACTTATAAAGAATATTTTTTTCCCCTCTCCATCTCGAAATCAGCTAGGGAGATTTCCACACTCTTATAAAGAATGCTTCATTCTCCACTCCAATCGAAAATCTCTCCCTAGCAGAGGAGGAGAAGTTCAAAAAGGGTGTTAGGAACCACAACTCATACTCTCCAACCGAAAATCTCTCCCTAACAGAGGAGGAGAAGCTCAAAAGGTATTAGAAACCACAACTCACTCTCTCCAACCGAAAATCTCTCCTAGCAGAGGAGGAGAAGCTCAAAAGGGTGGTAGGAACCACAACTCACTCTCTCCAACCGAAAATCTCTACCTAGCAGAGGAGGAGAAGCTCAAAAGGGTGTTAGGAACCACAAATCACTCTCACGGCTTTGCTTTTAATTTTTCCAAAAGGGTTCCCACTAATGTAAGACTTCCTCCCAACAATCTTCAACAAAGGAAAAGCTCAGAAAGAACAGTATCTACTAAGAGGACTTAAGCGGTTACAACTAGAAAGTAAGTAGAGATAGACATGCTTTGTTATGCTCCGGCATTGACATCAAATAAAGCTTGTCAAGAAGCTTCATGGGCAGCTGATTCTCGAGCAGCAACATATCTCGCAGTACATCCGTAGTAGTAAATTTCGATACATTGGTATCCTCCAACAAGACTTGCATCATTAAACAACCATCCAAGATCATGACCTCCAAAAACTTGGCTGGTTTTTTTTTCCATTCATCATCAAGTTTATCATACGATCTCTGCAGATCTTCCAACATGTCCCAAAGCTCATTCACGATGTCTTGAATGGACAACCCGCAGCGCCTTTCGAAGTAGCGAAGTGCTAAATGTTTCATCTTTTCCATGGGAGACAAATGCAGTTCCCCGTGGTGGTATGGCCCGAACGATACCCGCTTCGGCTTGAATGCCTTTGGATGAACCTTCTTTATATGGTCTGGTATTCTATAGATTGAAGCTCCATTGCCTTTCATTTCAAGATCATCTGGAAGATTTCCCAAATGGGAATTCAGATTTTGGGTAATAGTGTCGACCAATGCATCCTTGTTATGTAGCCGTGACAGCTCCATTACTCTTAAGACCTACCTTCTATTGTGTATATATAAATGACTCTTAGTTTCCTTTGCTTGACACCCAAGAATGTGTCTCATTGAAATTCCCACATTTTGCCTTTTCCTTTGCTTACTCACTTTAATTATTCTCATTCCTTGAAATTAATAAAAATAGGGTTGAAAAAATAATCATAATTTTTTAAAAGCTTCAGTAATATTTTAAACTTAAAAAAAAATTAAAAAAAGTTTAGTTTTTAGATGAAAACGTTAATAGTGTTAGATGAACATGACCGTCCACAATGGTATGATATTGTCTACTTTGAGCATAAGCTCTCATGGCTTTGCTTTGGGCTTCCCTAAAAGGCCTCGTACAAATGGAGATGTATTCCTTCATTATAAACGGTGGGACTTTCATCCAAAACCTCCCCTCGAACAAAGTACGCCTCCCCCTTAATCGAGGCTCGACAACTTTTCTTTTGGAGTCTTAGTCATTTTTTACTATGCCTTCGAGGCTCACAATACTTTTGTTCGACATTTGAGGATTCTATTGACATGACTAAGTTTAAGGCATGACTCTGATATCATGTTAGATAAACACGACTGTCCACAATGGTATGATATTGTCCACTTTGAGCATAAGCTCTCGTGGCTTTGCTTTGGGCTTCCCCAGAATGCCTCATACAATTGAGATAGTATTCCTTCATTATAAACCCATGATCGTTCCCTAAATTAGCCAATATTGGATGAAACTCTAAATTAGTAAATCTGAGACTTTCATCCAACACTAGTTTGTTTAAAAAAATACCATTGAACTTTTAAAAAAGTTATAAAAATTACCCTTTTAACGTTGAAAAATGTTTAACAAATACCCTTGAGTTTTCACAAGTTTCATTAATAACCTTAAAGAATACTTATAAATTTCAAAAATACCCTTACCGTTAGTACCACGTTTCAAAAATACTTTTAAACTTTCGAAAGTAACATTATGATATTTAGAGATAATCTATAAAATATACGTAGATGGTTTTCATCCATATATTAATGGTAAGAATTGTTTTAACATTTTTTTATAAGGGTAAAAAATGTTAATGCTACTTAGCACGTGCCTAGCATGTGATCAGCTCCTCAACATTTGGCGGCTCGCTTCGACTCGGTTTGACGGCTTGAGTTCTCGGCTTACGTGGCTCGATATACAAATTTTTATACCGTTTTTCAGGTTTCAACCCTCATGAAGCCATTTTGGACTTATTTAAGGCATTTAAGGATAGTAAGACTCCTATTTATCCCATTTTAGCTAGTTTAACGGCTTATATTGGAATTAATCATCATGTTTAGCTAAGATACTAATATGCCCTAAGTATGTCATATGAATTGATATAGGTGAGAACTAACCATTGGAATATAGTTTTTGAGGCGGTTACTGAGTAGTTAGTAACTTCGGCCAAGGCCAACCAAGTAAGTGACCTTACCGTTGAAGTTGGATAACTGTATATTGTATGATGGTGCATGCCTCGTGTTTCCTGCATGCACCATAATATTTTATGCTATGCTTGTGTACTTTATGTATTAAAATGTGATGTTATGCTATGTATGCATGTGATATCTATTATATCATGTTACGACCAAAATGAATACTGTGTAAGAAATGTTATGTCTTGCCATGTAAAGATTATGTAATGAATTATGTGTTGTTTACCATGTATTAATGCAGGTATGAAATATGTCATAGATGAAATGAGGAAAAGAATGATGTTAATGCTATGTTTTGAAAGTAAATCATGGGAAACTCATGCATGTATGTGTGTCAAAGAAGCATTGGAGAGCAAGTTCGTGTTTTTGGCACTGATATCACGACCATCTCCTTGTGTAAGTTTTCTTTCCCTCGTGACCTATGAGGGAAGATGAACCAGAGCAATCAGTGAGCAATTGTCGTCGAAGAAGAGTTGGACAACGAGAATAGGCGTAACGGAAAATAGGAGAGAGAAATGTACCAAAAATCGCAATGAGTCGGGTAAGAAAGAAGGAACCCGCATGAACTAGAGCAATCAGTGAGCGATTGAAGTCGAAAAGCATATTGGGAGGGAGTCCCACATTGGCTAGTTTAGGGAATGATCATGGGTTTATAAGTAAGGAATACATCTCCATTGATATGAGGCATTTTGGAGAAACTCAAAACAAAGTCATGAGAGCTTATGCTCAAAGTGGACAATATCATACCATTGTGGAGAGTCGTGATTCCTAACATGGTATCAAAGTCATGCCCTTAACTTAGTCATGTCAATAGAGCCCTCAAATGTCAAACAAAGAAGTTGGGACCATCGAAGGTGTAGTCAAAACTGACTCAAGTGTCGAACAAAGGGTGTACTTTGTTCGAGGATTCTAGAGAAGGAGTCGAGCCTTGATTAAGGGGAGGCAACAGCCTCCATAGGCCTCAGGGGAGGCTCTATTGTGTACTTTGTTCGAGGTGAGGATTGGTGAGGATTGTTGGGAGGGAGTCTCACATTAGCTATTTAGGGAATGATCATGGGTTTATAAGACCGCCTCCATTGACCTCAGGAGAGACTCTATAGTGTACCTTGTTCGAGGGGAGGGTTGTTGGGAGGGAGTCCCACATTGCTTCTCCATTGGTAGGAGGCCTTTTGGGGAAGCCCAAAGCAAAACCATGAGAGCTTATACTCAAAGTTGACAATATCATACCATTGTGGAGAGTCGTGATTCCTAACAGAACGAGAAGAGGCGGAACGAAAAATAGGAGAGAGAAAGGCAAGACGCAAAACCATGAGAGCTTATACTCAAAGTTGACAATACCATTGTGGAGAGTCGTGATTCCTAACAGAACGAGAAGAGGCGGAACGAAAAATAGGAGAGAGAAAGGCAAGGCACCAAAAATCGCAGTGAGTCGGGTAAGAAAGAAGGAACCCGTAGGTTCAAGGATTAATTTATGCCTTTTAAGTGAATTAAGCTCTGTAATATTTCTTAACCTGATAGTTTGTGCCCACATAGGTTGAATTTGACCGAGAATAGCAAATCTAAGCTAATTACGGCTTAAAATACCTAGGTAAGTGGCTTGGTTGGACGATTGTATGAAGCTCTGTAATATTTCCTAACCTGATAATTTGTGGCCACATAGGTTGAATTGGACCGAGAATAGCAAAGCTAAGCTAATTACGGCTTAAAATACCTAAGTAAGTGGCTTTATAACTGGCTTGGTTGGACGATTGTATGATATATGATGACGTTGTCTTGTTCCTTCTACACATGTCGTGATCAAGATTGTTATGCTATGTTTTGCTATGCCATGTTATAAGTTATGTGTAATGTTATTGTGTCATGTTCTGGAATCATGTTTATGATATTGATAATTTATGGCGTATAATAAACCACCATACACATTGTCATGTAAATTATATTATAAACCTCGATATACCATGTCATGTAAATTATGTTAAGTATGAAAGTTATGACAAGAATTACGTATACATACTTCATGAGCTCGTCATGTTATGAATGAATGGAGGTGTGACTTACATCGCAAACTGATGTTATGACTTTTATGCATTTATATATGTCATGTGCATCGGGATACTTTTTGTTATGATTAGTATGAACGCTTTCCTTACAATATTTATGTTCATCATGATATTATGTGGATTTTTTCCCTCCGTGGTGTCCGTTAGTGTGAGCATACACGTATATTTTGTTTTGGAATGCAATTTTGGAATATTTCTATGTACGTACAAGAAAGATGATGAATTGGGAAGTTTTGGAGACAATTTTGGAGCTTAGAAGATAAATTTTTGAAGCTTGAGATCGTAATGATAATGCTACATAAAGCATCGTAACCCTACAAAAATGACATACGATTCCAAACGTTCCTCCAAAACAAGTGCACACACCTCTTCTTTTTTGTTTATAGTGTTGATATACGATGGACAACGTCTCAATGAATTGCATGGCAAATTCTAACACACATTTTTTTCTCTACACGTATATCTTGTTTTGGAATGCAATTTTGGAAGATTTTCTATGTACGTACAAGAAAGATGATGAATTTGAAAGTTTTTTAGACAACTTTGGAGCTTAGAAGATAAATTTTTGAAGCTCGAGATCATGAAAATAATGTAAGAGATAGGATATCGCCATACAAACACACAAATAATACGATAAGAATACAAAATAACTAAAACTGGATTGAAACCAAAGCATGTGAGTGGTGCTGGATCAAGATCGACGCGGGAGGTAGTAGCCATACACTCCGTATACGGTTTGGATAATAAGGAATGCAAAACCGATCATAGCAGAAAGAGTAGAGATAATGGTCCACGGACTTTGAAAGTTGACATCTTTTAGAGTCGTCCACCATATTTTCCATGGCCTCTTACGATGCTCATTCACCGATTTGTAGACGTCGGAGTAGTGGCCCCACATGCCTAAAACCGTGCCTTTGGCCAGCTGATTAAATGAATCTACCTCATCTTTCTCCAGCAGATTACCCATCAAGACGACGAAAGAGCCTACTATGTTATCAATCCCAGAAAGCTTCTCAAATGCCATCGCGTTCAATAAGCCCGATTCAATGTTAGCATTCATTTCGATGAACGGGAGGCTCAACACACCTTTGTTTTCATCAAAATCCACGTCCCCAAGGTTACACCCTTTCTTGAGTTTGATCCCAGCTTTATGGAAGCGTGTGGCTAGCTGAATTTCATGAATCATTCCCAAGTGGCTGATTTGAAGTGCATTCCGTTCATTCCCCTCCTGATATTGCAATTCCTCCCTATACATATCTAGAAGGTGCGAGTAGTCACTCTCCATTAGCAGTACCTTGAATCGAGTGGGTAAGCACGACGACCCCGAAACAAGCGATTTGATCTTCTGTGGATGCATCACAAGCCGTGTTTCAAATGATCAAACATAATTATATTAGTTAGAAGCAATAAGATAGTAAATAAGATGGTACTAGTGTAACGACCCAAGTCCACTGCTAGCAGCTATTGTCCTCTTTGGACTTTGGACTTTCCCTTTCGTGCTTCCGCTCAAGGTTTTTAAAACACGTCTGCTAGGGAGAGGTTTCCACATCCTTATAAAGAATGTTTCGTTCCTCTCTCCAACCGAAAACCTCTCCCTAAGAGGAAAGCTCGAAAAGAAAAGCTCAAAAAAGACAATATCTACTAGAGGTGGGGTTGAGCTAAGGAGAGATAGACGTACTCCGTCGTCATTTCGCTTTAACATGAAATACAGCTTTTCAAGAAGCTTCCGGGGCAGCTGATTCTCAAGCAGCAACATATCTCGCACTACATCCGTACACAGGCATCATTCAACAAGATAAACACCACGAAACAACCATCCAAGATCATGAGCTCCAAAAATTTGGCTGGTTTTGTTTTCCATTCATCATCAAGTTTATCATACGATCTTTGCAGATCTTCCAACATGTCCCACACCTCATTCACCATGTCTTCAATGGACAATCCGTAGCGGCTTTCAAAGTTGTAAAGTGCAAAAAGTTTAATTTTCTCCATGGGCAACAAATGCAGTTCCCCATGGTGATATGGCCCGAACGATACCCGCTGCGGTTTGAATGCGTTTGGATTAACCTTCTTTATATGCTCTGGTATTCTATAGATTGAAGCTCCATTGCCTTTGCTTTCGAGATCATTTGAAAGATTTGCCAAATGGGATTTTAGATTTTCAGTAATGTTGACCACTACATCCTTGTTTCGTGGTCGTGATACCTCCGTTACTCTTATGACCTACCCTTTTGTTAAGGATATTTAGTACTAAATTATAGTTTACATATCATATCCGATTAATATTTATAACAGACCCTTAGTTTCCTTTGCTTGACACCCAAGAATGTGTTTCATTCAAATTCCAGCATTTCTCTTTCCTTTGTTACTCAATTTAACTATTCTTATTCTTTTCTCCTTTGCTTACTCAATTTAATTATTCTCATTTCCTATAAAAAAAAAAAAAAAAAAAAACTCTTTAAAATACCCATAAATTTTCAAAAATTTCTATAATATTTTAAACTTTAAAAAAAAAAAAATCTATAAAATTTAGTTTTAGATAAAAACCGCTAACACTTCCTTTATTGTAAGGTTAAAAAATGTTTAATAAAACATTTTTTTATAAATTTCAAAAATACCCTTGCTATTAGTACCGCGTTTCAAAAATACTTAAGAACTTTCAAAAGAAACATTAAGAAATTTGGAGATAATCAATGAGATATCGGTACATGGTTTTCGTCTACACAAACTCATACATCATCATATATTAGTATACGGCATCAAACGATACAACTCATACATTATCATAACTCATACATCATCACAGCTCATACATCATAAATTGTAACAAATACAATTTCTAGTCTATCCTATAGTGAGACCAGTTACTTGATTGTCCTTAACCAAATTTCTATCTAGCTCCAAATTTGCTTGCTTTCATTATTCATATTCGTTCTCACTTATATTGAGGTTTCACCTATTTTGAACAAAAACTTAATTGCCTCAGTAAAAATCGAATTCCACGTTTTCATTGTTTCTAAATTGTGTTTGGCAGTAAAACTTAAATTAAAAATATGTCAATATTATTTTATACCGTTTTTTTTACGGATGGTTACAATAATAAACATAAATAATTGATTTTTATAAAATAAAAAAAAAAAACCTAAACTAAAAAACAACAAAGTAAATAAAATAAGAATTAAAAAAATGAAAGAAAATGGAGAAAAATAAATCATTGGATTAAGAAATAATACAAAATAAAAAAGTAAAAAAGCAGAAACAATCCTAAAACCCCATTCATTTGCATGGGATTGAGATTGCACAAAAGCCGCACATTTTTTTATGCTTGGGAAAAGACTTTTCTCAAGTAAAGTATTAAAATTTTTCTCCAAAACGTAAACCAAACATTTCGTTAAAAAGCGAAGAGTAAGTAACGTGACCATGTTGCAAAAGATGCAAGAGATGTCGAGACCAACAAGTGTCGAATCTGGATTCCAAATTCTGGGCATGAATCATTACAAATGGTATTAGAGTCATACCTCTCCTATTAAGATGTAGTTCGGGGACGAACTAAGGCGAAAATTGGTGGGTATATTACACAAGTGAAGGAGGGGTATATGAATGAACTAGGACCACATCTGAATGAGAGCGGTCTTGGGGATAGGATGACTAAAAAAAGTTTAAAGGAAGGGAAAGTTACTACATATATTAACAAGTTACGTCTTTCTTTTCGGTAGTTCAATCATAAGAATCTTCATGGTTAAGTGTGCTTTTCTTGGAGCAATTCTATGTTGGATGACATTTAGAAGTTTTCTTGGGATACATGTGAGTGAGGACAAAAATATGCTGGAAGAACTTGTGTTGGTATGTGAAAGATAGTTTTTATTCTTAAGAAGCGAGGAGTAAGTAACGTGACCATGTTGCAAGAGAATGTAAGAGCCAACAGGTGTCGAATTTGGATTTCGAATCTTAGGCATGAGTCGTTACATACTTAGTGAGCGGTGAAGGACAGTCAAATAGCGGTAGAAATGACAGACGATGTCAAGTATTCAAGTCGGTAAGCCATTGTTTTCCTTAAATTGTCAGTTGAAACTATGCACAAAAAGTTTTTGTTTTTGGCACTGATCTCACGATCATCTCCTAGTGTAAGTTTTCTTGCCATCATGATCGTAGGACCAGAACAATTAGTGAGTGACTGCCGTCAAAGAAGAGTCTGAGAGCAAGTTTGTGTTTTTGGCACTCATCCCACGATCGTCTTCTTATGTAAGTTTTCTTGTCGTCATGACCTATGAGAGAAGACGAACCAAAGAAATTAGTGAGCGATTGTTGTTGGAGAGCGAGAAGAGGCCGAGCGAAAAATAGGAGAGAGAAAGGCACCAAAAATTATAATGAGTCGAGTAAGGAAGAAGAAACTAGCACGTTTAAATTCGCATCGGTTTAGTGTTGAGTCTAAAACCTGTCATCTAGCGTCTCGTTAGCACACCGCCCGGAGTCTAGCTCTGATACCATTTGTAATAGCCCAAACCCACCGCTAGTAGATATTATCTGTTTTGGCTCGTTACGTATTGCCGTCAGCCTCATGGTTTTAAAACGCATCTTCTGTGGAGAGGTTTCCACACCCGTATAATGAATTCTTCGTTCCCATCTCCAAAACCGTGAGGCTGACAACAATACATAACAGGCCAACGCGGACAATATCTGTTAGCGGTAAGCTTGAGCTGTTACAAATGGTATCAGAGAAAGTCACGTGAAGGTGTGAGGCATTGGTCGGAGTAAGGCTAGACCCTCCCCATAGTAGACGCATAATGGGAAAGCCCAAAAGGAAAAGCCCAAAAACCTTGTGCGAAAGCACGGAAGGGAAAACCCAAAGTGGATAATATCTCCTAGCGGTGGGCTCGGACTGTTACAACTGGTATCAGAGCGAGACACCAGGTGGTGTGCCACAAGGACGTTAGGCCCTCAAGGGAGATGGATTGTGAGATCCCACATCAGTTGGAGAGGGGAACGAGTACCAGCAAGAACACTGGCCCTGAAGGAAGGTGAATTTTGGAATCCCACATCAGTTGGAGAGAGGAATGAAGCCTTCTTTACAAGGGTGTGAAAATTTCTCCCTAACATACACGTTTTAAAAACGTTAAGGGAAAGTCTAAAAGTGAAAGCCCAAAGAGAACAGTATCTCTAGTGGTGGACTTAAGCCGTTAGAAATACATTATTTTCCATTAATACTATTCCTACAACCATGGGCAAAGACTACGAGAATATTTGTACCGAAGTTCAAAAGATGGAATTACAAAAGGAAAACACACTCGAACACTCACCAAATGTCTCGTACACCCGAATATTTAAACCTCGTCAAAATTAAGTTCTAAGTGAAATTAAAATTTAATTAATAGTCAATTAGAAGAGAATTTCACCAAATTCACCAAAACACCAACTTTCTTGATATGGTATTAACGCCACGCGACAACGAGTTTAAATGGATGTCGGCTTGAGCTAAGGTTTTGGGCGTTGGAAAATTATGCTTATAACCCAAAACTTGTGGTTGAAGTTGCTTAATATGGTGATGGGAGGACATGATCTTTTGCAAATTTCTCCTATATTTGGTTTATATGTCTTCGGTTCCGCTTTCTCTTTGATACGGTTGATTCTCTCTTTGTTATAAGGCTCTCTTTTCCTGTGTTCCACCTTCTCGGGAAGGAAAGGAAGCAAAAAAATAGGTCGTAGATGGTGGTCATGGTAGGTTCAAGGATCTTACGCGGTAGAATGAACTCTTCTATAATCTTTCATTACCTCTGGTAAACTCCTTCGATCCATCATACTGAAGTGATCTGAGAAGAACGGTTAGGGTCATATTCTATTCTTTATACAATGTCCATAGACGAAGTATTTTGTTTCAAATCATTCTTCTCTGCAATCACTTTGATATTAAATTACACACTGCCAGCCACAGATTGAGTTGAATTAAATTAGAAAAATTTCTTCAACTAACCCAAAATTTAAAGCTAATTGAATTAATAAACCAAGAAAACCGAATAGAGCTCACAACTCAACATAACCCAACTCTGTTGGATTGTCACATTTGTTTTTTTAATCAACATTCAACACATCACCACCCTCGGTTACAAATGTCAAATATTATTAGTTTTCATAATAATCTTAAAAATAAAGTAGGTTAGATTGGATTGTAACCCAACTAACACAATCGTAGTTTCTAGACAGCGAATTTGGCAATTGTGTGACACTCACTCTCAGCACTAAGTGAGTCAAGCCAACTTTGGATCACGTTGCCTACAGTTGGACTTGTATACAAATCTCGGGCCCCAATTTCAAGAGAAGATTTTAGAAAGAGAGGTTTTGCAAAAAGAGTTTTGAAAGCAGGAGAGAGAGTGGTGTTATATAGCATGCAAGCAAAAAAATGACGGCGGCTTAAACAGTATATAACTTTTCGAGTAGGAAATTCCTCGGCGAAAAAAAAGTGAGCCTATAAACCAACTCGAAGTCAACCTCATTGTTATTTCTAATATATAATTCTGCTAGATTCCTTCACGAAACTTTCGAGTTAGGCGTTCTTATCTAAACTCCGATAAATACATCAGAAGAATTACAAATACAGAACCATAGGGCTTGAATTTTTTAAAAAAGGAACACAAGCCAAACTGGGGAAAGTAACAGCCCTGCAATTATAACCCATAACTCAAAATGGTTACCCAAAATTACAACACAACGCATCTACACATCTACATAAACCAAAGAGCTCGACTTTCAATCAACCCTTGAAGAGATGAATACCTACAAAGAAGGAACAGTCCACTTACAGCTGAGCAAGTAAGCCCCCAACCAATGCAAAGATCTTATTTAAGAGGAGGAATATGAGACTACTTGCTGTAAAGAGAGAACCTGTGTTATTGTTTCTTGCTTTGCTCGACCGGGAAGTTGTCTTCGGCTTGCAGTTTCCAGAAGTAGTTCGATGCTTCTATCCACCGTGGATGGACCAGAAACTTTTCCTCTTTCAATGCCCAACGCGACTTCTCCGTTCCAGCATCTGTTGAGACAACGTGTGTCACAGACGAGTCGAGTTCGGTTGAGCAAGTGCCTCCCAGCTGCTCTACCGTCTTCCAAAGATGATGGTTTTCGGCCTGAAATTTGGTAGGAAAGACTCGGCTGAAGACAACCTTGCAACCCTCGAGAACTTTGCTCCGAACTGTCTTCAAAACCTGTTTAATTGAAGGTAATAAAAATATTAATTTCAAAACTTTCCCGACAATGAATTTAATTTAATAAGAGCTAAAACTTTCAATTTTCCGTCAAATAAATCCACGAATTTTGAAACATCAAAACTATCAAGAAATTGTTAGACATAAAATTGAAAAATTAGAGACTAATTAAAGTTCAAGTACATAGAACTAAAAGATTATGAACCTCTTCGTAAGATCTCACAACGGTTGAAGAGGGGAACTAAACATTCTTTACAAGGGTGTGGAAACCTCTCCCTGACAAACGTGTTTAAAAACCTTGAGGGGAAGCCTAAAAGGAAAAGCCTAAAGAGGACAATCTCTGCTAGTGGTAGGCTTGGGCCGTAACATTCTTTATAGGTGTAATTGTTACAAATGGTATCCGAAACAGACACTAGGTAGTGTGCTAGCGAGGACACTGAGCCCCGAAGGGGGGTGGACACCAGCGGTGTGCCAGCGAGAACACTGGGCCCTCGAAGGGTGGTGGATTGTGAAATCCCAAAAAGAGAAACGAGTGTCAGCGAGGACGCTGCGCCCCGAAAGGGTTGGATTTGGAGATCCCACATCGATTGAAGAGGGGAACGAATGCCAACGAGAACGCTGGACCCAGAAAGGAGGGTAGATTGTGAGATACCACATCGGCTAGAGAGGGGAACGAAACGTTTTAATAAGGGTGTGGAAACCTCTACCTAGCAGGCGCGATTAAAAACCTTGAGGGGAAACTCGAAAGAAAAAGCCCAAAAAAGACAATATCTGCTAGCGGCGGGCCTTGGTTGTGACACTCTTAGTCCAAAAATTGGAAATATAAATCCTATGAGACATTTTTTTTTTAAGTTTAAGGACTTATTAGACATGAAACTCGACCGTTCAAAGATTAAACTTGTAATTTAACCGATGTGTGATCCATCAACAGCTACATAATGAAAATGGGAACTGAAATTTGAAGACAAAAATTTAGGAATCATTACAAGAAGCAGTTACCTGCCTCACATCTCTGTCAACCAAATCATCCGAGAGTTCCTGCAGAAGACTTCCCAACAGTGAGATTGGGGAAAAAAAAAACAAAAGTTTGGAAACAAGAGGGAGAGAGAAATACATTAAAGAATATATTATGAACTTGCTTAAGAACTTTCAGGATGGTCGCCAGTGCCCCATCAGTTTCACTCTCATCACTCTTCAACTCAGATAGAGATTTACAGTTGAAGCCAAATTGGTGACAACTTGAAGCAAAAAAGTGATATCTCTCCATCAATATCAAGTTTTCTTTATGCCTTGTCCATGCCTATCATAACAATTGACAATGTTTAGCTCCATATGTATGAACAGGCAGTTCAGAAAACTAAGTATCAACATTCACAGGCAGTCCCATTACAAGATTCTATTGTCTAATAAGAGAACCACGTTGCACTAAAATAATCCACAGGAGTAATGGAGGGAGATTCTTCAAGAAGAAACACAAAAGAAAGCCAAAAGAATAAAGAAAGATAAACTCGAGATTACGGAAAGCTTCTTCAACTAAAATAAATAATAAACGAACAGGATAAACAAAAAACTTTCGAAGTTCGGGAGACAAAATGCTGCATTAAATTTACGAATTAAGATACTTTCATAGCAAGAGACAAGATTCGTATCAATTGAACGAATTTAGACCTTCTCAGACATGGAAGAAAACATTTTTCAACCGAGTGCATTACTTGAGTTATCGGCCTCTTTCCATGTATGACGGGAATCCTATGGTTACACAATCATTCAATGGTGATAACTAGGCAGAATCAATAGATCACGTATATTAGCTAATTGAAGATGCACTTACATTTTCGGTATCATCGAGGATCAGAACAGCACTTTCCTGACCCAGCACGATATCAAGACCTTTTTGATGCTTTTGAGTGCCATCATCCCTAGAAATAACTTTGGAATTAAAATACTCCCTTTTGGGGTCCAACAGCTTTGCCATTTCGTACGCGTATGCTCGCTCCCCCATAGTGTATATATACATCTCGAATAATTGACTAGCTTCTTTCAAAAACGTATGGACAAATGGTCTCAACTTTGTCATCGTATGCACGGAGTTCAATAGGAAAAGGCTGCCTTTCGTGACATCTATTCAAAATTTTCACCACAGCATCAAAAACAAATAGAGAAACCAACATCAGGAATTTGTTGGAAGGTTAAACAATTAAGTCGAAATTTAAAGATTAATTAGAAACCAAGCAGAAAATTAAACTGAACACTAATTTTACAGTCAAGACCAAAAAAGGTGCAATTCGCTTCATGGTCCAAGGGAACAAGAGAAAAAAATGCTCAATTGAAAGTAAAAAAGGCTTGAGATGCGCATTCCAGAGTTTATATAAGGAAATTGTGTCAAACCCTTCATCCCAAAACAGGCCATTGAAGCCTAAATTCTTAACAGATCTTCAGTCATATAGTGAAAAGAAAGCAATTGAAGAACTATGTATTTGGTTATTTACTAAAATCTCCTTTTGGAGGAGAAGGATGGATTGTTAATATGGACGACTTGGAAGATATAGTTGTGTATAGATGAGAGGACAATGTACCTTCTAGAGAATCTATTTGACTCCTTAAATACTCCTCTTCAGGTGTCAAATGCCCCAGCTGGGTTGAATTTAACAGTGTGTGATCCAGATCAAGAACCAGGATAAGCTTTTTATGCTGAAACAAACTCTTCATGTCAATGTTGCGTAACCGGTTAATTTCATCATTATTAAGTCGGAGTCCCTACAAGATTATCAGATGGACCATATCGTTAGCACATAGTTCGATCTACTAGCACATTACAAGTTATTGGTACTTACCATCTATTTTGTCAACGGTAGTTGAATATGACTAAAGGGAGAATATATATTAACAAAACATCTCAAACTACATCGGATTATTCCACTATTTTCTTTTTTTTAATAAGAAATTGCTAATATATTGATCAACGAGGCATATATAAATGAAGATACTCTCCTGTCGTAGCAAGTAAATATCCATAGCTAGAATCTATTTTGACAACAAAACATAAACATGTCAACTACATGGGACTATTTCACTATTTTCCTTTTTTATATAAGAAACTGATAAATATATTGATTTAAGAGGCATATATAAATGAAGGGGAATGAGATATTCTGCAAAGCCAAAGGATCATGGAATTATTCACTATCTTCCAGCTGAAAGTTGAGAAAACTGGATTCATGGTTCCATTAACTGGAAATCATAGACAGGGGAATGCACAAGTAAAGTATTTGAATGTCAAAGAGGCGAGAAGGTGGAGTCAGATATATATGGTTAAGAGGTTGACAAGATGAAATGTAAACTCAAATTCTTTCATAGATTTATGTCCCACAGAGAGAAATATGCCTCAGACAACTATGCATGCCAGAACCGACGTCCGAGAAAAACAGAATAATAAAGCTGTATAACCAGACACTCTCAAGTGTTATAAAAATAGAGCAGCTACTACATACCTGACATGACAGTTAAGTGCGAAAACATTCATTTAAAATAATTAAAAAACGATGTCATGGACTTAAACATTTGTAATAAAAGCTTTAAACAAAATAATGAAAAATAAATAACGTGAAAATTTAAATAAAACAAAGAAAAAATGTCAGTCTAACATAAGGGCTACAAAATAGACAAAATGCAACTACTAACACTAGTTCCATGGCCTTCATTGCAAGCCGCCATAATCCATATAAGGGTGTCTTACTTTTACCTAAAATGTAAGAGTAGCACATGGCTTGAGTATTTTAAAATACTCACTAAGTAACCTCACTATTGGGGTCAGAAAATGCAAACATATGCAACATGGTGGAACGTATAATACCAGACCTAAAGTAGTTTTCCAATCCAAGCAAGGTTGAATGTGTAGTACTTTCTCTACACATGGTTTGCACGTGCAAGCATGGGCCCACCAAGCGGGCTCACACACCCTCTAGGCCTGACTCGTTGGGCTAGCCCTCACTAATGGGCTCTTGTCGAACACCACGGAGAAAAAGAGCCCAAATAACATCATGGGAAACATAGATGTCGTAAATCATAAGTCGTAGTGTACACGTCCATACTCATCATATTGTGAAAGTATCCCGATGCACATGAGACACAAATATGCATGAGGTCCCAATAGATTGTAATCATGGCATAATATATGATGGAAGACAAACATCCATTTATCTATAACATAATAAGTTCATAATTCATGTACATTATGTAATACATAATGTACCTTTCATGGCAAGGAGTAAAAAAGTTTATACATCATAAATTACGATTTTTTAATAACTTTATACAACATAACATGATCACAAAAATAAGATAGTTTTATTACATGGCATAGTTTATCATACCATAACATGGCATATCATAGCACAACATATCAATCATACAAATAACATGGGCAAAGGCCACGAGGCACGCATCATCATACCTAATATAATTCATCCAACCAAGCCTACACTCCCTTGATGCTAACTTAAAGATGCCCCTTGAAATTTAATTCTATTCGAGGAATCTTATGCTCATAACTTAGAATACTACTATGGAAATTGGCACACCTAATTTTGCAATAGGGAAGCACCCGAGTATAAAAAACGTATTCTCCCACCGGCTCCGAACTGCTCAAGTGGGATGAGAGGGAGCAATTGTTGTAACTTAGTGAGCCAAGAGACCTCCCTTTTATAATGAAATCCAAATGCCCACCTTCTCAACCTAATAGGACAACGTTTAGGTTCTTTTATTTTTTTCCTTTTTAATTTTGGGTTATTACATCATACACATATAAAAGGAACTTTCGTCCTCGAAAGTATCTTAATATTGAAATTACTCAGGGAATTTCGTCTCGAAAGTGTCTTAATATTAGAACTACTCAAGGAATTCCTCTCTCATTTCTTCTTGATCCCACAAGACTTCTCCCCGCTTGATGGTTTTGCTATAGACCTTAACAAAAACCATTTTCCTGATAAACAGAACCTTCACTTCTTGGTCGAATATTCCACATAAACCATTTTCTTGATAAATAGAACCTTCACTTCTTGGTCGAATATTCCACATAACTTAGGCTCGTCTACCTGTAAGAACTCGTACTCTACCACGTGAGTCAGGTCAGTCACGTATTTGTGAAGCATGGATACGTGGAATACGCTATGCATCGCAAAGGACGGCAATAGAGCTTATCTATATGTCACAGTTGAAGTAGAAACTTGGAGTGGAAGTAGGCAACTAACTTAGGCCCTTTCGTTTGAATCATAGAATACCCTTCATCAGTGCCACCTTCAAGCATAACTTAGCGGTCTACTTTAACTCCAAGTTTCTACACCTCACACGGCATAACTGTTTATGAGAGTGAAGCATTGGTACCACTAATACTGACATCACACTTACTTGGCCAAAGTCATTATAGCAAAACCATCAAGCGGGAGAAGCTCTATGAGATCAGGAAGAAAGATGAGAGAGCAATTCCTCGAGAAAGTTTCAACCTTAAGACACTTTCGAGGACGAAAGCTCCTTTTAGATGTGTATGATGTAATAACCCAAAATTAAAAATTAAAAATAAAAGATTATAAAAGTTATCTCACATTTGTTAGGTTGAGAAGATGGAGACTTGGACTCCATTTATAAAGAAGAGAATGCTTGGCTTACTAAGTTACAACAATTGTTCCTTTTCATCTCACTTGAGCAGTTCAGAGCCAATCGAAGACTAGGTCGACTTTTCGTCTGATCCAGCTTAAGTCTGATATGCTAGATCCCTTCCCTACTAGTCTCAACACTTGGGAGGCATTTAAAGTTAGTAGGCTACTTTTTTTAGCTAATTTAAAATTATTTAAAGTTAAAATTATTTTATACATATTGAATTTGAAGTTACGAGGGAGGACTCCTTAGGTAGAATTAAATTTCAAGGGTCAGCACTAAGCTAGCCATTAAGCTAGCATCAAGGAAGTGTAGTTACTTCGACCTAGGCCAACCAAGTAAGTGACTCTACTATCGACTTGATTGGATGAATTGTATAATGTATGATGATACATGCCTTGTGGCCCCTGGTTGACATGATATGCTATGTTTTGTCATGTTATGCCATGTTATGTCACATATGCTATGATAAGCTATATCATGTAATAAAATTGTGTTATTTTTGTGATCATGTCATGTTGTATAAAGTTGTTAAGAAATCGTTAATCTATGATGCATAAACCTCCTTAGACCATGCCATGAAAGTTATGCTACGTTGAGATAAATGGAGGTTTGTCTTGCATCATACATTATTTCATGATTATATGTTATAGAAACCTCATGCATATTTGTGTGTTATGTGCATCAGGATACTTCTCCAATATGATGAATACGGACGCGTGCATTACGACTTATAATTTACGACATTTATGTTTGTCATGATATTATGCTGGCCCTTTCCCGCCCGAGTGTTCAACAAGAGCCCGTTAGCAAGTGCTAGCCCGACAAGCCAGGCCAAAGGGATGTACAAGCCCGCCTGGTAGACACATGCTCACACATGGGTCGTGTAGAGAAGTACTACACATCCAACTTTGCCTTGACTGGCAAAGCAGCCTAAGGTCATGCTATGATATGTTAAAATAGATCCCACCATGTTGCATGTGTTCGCATTTCCTAGCCCCAACAATGGGGTTACTCTTTGAGTATTTTTTTTAAGTACTCAAGTCATGTGTTACTCTTACATTTCAGGTAAAGGTAAGGCATCCCTATATGGATGACAGGATGACAGCAACGTCGCGATCAAAGACATGAAACTAAGTTAGGGTAGTTGTATTTTGTCTATTTGGTAGCCTTTAGGTTAGACCAAGACATTGTTTATTATTTTCTATTTTATTAAAATTGTCATGTTATTTAAAGCTTATATTACGAACATTTAAGTCTATGACATCGTTTTTGGAATATTCTAAATGAATATTTCCGCACTTAACAGTCATATCATGCATGTAGTAGCGGCTCTATTTCAGTAGAAAAATAGGGTCGTTTCAATTTCTCGTTCTTCTAAATGGCGCCCATTTTGTAAACTACCATTACAAGGCCTTCTAATTGACATCATTTCTCAATGGTGCCCATTTTGCAAACTACCAGGCCTTCTGAGCCCACCCCACCCAAACATGCTATACATGGTAACAAAGAACAGTAGATAATTAGATATCCACATGAAGAAGACAAACCTTATGAATATACCCAAACGTCACGCCAGATTCCTCATCCAACCTCTGCCCACAGATGATGCACATATTTCCAAATGAACCAGGATGACTGCATAATTGTTGCTTTGATAATACTTCTGCAATGATTATTATTTCGAAAAAGCAGAATTCAACAGTTAGAGAAAACCCAATGCAGAAAAACAAGGAGTCAAATACTTGCTTCGAAATGAAGGCTTTTGTATCTTTATGTTAATAAGTTACAACTACACGGAACTGAACAGGATACATTAGTAAAGGAATAAAGGAACCAAAGTAAGGGATATATGGCGAGCAGAGGACTGCTGGACTGAAATAGTTGATGAATTCAGATACCACAAAGTTAGAGTTCCATATCCCTCTAGCATCCTTGTAATTCTTAGTTCTCGAATAATCAAGAAACTAAAAATGACTATATTAATTTAGACCAAGGATCGATCACAACTACCATATATAAGAACAACTCTCGTCCAATGAGTGTTTGAGCAAGTTTGTACACATTTCAACAATTCTCACGAGACAACCGGTTTCCAAGAAAACTCGTAGGATATTAAATCCTAGGTAGGTGGCCATCAAGGCTTGAACTCATTCTCTCTAAGCTTTTTATTATTTTCATGACTCTTATTTGACTACTAAGCCAACTTAAGGTGGTTAACTCTCATCCTATGTTAGCATAAATCCTAGGTAGGTGGCCTCGAAAGCTTGAACCAATTCTCTCTAACCCTTATGGACCACTAAGCCAACTCAAGGTGTAATTTCATAGTTTCTTACGTGAAAACACTGATAGGTATTTATATCTAGATCATTTTGGAGCCAACATTAGATGATTCTTAGATAAGCTCATGCAATTCAAATAAAAGATGAATAAAAACGGGTGACAAGTCTCCAATCAGATTTGCATACACGAAGGGAAGAGAAGGCAACCACCAAAAACACAATAGGCAAGTGTCTAAGAAGTAAGGACTAAGTTAATTACGGTACAGGTGGCAACCACAAATTGGCTATAATGAAAGTAAAGTGTAGAGCCAGTAAGAGATGGACAACAAAAGGGGTTAGTAGGAACAGTTTAATTTACCTAAACTTTGCTCTTCAACTCCACACGGAATGTCCTCCTCTGAGCATACCAACTTCTCCACCTTACGACGTTTTATCCTACAAAATTGAATGAATTGAATAAAAACTGCTTGAAAGATTAAGTTGATAAAATGAAGATAAACTACCACAATTTAGTTATATGGCTATAACTTATAACCAATCCTACAAACCCCGTTATTAAGTGCAGAAATGATAGTCGCCACTTGCCATAACTCAATGCTGTTATTCATGCAAAAGGAAAAAGAATACAAATTACAAACAAAGAAATTACTTATGACACGTATTGGACGATGAGAAGTTATTAGCAGAATCCTATCTACCATAGTTTTAGGCTTCTAATAATAGTTACACATACGGTAAATGATAAAAACTTTCACAAACCAGACCACTTGGGATATCTATAAAAGAAAGTAATTAGATGAGAGAGAAACCAAAGGACAGATAAACTCATTACCTGAGAGTTCAAATAATTTAGACTGCTGTAAATATCTAGTCTAAGATTTTATAATCTTCTTTTTTCCGTACGGCTTTGCAGCTTGACCTTATTCTTTCATTCTTCCTCTTGGAAATAAGGTTTCTTTTTAAAAAAGTCTTAAAAAACTGAGAGTTTGAGATTTTAAAGCTTAGAATCGACAAACTGCTATAAAACTAGCACAAGAGAGTCACATGGGGAAATCTGGAATGTTAAACCAATCATGAAATCCCATTTCAACAAGAATTATCGAACATCATACCATACCAAACATGATCAATTGTTTTAAAAATACCGTCCAGAAACTGAAAAAAGGAGCTCAACACTCTTAATCATAATAATTCTCAATTCATCTTTTTCTCTGTATGTGATTCAAAAGAGAGCCAGGCAACTACAAAATACGTCCCACTTAATTGTAGATTGAAGTAATAAACACATTAAATTAACAAAACAAAAAAAGAACCCCAAACCACAGTCTTTAGACATTATTAATTTCAAAGATCATCGGAAATTTATTAAGTTCAGAAATTAGCAATACCTCTCACTTTCAACATTGTTGCCAACCTCAGCGTTTTTGTTTGGTGACGAGTCAGAAGAATGGGAATCGAGGGCTACATCAAGAAATGCAGCAAAATCGTCACTACTAGATGAGTGAGCTGGAGAATTAGTTGCAAGGCTCATCTGAAATATCCACAAAAAGAAGGGGGAAAATATACCTTAGTACATTGTAGCATAAATATGCAATACCAAGACTAAAAACAATAGAGGCAAATTCAGAAAGGAAAAATGCTTACAAAAAATATTTGCATGTACTTCTATGTAACATTTATAAGTGGAAAGGAAACTATAAAATAAATAGCTTCTACTTGAGTAAACAGAGGGACAAAGAAAGAAGCATTCCGGATAACATTATTTTCAACACCTAAAATAAACCAACTTTAGTAAGTAGGTTACACTTCTTTGTATTTCTAATCATTTCCAAAATAAACTTGGACGTAATTCAACTAATTTTACAAAGAAACCAACTAAGGCTACAACATTTTCAGTTCAAAAATCAATAAAATATATAATATTCTGTATATATTGTTATATAAACTTATAGCCTCAAAAGAATGAAAATGTTCGTGTAATTTTGTCAATGACCACCGACATTCCCCATCAACCCCAACTGATTTTAAACAAGGCCAACAACACTCTACGTCGACCCCAACTAATTTTATCCAGGGCCACTGATGCTCTTCGTCGCCCCCAACAAATTTTATCTAGGGCCACAAAAGCTCTCTGTTAGCGCCAACTAATTTGATTCATGACCATTGACGCTCTGTCAACCTCATCTATTTTTAAACAAGGCCATCAATGTTTTTGAAAATCCTCAATACTTACCTTTCTAGGCTCATTGAACCGACCCTAACTATTTTTAAACAAGGTCATCAATGTTCCTCCAAATCCAATGGTGACATATCACCCCTCAACCACCATTTGAATGAGGCACCTAATCTTCACCCAACTTTTCTTTACACAAACTATCCTTAAACCTCTTTCTCACATAATTCCACTAGAATGCATGAGTACTATAACATGTTTGTAAAGCATGCAAAAACCACATAGAACAACAACATACTTACAAAATAACTTATATACTCACTCAAACATTCTCAATAAATAATCATGCTCATACGCACAAGATCACATAACAACACCTCAGCATTCTAGTCATTACAATATCACTACAACATCATGCTTAACATCCATATCACAGATTCAAGACATCACGCAGCATGCTGGGACACAACAATCAGACTAATAATCTAATTACTTAACGTTTTAAAGCACTCCTAAGCTACTCTAAAGACTCCCAAAACAATATTAAACCTTAATTTGAACCCACCGGACCAGTCCTGAACTATTGAACACCACCAACAACCTCGAAGGCTTGCTGGTTAGTGTTTGAATAAACTTAATCCCGCATATTTAAATCCTTTACCGAATGGGTAACACTAAACTAAAGCCGAAAAGATGTGGGTCTTTACCAAACCTGAAGAAAACGCTGTTGAAAACTCTAACCAATGCAGAAATGGCTGTGAATCCGTCGGGTCACGTCGGCTGGTTGCACAGCCGTCGAACAAACCATCCGGTTGCGGAAGTGTTGAAGCGTCGCGTTGCGTGGGTCCCGCGTCGTGTGTCTCTGCGCACGCCAGAGAGAAGATGAAGACGCTGGCAATGATGTGTTTTCGTCCGTCGCTCGCCGGAGAAGACGAGAGGGAGAAGAACTTGCCGCCCTGGATCGCAAGCTACCAAAGAACAACGTCCGCGAGGTGCTGCTGTACGCCGCCCTACGATATTACTGGAATCGTCGTGGTATAGCCGCCGGAGAGAGAGAGGGAAAACGAAAGGGAGCTGTACGGCTGAAACTCACGGTACAGGCGGAAGGAATGTAAGATGAACAAAGGGGTAGGGTTTTCTTATTTCCTTTTCATTTTTCTTTTTTTATTTATTTAAAAGAAAATAAATAAATAATTTTAAAAAAAAGCCCATGATTTCTCTTCATTCTAATTTCCCTTTTATTTTTCAATTATATTTCTCTTTTTCAAATTTAAGACTCCAAACATAAAATTTGTAGTGTTTGACAATAATTTAAATGCTTTTTTTTTAAGAGTTTGAAAATAAATATTTAAATGAGACGATAAAAATTAGGGGTATACATGGTCCGGGTTGGGTTGGGTTGGGCGATTTTTTTTACCCAACCCAAAAGTTCGGGTTGGTTGGATTGGTAACCCAACCCAACTCAAAACTTTTCACAACTCAACTCAACCCAACCCTTTATTTGACTCGGGTCAACTCGAAAGTTTTGTCCCACGAACCCAAAATCGATTCAGTTCGGATTCAGAAAAATGAACCCAATCAAGCAAATTTAGAGGTAGATAGAACTTTGATTAAGACCAACCAAGTAAGTGGTTTTACTATCGGTATGGTTAGAAATTTAGGTTTGTATGATGACAAGTGCCCTGTGGTTATGCACTTGTCATATACTTGTTATGTGTGAAATATTTATGAAATGATATGAATCTGATATGTTTGTGATATGATATGTTAATGTTATGACACGTATTATGATATAATGTGCTAATGATATGATATATGTTATGGTGTAACACGTTTGGCGATATAATACATGTTGTGACATGTTTTATGATATGGTACGTACATGATATAATATGATATGTTGAAGAACATGTTATGTGCATGATATGACATAATATGATATATGATATGAATGATACGGTATTCAACCCTAATACATGTCTTAAAGGCTATATTGTAAAATGATATGATATGAAGGGAAAATGAAAAGGGTAGATTTACATGGTTTAATAAATGAAAAATGTTGGAACCTCATGCATCAGGAAATTTTCCCTTTTACGAGGATATGGACACGTACATTATGAGGCAGAAAAACGATCATTATGTTTATCATGATGCTGCGACGGTTACTATCCCTACCAGGTGTCCGGCAACATCACCAGAGCATGCTAGCCCGACCAAGAAAGGGGCCCAGGAGGTGTGCGAACCAACTAGTGGGTCCATACTCGCACGTTTGGATCGTGTGTAGAATAGTAAATACACATCCAATTACGTGCTTAGAATAGTCGCCTAAAGGAATACAGATTTAAATGATATGTCACATTCATGATTGTGTGTGCTTGCATCTAACCCCAATACTGAGATCACTCACTGATTATTTCTTAAAATACTCAATCCAAGTGCTACTCTTATTTGCCAGGTAAAGGCAAGGCTCTCATGTACGGCTGACAGTGACATCGCAACTTAGAAGTCCATGACACATGCATTGGATAGTTTATATTTAAATTTGTAGACTATAGGTTCTTATAAGGTATTTCTGTTTTATTTTACTTATAGAGACCTTTCAATAAACATGTAAGTCCAACCATGTTTTATGACTATGATTCGTATGATTATTTTTGCATAAAATGATTACATTATGTATACCGAAGTTAAGTAGGAATCTAGGGTCGGTACACATCTAATGAACGAGTGCCAATGATGATCGTTATCACCTTCATGGTAAAATCATCCATAGAATCTCGTCCGTTAGGCAGATAGCTTCAAAATTGCTTTTTAATGTATGTACATTTGCTTCCTTGACCCGTTCCACACCCATGTGCATTGTTTGCATCGTCTCTTACGCTGCCTTTGTCGAGTCCTTCTCTACGAATATGAGAAGGACATCCTCCTAGTCTGTTTTGTAGATGACAACAAGAGTTATCCTTTGCTTAGAGTCCTCGAAGCCATCAACATACTTGGTGGTGTCTCACACACCTTGTGCCTGTAAATTAAAACACATCTTTATCGACCATGGTGCTTAGTTACTCTTCGTGAATAACAGGTACTAGAGCATTGCATTCCCCTCCTTTCTACTATTTATTGACGTCACATCTCCTTCAACAACTTAGTGTGGTGATAACATTTCATTTAGCATCCTAGCTTCGATACCAGATGTTGGTTTCAATTGAATCACACTGAAACGAATAACCGAAGCATATAAAAATACAATAACTTGAGGGGAAGTATATAAAAACACAATAACTTTAGGGGAGAACTTCTCGGTAGGAACTTTAAGCACTATTTTTTATTTATGAATAAAACCTAATATGATGCCTAGTTACTTAGATTGCTCGAGTTAATAATTTCAAGTCCAATTTTATTGACTCACAACTTTAACATATAAATTTTCCACCCTCCGCTCATAAATATTTAGTGTGTGCATCCATAAAAAAAATTCTAAACGAAAAAAAAATCCAAACGAAAAAATATTCTAAATAAAAATATTACAAAAAAAAATTGAGTATTATAAATACCCATTAAGTGTCCCGGGGTCGAAAAATATATATACATACAAACATGAATCATAACATTCATTCCTAGTGAGACCTCAGACCATAACCATGGATTCCAATTCTCTCCATATGCTCGAGATGTACATCAATTTTACACAGTTCCATCTGTACCACTTTCGTACACACATAACCCACCAGACTCTTATTGATTTAGCATTTCTTAGGCCTGACTAGATACAAATCAATTTCATATATTAGCAGCATCAATTTCGTACCCACGACCCGACATTAAATGACTTTAATATTGGAGCGGATATCATAAGAGTCATGAAAAGAAGGAAAAAATGAATAAATTATTTTTCATGCCTACACGCATCACACGATTACATGAGGTCCCACAAGTTAAAAACATCATTATAACTGTGATGCAAAATAATAATTCCTTATCTAAAATATTTTCATCATTCACATGATTAACATCTATGTTATTTAAAATCTAGCTCGTCTTTACTTTTACCTAAAATGTTATAAATCACGCACTTTGCTGAAATAGATTGCCTTAAAAATAAATATTCAACAATATTGTTTAATCAATCTCGATGAACATAATAATTATATATCTAATATAAAAGCATATAATTAGTTCTTATTTTTACGATCTAGTAAGTTCCACTCTATTTTTTTTTCCAAAACTTGATCCCATCTAGATTTCAAGGTTTAGAAGTCATCCTGAACGTTTTAACTCGATCTTGGATGGGATGAACCATTTCATACTAATCAATGGTAGCATGTATATGTGAATATGGGATATCTGTCTCTTTTGTTAGGAGCCACGACCATCTATAATGGTATGCTCAACAACCTTTCTTTAATAGAGGCTCGACTCGTTCTCTAGAGCCTTCGAATAAAATACACTCTTTGTTCCACACTTGAGTCACTTTTGACTACACCTTCGAAGCTCACAACTTTTTTGTTCGACACTTGAAGATTCTATAGACATAGATAAGTTAAGGACATAACTCTGATACCATGTTAGGAACCTCGATCCTCCATAATGGTATGATATTGTTGTTAGGATTGTACAACAATGCACACTCGATCTAGATGAACACAAAAAGTAGGAGAGAGAAAATACAAGGAGGAATATTGACTAAAGATTTATATTGATGACTTCAAGTACATAGAATACAAAGAATACATAAGGTACATTTTCAAAGCACTAACTAAAGGGTATATATATATGGTTTAGTTTACTATATATAGTTTTACACGTATAACCCTCTATTATATGTAATTATTTATTTTATATGTCATTTACCATATAGAGTTTTACTATATATATATATATCCATTGAGTAAACTATAAATAAGCAGGCTCCATAACCCAATAATTCTTCCCATTGGAGGCTAATCCAATCAACCAATAATTTCATTCTCAAATGACCATCAATGCCTTCACTGTACCAGGCCAATTAAGGCTTTTCATAACCTCAATTTTCTGATATCAACACATTTTGTCAACATGTCAGTTGAATTCTTCGCACCCTCTATCTTCTCCAAACACATATCACCTGATTCCACTAACCTGCAAGTGAAATGGTATTTTCTTGATGTGTGTTTGTCTTTGAATGATCGATTGGGTTCTTCACCAATTATATGAAACCGTGACTATTTGTGTAAAGAGTCTTCCCACTATTTCTGGCCTAATTCTTCTAGATAGTCTATCATCTATATCATCTCCTTTTTAGCTTCAGCTATTGCCACGTACACAACCTCAGTAGATGAAAGAGAAACACAATTCTAAAGCCTAGATATCCAATGCATCTCATCTTCCATGGCTTGCTCCCACTTGGTTGTATCCTCCAACTATAGCGCATCATCAAAAGACTCTTGTTCCCTTTCATCAGTCAGCAACAAATAGTGTAGTGAAGGTGAATACTTATCTGATACTCCGATAGTGGATGATTTTTCATACATATTCGACAACTGCTTCAACAAATTTGACGTTGTCTTGTTCTTGATGATGTTGAACGCCAAATTTTTGGACAACGTCAATCAAATCAACCCTAAGGCCTACCGATCCTTGAGCTTCCACTTGTCCATGGTCATGGTGTCCAGCTTCACTCCCGTCAGGAGTTCGTGAAGATCTTTCTGCTACAGATAATCTTCAATTTGCATCTTCCAGAAACCGAAATCAGATCCATCAAATTTCTCAATTCCAATTTTTGAGCTTTCCATCTTCACAGATTGTGGTGAGTCTTGTCTATCTCTAATACTAGTTGTTAGGATCACACAACAACGTACACACTCGATTTAGATGAATAAAAAAAAAAGAAGAGTGAAAATTTAAGAGGAATATTGGCTAAAGGTTTATATTAATGACTTCAAGTAGAGGGAATACATAAAGTACATTTTCAAAGTATTGGGTGAGGGTATATATATGGTTCAGTTTATATATAGCTTTACAAGATATAACCATCTACTATATATAACTATCTATCGTTTACTTTACGTGTCATTTACCATATATATAGCTTGTTTAATAGATATGACTACTCATTTACTATAGCTTACCATATATATATATATATATATATATGTAGCTCTTTACTAATATATGACTACATATAGCTTGCTCCATAGCCCAACAATTGTCTACCTTGAGCGTAAGCTCTCATGGATTTGCTTTTGGTTTCCGTAAAAGGCCTATTACGGTTGAAAATAATATTCCTTACTTATAAACTCATGATCTTCTCTTAATTAGTCAATGTAAACTCCTCTCTCAATAATTCAAACTAGTTGTAGATCGAAGGTGATGATAGCTTGCCATTGAAGACGACTGTGACCAGAGTGGCGTGGCATGTTGAAATAGAGAAATGTGATTATCCACGCTGAAGAAGATTTCATTAATCGAAGGGAGACGTCTGATTTGCTTGTTGGAGACCGCCACATAGGTCAAACGTCAGAAATACGTTCGAACGTCATTGGTTAAGGGAGTTCCTGTCGCTCGCTAGATGGAAATTACGTTGCTAAGAAGCGTTCAAACTCCGATCAACATAGATTATACATACTCGTATTGAATGAAGGCTAAATTATAAATTTTAACTATTTTAATTTGATGTATTTAAATCCAATTCATTCTAATGAGATTGAATCGAATTCCATTTAAATATCATAATGATCGTAAAAATATTATAAAAAAATGTCAGACATTACAGGTTCTTTTAGTTTTAAGTGCGTTATTTTGCCGTGCGATAATGAGGGAGATTAAAACGACTTTTGTGTATGTCTCTTCTAGATTAGGATTCATTTTTTTTTATGTAACTTAAGCTACTAGGTCGTGCTGCTTCGTTTTGAAATATAATTTGTCATGTCGATGTTAGATCGAGATGAACTAGTGTATCTTCTATGTCGTTTCTCTTTCCCTACTCTCTTTTATTTTGTTACCTTATCGACTTCGCTATTTATCTATTATGTAAGCATAATTATTAGTCGAAATAATCTATTATAAACTTAATATTACTCTATTAATTGTTCATATTGTGATCATATACTTATAAATAAAATTTAAACATTAGTATGTCCCATATAATTTTTAGTGATGACAACGAGACAAACCATAAATAAAAGGAATATTCATACACTTGTAGGGCATTAAGAATTGATAGGGCATTGCATGTTAGAGAGAGAAGATATACACGTGTAACTCATTAGAAATTTCTTCCATCAAAACATTGAGGTACAAAAAAAAGCATAAAAAAATATCGATTTGAATAGTTTACCGGCCGGAGTAGGGGTGGAGAAGCATTCTCGGTCTCCATCGTCACCTTCTATTTCAATCTCTCGCTCCATAAAATACACCATTTATTTTTTAGGGATCAAGACAGGAATTCTTCACAGGAAATTCTCGAAGATTAGATTCTCTAGAAAACATTTTTCATCGTTTTTAAAAAATATATTAATTTCAAAGAAGTCGAGGGCGTAGGATATAATTTTCGTCTCTGACCCTATTAACAAACGAGAAAATATATCTCCCAACTCCTTCCCTCATTACCGGTTGAAATGGAAAATTTTCATTCTATTTGGAGCAGGTCTTCACGAGATTTCGCTTCCTCAGGCTGATGGACCTCTCAAACAACTTGAAGAGAGTTTTGGGGGTCCAACGTCCTTGCTGTCACACTGTCTGATGTCTGGCTCTGATACCATTTGTAACAACCCAATTTCTTACAATGGTGTGGAAACCTCTCCCTACTAGACTCGTTTTAAAATCGTGAGGCTGAGGGAAATACATAACTGACTAAAGCGGACAATATCTGCTAGCGATGAGATTAGGCTGTTACAGATAGTTTCCATTTTTCAATATAAGTGAGTGGAGATTTCTGTATGGTCATGGGTGGAGACGAATATGAAGAATATAATTATCGTCTCCGACTTCATTTAGCCAACAAAAAAACAGGTCTCTAGAGATATCGTTTCCATGAGTTGATGGACCTCTCAGAGAGTTTTGGCACTTTGAGAGAGAATGAGGAGGAATAAGGCATGAATGGAAAGTCTTGCATGTAAGAGAGAGAAGAAAGGAGAAAAAGGTTCATAATGAAATGGGAAACGTATGGTTCTTGCATGTAAGAGGGAGAATGAGAACGGGTAAGTTCATTTATGGGAGGGAATATGTCGTAGTATATTTTACGCTAAGTTAGCCGAAATTTAAAGTGAAATTTGTTGAAACTAACTTTGTCTCGAGCGTTCTTGAAATTAATGCATAATATACGTTACGTAAGGTTACAATCAGGCTATTTGGTCTCACTCTAAATGAAACATTTTTTAGCTCAATACTCGTTTGATGTTATAAATTCTTGCTTTTGGCTAGGGTTTCTTATTCGAAAGCGAAGGTAAATGCACCAAATTCATCTCAGTTTCAAATTGGATTATCCAAATTGGATTATCGTTCTTCTTTTTCTTTTTTGTATGTTTCTAATGGGTTTGATCATTAATTACCATATTTTCTTGTTTTTGCAGGTAATTAAGACATGATTATATCAATCGGAGTAGCGTTTGCATTGGATGCTATAATTATATGGGTTTATCAAGCACTTTTGAAGCCTCCACCGGCCAAGAAATGTGGGTTCCCAAATGGTCCTCCAATGACTTCACCTCGAGTACAACTCCATGATGGAAGGTATTTAGCCTATAGAGAGCTCGGAGTTTCCAAGGAAGAGGCTCAATTCAAAGTCATTATTTGCCATGGCCTTGATAGCTGCAAAGATATGGACTTGCCTATCACTCAAGTACCAAATTATTCTTTCTCTTACGCATCAATATGTTAGAGGTTCGAATATTCCCCTCGACTTGTATTACTCTACTAATATGCACTCGATCTTTTGATTTTTAGGAACTTATGGAGGAGATTAACGTATATATATTGGTCTACGATAGAGCTGGTTATTATGAGAGTGATCCGTATCCAGCACGATCAGTGAAGTCCGAAGCGTTTGATATTCAAGAATTAGCTGACAAATTAGAGCTCGGAACGAAATTTTACGTAATTGGATGTTCATTGGGAACATACGCTATTTGGAGTTGTCTTAAGTATATCCCACAAAGGTATTTGTCTATTTCGCTATCATCAATTCAATATTTTGAAAGTATAGAGACTAGATAAACACAACAATCTAAATGATTTGAGTATAGACTATATAGATATAATAATCCGTGTTGAAGATTGTTGGGAGGGAGTCCCACGTTGACTAATTTAGGGAATGATCATGGGTTTATAAGTAAGGAATACATCTCCATTGGTATGAGGTCTTTTCGGGAATCCCAAAACAAAGCCATGAGATCTTATGCTCAAAATGGACAATATCATACTATTGTGTAGATAAGTGAATCTTAACATAGTATCAGAGTCATGCCTTTAACTTAGCCATGCCAATAGAATCCTCAAATGTCGAATAAAGAAGTTGTAAGCCTCGAAGGTGTAGTAAAAAATGACTCAAATATGGAACAAAGGGTGTATTTTGTTCGAGGGCTCCAGAGAAGGAGTTGAGCCTCGATTAAGGGGAGGTTGTTCGAGGGCTCCAGAGAAGGAGTCGAGCCTCGACTAAAGGGAGGCTGTTCGAGGGCTCCAAAGAAGGAATCGAGTCTCGACTAAGGGGAGGCTATTTGAAGACTCCATAAGCCTCAAGGGAGGCTCTATAGTGTACTTTATAGTATTTTATCGTGCTTAACCATTTGCTTTTTATAAATATCTCTTGATGGAGCAATATTTGCAGACTCCTAGGAGCTTCCATAGTGGTTCCCATCGTCAAATTTCTGGTGGCCTTCTCTTCCTTCAGCTTTATCTCTACAATCATTTAGGAAGCTTCCTCCATCTTACACACGTACATTTTGGATTGCACATTACATACCTTAGTTGTTCTATGGGTGGATGACACAAAAATGGTTTCGAAAGATGGGTAGCGAAGGCATGTTTCTTGATTCTGATCTAATCATATTAAACCGATTATTAGAACGTCCCGAACAGGTACCTATCTTAAAATGATGACGTTCGACAATATTGATATGCTAAAGCATTAAAATCTTTATTCTTTTGTAACCATTTCAGAAAAAAGTATTACAACAAGGTCAACCTGATTCTCTTAATAGAGACATATTGTGTGGTTATGGAAAATGGGAGTTTGATCTCATGGCCTTGACCAATCCATTTCCTGATAATAAGGGCTTTGTTCATATGTGGCAAGGTAGTAAAGACTTAATGGTTCTTGTTGAATTGAATCGTTTTATAGCACAAAAGTTAACATGGATTCAATATCATGAGATTCCAAGTTCTGGCCATCTATTAGTTCATGAGGCTCAACACTTTGAAGCCATAATAAGGGCGGTTCTCGCCCGACCATCTATTAATTTTTGTGGCTCAACCCTTTGAAGCCAAACTAAGGGCGCTTCTCGCTCGACCATCTATTAGTTCATGAGGCTCAACCCTTTGAAGCCTATACTAAGGGAACTTCTTGTCTGATAACTTTGTCGATGTCCGTCGGGACGAGAGGGTGGATAGTTTATTATCGTTGTTATGTTAAATAATGTAAAAGTTTTATGAATTGTCTTAAATGTGTTCGCTTCTCGAATTCTTGAACTCCAAAAATGAAGAAAACTTCTTTATTTATAGAGTTTTTTCATGGTAGTTTGAGTTGGGACTTAGATGACTTTTCGATCTCATCATTTGAATTTGAGCTTTGCTAGTGCGTCAGAGAAACCACTCCACCATTATGTGCATTAAGATGTTGGTGACAACAAAAATTGAAGTGAGATTGAGAGGAGGAGTGATATGAATGATTGGAAAGGGAGGTCATTTTATAGGACGGGATTTCATTGCTTCCCGGAGTTGGTTGGGATTTCTGTGGATGAAATTGCTTTCACCTCCTCCTACTCCGTAGTAACTAAATTTGTTAAACAAATTCCTACTTTTTCTATCTTTAGAAATGTATCTTCTAGTGTCCCTTCAACACCCTCCCTTAAACTGAATTCTGCAAAAATCAGTTTAGGACTTCACTTCATCTTCTTGATATACATCTTGGATTCTGCACATCCCCATCTCTCTTCTAAGCTTCTCAAACAATGGTTGTTTCAAGGATTTTGTGAATAGGTCTGCGATTTGTTCATTACTTCGGCAAAAGTTGAGTTCAATAATGCCTTCTTTACATAAATCACGCAAGAAATGAAATCGAACATCGATGTGCTTACTCCTTCCATGCAACACAGGATTTTTAGACAACTTAATAGTTGACATATTATTACAATATATAACCGTCGTACCTGGTTGCTTATGATTAAGAATTTCAAGTATTTTTCTTAACCAAATTGCTTGGCACGAGCATGCTGCTGCTGCCACAAATTCTGCTTCTCTAGTTGAGAGTGTTACAATAGGTTTCTTCTTTGAAGACCAGCAAATAGCTCATGAACTCATCATGAAAACACTTCCTGAAGTACTTTTACGATCATCTATATCACCGGCATAGTCGCTATCTGTATAGCCAACCATCTTCGGATCATCTCCTTTCTTGTAGAATACCCCCAAATCAAAGGTTCCTCTCACATAACGAAGTATCCTTCTTGCTGTATTGAGATGTTTTTCCGTTGGAAGCTCCATGTAACGACTTATCATACTAACCGCATACATGATGTCTGGTCTTGTTGAAGTTAAGTACATCAAACTTCCCACAATTTGTTTGAAGTACCTATTATCAACCTCTCGCCCTTCAATATCCTTGTGCAACTTCAAACCCAATTCTGATGGAGTTCCAAATGTGCACTCATCCAATCTAAATCTTTCAAGTAATTCTTGAGCATATTTCTTCTGACAGATAAAGTTACGGGAGTTTGAGGAACTTCTACTCCAAGAAAATATCTCATCAAACCAAGATCTGTCATTTCAAATTCCTTCATCATGCTCTTCTTAAAAAATTTAAACATTTCTTCATTATTGCTAGTAAATATTAAATCATCAACATATAAGCAAATAATGAGAATGTTACCTCCCTTTTCAGTTTTCACATACAACGTGTGTTCATACGGGCATTTAGTGAATCTCATCTTTTCAAAATGAGAATCAATGTGACTGTACCATGCCCTCGGAGCTTGCTTCACCGTACAAAGCTTTCTTTAACTTGTATATTTTTTTCTCTTTACCTTTTTGAACAAAACCTTCTGGTTGCTTCACATATACCTCTTCTTGAAGCTCTCCATGTAGGAAGGCCGATTTCACATCAAGTTGATAAATAGGCCAAGATTTCTGTGCTGCAATAGAAATTATAAGTCTGATAGTATCTTGACATGCCACTGGTGCAAATACCTCCTTATAATCAACTCCATACTTCTGCTTGTATCCTTTTGCAACGAGTCGTGCCTTGTACTTATCCACCTCACCATTTTCATTCAACTTGGTTTTGAAAACCCATTTTACTCCGATTGTTTTCTGCCCTCTAAGAAGATCAGTGAGCTCCCAAGTCTTGTTCTTCTCTATGGATTTGATTTCACTGTCCATAGCTTTCTTCCATTTCTTCTCCTTTACCGCTTCTTCATGACAATTGGATCACTATCCATAAAGAATGCAAAATAAGTATCATCACTTGATTCATAGTCCATCTCATTATCAACCATCCAATTTGGTCTCTTTCTTGTTCTTGGATTTTTTTGATTATGATCATGATCTTCTTCTACTGGTTCTTCTTGTTGAGCTTGTGATGAGCTCTCTCCATGCTCATAGTGAGGCTGAATAGGGGCTTCAGTTTGTTCTTCTTCAAGATCTACAGGAATCTGCTGATTCACAGTGATCTTTTCTTCCCATGTCCAAGTCTTCTTTTCGTCAAAGATTACATCACGACTTACCACCACCTTCTTTGTCAAAGGATCATAGAGCTCTTACGCCTTGGAAGTCTCGCTTACTCAAAGGAACACACACTTCAAACTCTTGTCCTCAAGTTTCTTCCTTTTCTCATCAGGAATGTGTGCATATGCTATGCACCCAAAGATTCTAAAGTGGTCTGCCGCAGGTTTTCTTCTGCTCCATACTTCTTGTGGAGTCATATTTCTAACAGAAAAAGTAGGCTCCGGTTGAGAATGTGAACGGACCACATGACAGCTTCTGGCCAGAATTCCTTCGGGACTTCTCCTTTATTTAGTAAACTTCGAACCATGTTGAGAATGGTCCTGTTTTTCCTTTCGGCCACACCATTTTGTTGTGGTGTATATGCCGTTGTTAACTGCCTCCTTATGCCCTTCTCTTCACAAAATTTAATAAACTCGTTCGAGTAGAACTCTCCACCTCTGTCAGTTCTTAAAGCCTTGACTCTTCTTCCAGTTTCCGTCTTCATAGTAGCAAATTTTTTTTGAAGCAATCAAAGGCTTCTAATTTGGTGTGCAATAAGTCCATGTTTTTCGACTAAAATCATCGATGAGGGTCATGAAATATTTATGGTCACCATTTGATGCTGGAGAGATGGGACCAAATATGTCTGAATGAATCAACTCCAAAATTGCTTGAGCACTTCTTGATTTTTCGGATGGAAAAGAATTTCTTTCATGTTTTGCTACTACACAGCTCTCGCAAATTTCTGTTGGAGGAGTAATATCTGGCAACCCAGTTACCATCTTCTTTGAAGACAACGTCTTTAATCCTTTGAAGTGTAGATGACCATACCTAAAATGCCAAAGCCAGGTGGTATCTTCTTTCTTCACCATCAAACTTTTGGCAACGATATTTAACGTCAACGGATATAGACGGTTGGTGGTCATCTTCATCTTACCAATCGATCCTCTTTTGGAGTCATAAATCTCACATTCATCATTTTGGAATGTGATCACATACCCTTTTTCTTGTAACTGACCGATACTAAGTAAGTTGGCCTTCAAATCAGGAATGTAGAATACATTAAAATAGACTCTACTAAGGCATTTCTAGTCTTGATATCTACGGTTCCTTTCCCCATCACTTGGATAGTTGAATTGTTGCCAAGAGAAACCATAGTATGAAAATTTTCATCCAGAGTTGAGAAGAATTCCTTACAACCTGTCATATGGTTGCTGCATCTAGAGTCTACGACCCATACACCTTGATCTGCAACCTTCATAGCATGGAATGACATTAACCATGTTTCTTCTTCTCTTCTCTCCACAAAATTGGATTGATCTCTTTTCTCCTTTTTGGAGCCTGTATAGCATTCATTTTTGTAATGTCCAAGGCGTCCACATCTGTAGCATTCCACCTTAGACTTGTCAAAGTGTCTCTTGCCTTTGTTGTCATAATCGTTTCTGACTAGATCTGCTGACCTGCCAACATCTCCACTTCTTGCTCGACTGCCTCTCCCACGACCTCTGCCTCTTCTTTGCCCTCTATTTCTAGGGCTTGAAGTTTCACCTGGTGTGGATATCTTTAAGGCTGTCATCTTCTCTATTGCACTTGTACGATTGAGTCTCTGTTCATGTACTAACAAGGAGCTTTGGAGTTCATCTATTTGCATCTCTTCGACATTGTTTGCTTCTTCGATAGAACATACAATGTAATCGAACTTTAGAATTAGTGATCGCAAAATCTTTTCTACGACCGCAACATCCGTGATTGAATCACCATGCATCCTCATTTTACTTGCAAGACTCATAACATTGCCAATATAATCATTCATCGTTTCTCCCTTTTGCATTTGGAGAATTTCAAAGTCTCTTCTAACTGCTTGAAGTTGAGCACGCTTTACTCTCGTTGAGCCTTGATACTTCCTCCTCATAGAATCCCAAATTTCCTTGGATGTCTTCTTCTGAAGCATTGTTTCCAAGATAGTCCTATCAATGGACTGAAATAAATAGTTATTGACCTTCAGGTTCTTCAACTTCGATGCTGCCAACAGTTGCTGTTGACCAGTTGAGAGTATCTCGCCTTCATTTGGCTCTTCATAACCCGTCTCCACCATATCAAAAAACTCTTTTGATCTGAGAAATTTTCCATCAACATCGCTGAATGATCATAGTGACCATCGAACCTTGGGATGGCGGGCTGAACGTAGCTCTCAACTTGTTTTTCTGCTGCCATTCTTGCTGCTCCAAGATCGCTCTGATACCAGTTGTTGGTGACAACAAAAATTAAAGTGGGATGGAGAGGAGGAGTGATATGAATGATTGGAAAGGGAGGTCATTTTATAGGACGAGATTTCATTGCTTCCCGGAGTTGGTTGGGATTTCTGTGGATGAAATTGCTTTCACCTCCTCCTACTCCGTACTAACTAAATTTGTTAAACAAATTACTGCTTTTTCTATATTTAGAAATGTATCTACTAGTGTCCCTTCAACACAAGATACTTCTGTATTCATCAATACTAGATGTTGGTTTTGACCCTCAATTGAATCACACCGAAACGAATAACCGAAGCATATAAAATTACAATAACTTGAGGGGAAGTATATAAAAACACAATAACTTTAGGGGAGAACTTCTCGGTAGGAACTTTAAGCACTATTTTTTATTTATGAATAAAACCTAATATGATGCCTAGTTATAAAAAAAAATATTACCAATTTTCCTAAAATTAATCCACAAGTTAATAACTTTTCTTACAAAATTTTTTACTTAGATTGTTCATCGAGTTAATAATTTCAAGTCCAACGTTACGTTGTTGACTCACACCTTTAACCTATAAATTTTCCACCCTCCACTCATAAATATTTAGTGTGTACATCCAAAAGAAATTCTAAACGAAAAAAAAAAATTCCAAACAACAAAAAATTCTAAATAAAAATATTCTAGAAAAAATTGAGTATTATAAATACCCATTAAGTGTCCCTAATATTGGGGTCAAAAAATATATATACATACAAACATGAATCATAACATTCATTCCTAGTGAGACCTCAAAATGGTATGATATTATTAGGAACCCCGACCCTCCATAATGATATGATATTGTTGTTAGGATCGTACAATAACACATGTTCGATCTAAATGAACACAAAGAGCAGGAGAGAGAAAATACAAGGAGGAATATTGACTAAAGATTTATATTGATGACTTCAAGTACAGAGAATACAAAGAGTAGAGAAAGTACATTTTCAGAGCACTGCCTAATGGGAATATATATGGTTCAGTTTACTATATATATAGTTTTAACAGATATAACCATCTACTATATGTAACTATTTATTTTATATGTCATTTACCGTATATAGTTTTACTATGTATATCCATTGAGTAAACTATAAATAAGCATCATGCTCCATAACCCAACAATTCTCCCACTTGGTGCTAATCCAGTCAACCAATAATTTTATTCTCAAACGACCATCAATGCCTTTACTGTATTAGGCCAATTAAGATTTTGCACATCCTCAATTTTCCGACATCAACACATTTTGTCAACATGTGTGTTGGGTTCTTTGCACCCTCTATGTTATCTAAACACATATCACCTGATTCCACTAACCTACAAGTGAAATAGTATTTTTATGATGTGTTTTGTCTTTGAATGATCGACCGGGTTCTTCACCAATTATATGACACCCTAACTATTTGTATAAAGAATATTCCCACTACTTCTTGCCTAATTCTTCTAGATAGTCTATCATCTAATCATCTCCTTTTTAGCTTCAGCTATTGCCACGTACACCGCCTTAAGGCATCATCAAAGGACTTGCTCCCAAGCCTTATCCAATTCATCTCATCTTCCATGACTTGCTCCCACTTGGTTGTATCCTCCAATTGTAGGGCATCATCAAAGGATTTTGGTTCCCTTTCATCAGTCAACAACAAATAGTGTAGTGAAGGTGAATACCTATCTGGTACTCTGATAGTTCTGGATGATTTTCTCAACACTTTTTGTACAAGACATTTTCATCAAAAGTCACATTATAATGTCTCTGGACTTTTCTATTCTTGTCATCCCAAAACCTATACTCAAACATTTCAAAACCATAGCATTTGAAGTAGCATTTCACAGCCTCAGCGTCAAGCTTGTCACTTTTCTCTGGATCAACATGAACATACGTAATGCAGCCAAAAGCTCTCAAGTGAGAGTATTTGAGTTCTTTTCCTATCCGTACTTCTTCTAACAACTTGAACTCTATGGGTACTCACGACCCTCTATTGATCAAGTAGACTGTTGTATTTACAACATCGACCCAGAATGTCTTTGGCAATCCGAAATGAATCCTCATACTTCTTGTCCGCTCATTCAATGTTCTCTTCATCCTTTAAGCAACACCATTTTTATTGCTTTGTCGAGAATTGTCCTCGTTAATCTAATTCCCTCATCTGCATAAAATGCTTTGAATTCTGACTTGTCGTACTCTCCTCTGTTATCAGACCTCAGAGATTTGATCTTTAGGCCGGTCTGATCTTCAACTTCAGCTTTCCACTTCTTGAAAGTGGCAAACCCATTTGACTTGTGTTTCAGAAAATAAATCCACACCTTTATGCTGAAATCATCGATGAAGATGACGTAAAACTTTGATCCGCCAAGTGATGGAACTAGAGATGGTCCCCAAACGTCTGTATAGACCATCTCCAACTGCACTTTCTTCAATTCTCTGGCAACCTTTGGGAAGCTAATTCGTTTATGTTTGCTCATAACGCAGATCTCACAAGGACCCATATCAACAGATTTTAGACTTTCTAAAACTTCTTTCGCAGCCATCTCTTGACGCTCATATGTCTAAGTCTATTGTGTCATATACTTGAATTTGAAACTACTAGTTCCAGATTTTTTGCCACGTGCTACCACCATAGCACCCTTCACAATCTTCCATGAAATCTTCCCGAAATTTATTGCATAATATGTGCTATCCAACTGACCAATAGAGATCAGGTTCTTCTTGAGACCTGATCCACTGATTCCCTACATGATTTTTTATGCACACATCCCCTTTCCTTCAATCTCTAAGGCTTTGTTGTCGGCAAGACACACATTCTCAAAATTTTTAGATTTGAAACTTCGAAATAACTCCTTATTAATGAAAAGATGCACTTGAATCCAAAATTCAAGATTCAATCGGACAGTCCACGCGGAGGATTAGAGTATCCTAAATGTCTTCTACTGAATTTATAGAATTATTATCATTATTATCCTCCGATTTGTGATTCTGTTTCCTCCTTGGTCTTGTACAATCTGCCTGAAAGTGATCTTTTTCTTCATAATCCCACACATTATGTTTGTTATGTTTGAAATATTTTTCTAGCCTTTTGAATTTGATTGGTCTTTGTTTCGGTCCTTTGATTTACTTCTTCCCCTTCGATCAACACTGAGAGCATAGTCTGATGAATCCCCAATTTTTTGTCTGCGAATACTTCTCTAAAAACTACATCTCGGATTTCATCGAACTTCAGTTTTTTAGAAACTCGGAAACTGTTGATTATAGCAACAATAGTATCCCACAACTCGGGTAAAGATGACATCAAAATCAATGCTTTAATTTCATCTTTGAAATTAATGTCCATCAAACTCAGTTGACTTACAGTCATATCGAATACATTTATATGATCCGCAACAAATTCACCTTCAGACATTTGTAGATTGAACAATCTTCGCATCAAATAAACCTTGTTTATAGCCGACAATTTTTCATACATATTCGACAGCGGCTTCAACAGATCTGACATTGTCTTCTCCTTGATGATGTTGAACGTCACGTTTTTGGATAGCGTCAATCGAATCAACCTTAAGGCCTACCGATCCTTGAGCTTCCACTGCTCCATGGTCATGGTGTTCAGCTTCACCCTCGTCAGGAGTTCGTAAAGATCTTTTTGGTACAGATAATCTTCAATCTGCATCTTCTAGAAACCGAAATCAAATCCATCAATTTCTCAATTCCAATCTTTGAGCTTTCCATCTTCACACATCATGGTGAGTCTTGCCTATCTCTGATACCAATTGTTAGGATCGCATAACAATGTACACACTCGATTTAGACGAACACAATAAATAGGAGGGAGAAAATGTAATATGAATATTGGTTAAAGGTTTATATTGATGACTTCAAATAGAGGGAATACATAAAATACATTTTCAAAGCCTTGGATAAGGAGTATATATATGGTTCAATTTATATATAACTTTACAACATATAACCACCTACTATATATAACTATATACCATTTACTTTATATGTCATTTACGTGTATAACTTGTTTACTATATATGACAACTCATTTACCATATATAACTTTACTATGTATAACTAGAGTAAACTATAAATATATAGCTTGCTCCATAACCCAACAATTTTCCACTTTTGAGCGTAAGCTCTCATGGATTTGCTTTTCTTTCCGTAAAAGGCCTTGTGCGGCTGAAAATAATATTCCTTACTTATAAACGAATGATCTTCCCCTTAATTAGCCAATGTTCTCTCAACAATCCTCAACAAGCTTAACCCCCCCCCCCCCTTTATATTGCGAATTTGTACGACCGATGAGAGACAAAGTGGTGGCTCAACCTAGTCGTAGATCGAAGGTGATGCCAGCTTGCCATTGAAGACGACTGTGACCAGAGTGGCGTGGCATGTTGAAATAGAGAAATGTGATTACCCACGTTGAAGAAGATGTCATTAACCAAAGGGAGATGTCTGATTTGCTTGTTGGAGACGGCCACATAGGTCAAATGTCAGAAATACGTTCAAACGTCATTGATTAAGGGAGTTCGTGTCGCTCGGTAGATGGAAATTACGTTGTTAAGAAGCCTTCATACTTCGATCAACATAAATTATACATACTAACTTCATACTCCGATCAACATAAATTATACATACTCGTATTGAATGAAGGCTAAATTATAAATTTTAACTATTTTAATTCCATTTACTTAAATCCAATTCCTTCCAATGAGATTTAATCTAATTCCTTTTAAATATCATAACGATCGTAAAAATAGTATCTAAAAATGTGAGACATTATAGGTTCTTTCAGTTTTAAGAGCGTTATTTTTCCGTGTGGCAATGAAGGAGATTAAAATGACTTTTGTGTATGTCTCTTCTAGATTAGGATTCATTTTTTGATGTAACCTAAGCTATTAGGTTGTGGTGTTTCGTTTTGAAATATAATTTGTCAATGCCGATGTTAGATCTTTTGTAATCTCCATTATAATAAAACATGTAGAAGCAAAAAGCTAGATATAGTCTTGAAATCTAGATGTACTAGTGTCTCTTCTATGTCGGTTCTCTTTCCCTACTCTCTTTTATTTTGCTATGTTTGTTGGATGAAAATCCCACATTGGCTAATTGAGGTAATGATCATGAGTTTATAATCAAGGAATACTATCTCCATTGATATGAGGTCTTTTGGGGAAGCCCGAAGCAAAGCCATGAGAGCTTATACTCAAAGTGGACAATATCATACTATCGTGGAGAGTCGTGTTCAACTAACAACGTTATCAACTTCTCTATTTACCCATTAAGTAAGCATAATCTATTATATACTTATAAATAAAATTTAAATATTAGTATGTCCCATATAATTTTTAGTGATGACAACGAGACAAACCATAAATAAAAAGAATATTCATACACTTGTAGGGCATTAAGAATTGATAGGGCATTGCATGTTAGAGAGAGAAGATATACACGTTTAACTCATTAGAAATTTCTTCCATTAAAACGTTGAGATACAAAAAAAAAGCATAAAAAAATATTGATTTGAATAGTAGCCGGTAAGATATCTACCAAATAGGGGTAGGGAAGTCTTCTCCGTCTCTATCTTCAACTTCTATTTAAATTCCCAACTCTTCAAAATGCTCCATTTACCTTACCGGGATCATGACAGACATTCCGATGATTAGGTTATCTCGAAAAAAAAAATCTTTATATATATATTATATATATTTAAAAAATATTAATTTTAAAGACTTTTTAATGGATAGTGTAGCATCCCAATCCCACCGCTACCAGGTATTTTCCGCTTTGGCCGATTACGTATCACCGTCAGCCTCACGGGTTTAAAACGCGTCTGCTTGGGAGAGGTTTCCACACTATTATAAGGAATGTTGTGTTCCCCTCTCTAACTGATGTGAGATCTCACAATCCACCCCCTTGGGGGCAAGCATCCTCGCTGTCACACTACCTTGTGTCTGGCTCTAATACCATTTGTAACATTCCAATTCTTTATAATGGTGCGGAAACCTCTCCCTAGCATATGCGTTTTAAAGTCGTGAGGCAGACAACGATACGTAATAAGTCAAAGCGGACAATATCTGCTAACGGTGGGATTGCGCTGTTACACATAGTTTCCATTTTCAATATAAGTGAGTGGGGATTTAGGTGTGGTCAAGGGCGGAGTCGGGTATGAAAAATATAATTCCCGTCTCCGACCCCATTTAGCCAACAAAAAAAAAATATCTCCCAACTCCTTCCTTCATTGCCAGTTGAAACGGAAATTTTTCATTTCATTTGAATCTGGTCTTCACGAGATTTCGTTTCCATGAGTTGATAGACCTCTCTAACAACTTGAAGAAAATTTGGGATTTTGAGAGAGAATGAGGAGGAATAAGGCATGAATGGAAAGTCTTGCATGTAAGAAAGAGAAGAGAGGAGAAAAATGAGGGAAACGTATGGTTTCTTGCATGTAAGAGGGAGAATGAGAATGGTCCTAAATTTAAAGTGAAATTTGTTGAAACTAACTTTGTCTTGAGTGGTCTTAAAATTAATGCATAATATGCGCTTCGCTAGCCTATTTGGCCTCACTCTAAATGAAACAATGTTGAGTTCGATGGTATAAATTCTTTCTCTTGGCTAGGGTTTCTTATTCGAAAGCTAAGGTAAATGACACTAAATTCATCTAAGTTTCGAATTGAATTATCATTCTTATCATTAATCACCGTATGTTCTTGTTTTTGCAGGTAATTAGAACATGATTATATCAATTGGAGTAGCGTTTGCATTGAGTGCTATAATTATATGGGTTTATCAAGCACTTTTGAAGCCTCCACCGGCCAAGAAATGTGGGTTCCCAAATGGTCCTCCAATGACTTCACCTCGAGTACAACTCCACGATGGAAGATACTTAGCCTATAGAGAGCTCGGAGTTTCTAAGGAAGAGGCTCAATTCAAAGTCATTATTTGCCATGGCCTTGATAGCTGCAAAGATATGGACTTGCCTATCACTCAAGTACCAAATTATTCTTCTTTTTACCTATCAATATGTTAGAGGCTCGAATATTTCCCTCGACTTGTATTGCTCCACTAATATGTATTCGATCTTTTGATTTTTAGGAACTTATGGAGGAGCTTAAGGTATATATATTGATCTACGATAGAGCTGGTTACTGTGAGAGTGATGCGTATCCAGCACGTTCTGTGAAGTCTGAGGCATTTGATATTCAAGAATTAGCTGACAAATTGGAGCTCGGCATAAAATTTTATGTAATTGGATGTTCATTGGGAACATACGCTATTTGGAGTTGTCTGAAGTATATCCCACACAGGTATTTGTCTATTTCGCTATCATCAATTCAATATTTTGAAAGTATAGAGACTAGATAAACACAAGAATCTAAATTATTTGAGTATAGACTATATAGATATAATAATCCCTGTTGAGGATTGTTGGGAAGGAGTCTCACCTTGGCTAATTTAGTGAATGATCATGGGTTTATAAGTGAGGAATACATCTCCATTGGTCTGAGGTCTTTTGGGGAAGCCTCAATTAATTTGTTGGGAGGGAGTCCCACCTTGGTTAATTTAGGGAGGCTGTTCGAGGGCTCTAGAGAAGAAGTCGAGTCTCGATTAAGGGGAGGCTGTTCGAAGGCTCCAGAGAAGGAGTCAAGCCTTGATTAAGGGGAGGCTGTTCGAGGGCTCTAGAGGAGTCGAGCCTCGACTAAGGGGAGGCTGTTCGAGGGCTCCAGAGAAAGAGTCGAGCCTCGACTAAGGGGAGGTTGTTCGAGGACTTCATAAGCCTCAAAGGAAGCTCTATAGTGTACTTTATAGTACTTTATCGTTCTTAACCATTGGCTTTTTATAAATATCTCTTGATAGAGCAATATTTGCAGACTCCTAGGAGCTTCCATAGTGGTTCCTACCGTCAATTTCTGGTGGCCTTCTCTTCCTTCAGCTTTATCTCTACAATCATTTAGGAAGCTTCCTCCATCTTACACACGTACATTTTGGATTGCACATTACACACCTTGGTTGTTCTATGGGTGGATGACACAAAAATGGTTTCGAAAGATGGGCAGCGAAGGCATGTTTCCTGATTCTGATTTAGTCATATTAAACCGACTATTAAAACGTCCCGAACAGGTACCTATCTTAATGTGATGACGTTAGACATAATTGATATGCTAAAACATTAAAATCTTTGTTCTTTTGTAACCATTTCAGAAAAAAGTATTACAACAAGGTCAACATGATTCTCTTAATAGAGACATATTGTGTGGTTATGGAAAATGGGAGTTTGATCCCATGGCCTTGACCAATCCATTTCCTGATAATAAGGGGTTTGTTCATCTGTGGCAAGGTAGTAAAGACCTAATAGTTCCAGTTGAATTGAACCGTTTTATAGCACAAAAGCTCACATGGATTCAATATCATGAGATTCCAAATTGTGGCCATCTATTAGTTCATGAAGCTGAACCCTTTGAAGCCATATTAAGGGCACTTCTCGCTCGGCCATCTATTAGTTCGTGAGGCTCAACCCTTTGAAGCCATACTAAGGGCATTTCTCGTCTGATAACTTTGTCTATGTCCGTCGGGACAGGAGGGTGGATAGTTTACTATCGTTGTTATGTTGAATAATGTAAAAGTTTTCTGAATCGTCTTAAATGTGTTCGGTTCTCGAATTCTTGAACTCAAAAAATGAAGGAGACTTCTTTATTTAGAGTTTTTTTATGGTAGTGTGAGTTTGGGCTTAGATGACTTTTCGGTCTCATCATTTGAATTTGAGTTTTGCTGGTCCTTAACTTCGACACATCAATTTAAATTGGTCGTAAATACAATAATTTTTATTTATATCATCATTAAATTAAAAAATGCATAATTTTTTGTGTTTTGAATCTTAATCATTTTTCTCTCTAGATTTTGCTACACCAATTTGAACATAGCTTAACTAACTTATCTAACAATATATCAATTTATAGTTGCTCTAAGTTTTTACGTAATGAATTTGAATCACTCAATCAATCTTTCTTTGTAGCTGTGCTTTGGATTGTTCTTAGAGAGGTAAAAGTAATTACATAACAATCTTAATCACTTGTAGTAATTGGTAAGGTTAATTATGAACTAACCGGTTAGAATTGCCGTTTTAATTACAAGTTCATTCTCACACTTCTTAGAATATGTTCCCTTTAAACGTCAAATAAAAAATTCCGTTTAAAACTTTCAATTTTATCTTTATAAATTAAAATTCATTTAGTATATTCCTCTCGGGGAGATCCCATATTGGTTAGAAGCTGAAACGAAGCATTTATTATAAGAGAATGAAAATCTCTCCCTAATAGATGTGTCTTAAAATCGTGAAAATGACGGTGATATGTAACGAGCTAAAGTAGACAATATCTATTAGCAGTGAGTTTGAGCTGTTACAATTGGTATCAGAGCAGACACCAAGCGGTGTGCTAACGAGGGCATTGGCTACCAACGGAAGTAGATTGTGAAATTCTACATCGATTAGAGAGCGGAACGAAGTGTGTGTTATGTCATGGTTATGATTGTCCAAGACGTGTTGCCTGTGGCCACATGTCAGATGTCCCGATCATGCTTGTCTAGGGCGTGTTGTCTATGGCCGCATGCCGCATGCCTGTTCCAAGCCTCCGCTGCGAAGCTTTCATGTTAGATAGGTCATTACTATCATGGTTATGTCAATACTGAGGTGTATGACCCGTCACCAAAATCATGTCTACACCCACTATGGCTAAAATACTCTAAAATGTACTAGAGGAGGATGTGACTAGTTGTCAATTCTTCTCAGGTTATATGGTATCAAAAACTTTGACCATGATCGTAATGCCTCATCCAAAATGTGGCTCGATACTTTCATACTTGCGGTTGTTCTCAAACTTAGATTTAAAACTTTATAATTAGTGTTAAAGGCAAAGGAATTTTCTAAATCTCACTACTTCCTAAACTTAATTTCCATTAAAGACATTTGTGTCGTTAATAAATCTAAGTGAGACAATGTTTCAACTTTCACTACCACTTCTTAAATATCTATAGCAGACAATACAATATTACCGTCTTTCAAGCTTCCTTAGTCATTTTTATTTGAAACTACTTACTCGTTAGTATACGCCGGTACATTCCTTTCCATCTATATGGACAAAACACTACATATTTTAACTATGTTCGATACATCTTACTGAAACATCTGGTCTTCTTAGCAAAAAATTTCATGCATATACTAGCATTTGGTAGCTTACTAGACTATAGCTTCTCATTCACGGTATAAACCTTATTAAATCTAAATATCATCAATACATCAACTACATTCACATTTCATGCAAGGTAAATCATGACATAACAAAACAACATTATTTATTATCTTTTGTAAGACATACTTGATAGCAACGGTATGTCTGCAGAAAGACCATGGAAGTATGTTGAGCCTACATTGTAGGTCGATCTACAAAATCTAAAAACCTAAGGCTTTGATACCAACTAAAACACCCATAATTTTCTTACCTAAATTAGAGACGTCGCCACAAGCATGCCTTAAATAACATATGCGAAAACTTGAAATAAAACGTTTCAAACGAATCCATGGACTTACACATTTAATTTAAATCAAGAAAATAGAGATAACATAGTCTTTAAACACGAAAAATACAATAAACCACCTATCCCCTACTAAATGAAATTCAATGCATACTACTGCACTATCTTGACTTCCATGGTCATTCTAGTATTTACTAACATCCGTGCACATGTATTTTACATTTACCTGAAAAATATAAGGGTAGCATGTGACTTGATTATTTTAAGAAATACTCAGTAAGTCACCCAATTATTGAAGTTAGTAAAATAATCACACGCATATGGTCTTAAGCTCTTTCCAGTTTCGGATAGGGTTAGATGTAGGGTACTTCTCCACACACGGCCCACACACGCGCACATGGACCCACCAGGTGGGCTCGTATACGTACCCCATGTCCCAGGCTTGGTTGGAAAAAATGCGCTAATGCGTCACCAGATGCCACATAAAGGAAAGACTCACATGATATCATGACAAACATAAATATCGAAGGTACGCATACATGCATGAGGTCCCTATGATTTACCTTCATAACATAACTTTAACATCATTCTTTTCTCCTTTCATCCATGACATAGTACATACATGCAATGCATGACAATCATCACATATCTTTACATGGCAAGACATAACATGACATACATAGTATTTCATTTCATTCACAATATGGCGTAATGGATATCACATGCATATATAGCATAACATCATATGTCATTACATAGAACACATACACAACATAAATAATATGGTGCATGCAGGTGCCCGGGGCACGCACCATCATACATCATTTAATTATCTAACTCCAACAATAAGGTCACTTATCTAATTAGCTTAAGCTAGTGTCACCAATTTATTATTGATGGACGTTTGATTTTGACTTTTAAAATCCAAGTCAACCTATGCGTGCCTCTGACATCAATTTCAAGAATAAACTTCTGTAAAACTATTTCTCTAAATTTTACAATGGCCAATATGTTAGACTTCAGGACATTAGATGTTTTGCATGAGTAGAGTCTTATAATGGCCCATGTGACTAACAATTTAATACTTCACCGATCTTCCCTCTTCTTTTTCCCTATTTGTTTCCCTTTTTTCTTCTTTTCACACGTTAATTTAGCCAATTTTAATCCACTCTTAACTTTATTTTCACTCTCCTTGGTATGAAACCAAATATGCTTAAGCTTGAAGACTTTTCTTTTCGGTTTCTTTTTTCAGGAATTACTATACAAGGTAGGTTGTTTGATAAGGGATTGGTTGAAGTATTTTAGAGAAGAAGTTACGAGAGGTTGGTGGAGAGATGAGATCGATTATTTATTATTATTATTAATTAACTTATTTTCTTTATTTATTTTTATTAAAAAAAAAATTTACATTGTCTCTAAAATTTAAAATGTTTTTAATAACTTCATTATTGTTAAATTATGTGAGCGAAAGAGTTTCTAAAATTTTTAATCTAACATACTCTTGAAATCTATTTGAATTTTTTTAATTTTTACCATCTTACTAAATATAAAATTTAATTAATTAATTAATTATGCCATTGATATATTAAATTAAAATTTATTAAATACAAAATTAAATAAAAAAAAACACAAACAAACAAAGTTTATTGCTTTTCTCCACCGTCACTTTTTGTCCCAATCTTTGTCGGATTCAACCCAAAGGCCAAAGCATAGAACCTCTGCTTTGGTGGGCCCACCAGAATCTTAAGGATTTCAGAGCCCGACACGTGTTCTTCTCCCACTGGCTGTCGTTTTAAGTCAAAAGTAAAATAATGTCGGCTCTTATGCTTATCTCAAAAAAAGTCAAAACATAGTATCTTTGTAAAGAAAACTCCTTTTCTCATGTTTTGTTGCTTTGCAGCTGTTTCCCTCGCTTTCTTAATTTATTCATCGCCTTACTTTTCACGTAACGGTTCTATATATATATTCAAGGAGTGTCGAGTACGTAAGATTGTAGAGTTTAAAAACGGAACTATGCAGCTTTAGTTTAGTTGTCGTATTTATCTGACGGGTCAACGTATGCATATCTCACATGATTAAGACATATATTGTTGATCAAAAGATCAGACGTTCGAAATCTCTACGTTCGTATGTTTTTAAACTCATAAAAGAAAGTTCATAATTCACATATCATATCATTAGGCTCGCACGTCCTTATAGGAAAAAGTACATCCCCTCGAGGGTCGTGTAGCCAAGCTGAAGTGGGAGCTAATTACTCAAATGGGTAACGATGCCTCAAGAGAATTTGTTGATTAGAACGACGACCTTAAGATCGCCCATTTTGACACCACTAGCCTCATGCACGACTTAACAAGTGTGTCAGCTTGGAGCCACTCTTTAACCAATGCACACAATCCAACTTTGCTCAACTCAGAACCACTTCGATTTTGATACTAACTTAAGCACTGGAGTGTGTTGGTCTATTTAGAATCACGAGTCGAACCATCACAAACTTGTTTCATAGCTCTCACCTGAGTGGCTAACCCGATGCAACTAACCGATACAAACCTAACACCCTTAACTAAACTTTTATTTCTTTTGAAAGATTCAAGGCTAACTATGAATGATCGAACAAAATTACATTTATCTGACATAATCCCTATGTCATATTCATATAAACCGTCTCAAAATTTCGATGAATTATCTCGACAGAAAGTAAGAAAAGCGTTCTTTTTTTTCTACCAATGGTAAAAAAGATAGTACCAACCCAAACCCAAAAATTTCAACGATCGATAAAGATCGATAAAGATAAGATGGAAAATTGAAAATATGAAATATCTATGAAAAGCTTAAAAAAACAAAAACAAAAACAAAAAACAAAGAGAAGCGCGTTTAGCAGTCGGTAAGTGGAAATTTGAAAATTAATCAGCCATCAATATTTCAAGCTCAACATCATTATATAATTAGATAATATTTTATTATTATTATTATTATTATTTATTTATTTTTAATTTCAGAGTTTTTTTTTTTTTTTTTGGTTATTTTAAATGGATATTATTTAAGTGCTCAATTATTCTAATTGGTATGGTGAGGGAGTTAATGATGCTTAGAGAGCTGTAAACCACACAACTAAAAATAGTTAATACATTATTAAACATTTCTTTTATACTAAATATCTTTCAACTTAAATTAATTAATTTTTTTTTATAATTTCTTCATGTTTATTCTTTATTTTTTTCAATTTAACTTTATTTTTAATTTCATCCTATATTTTTATTATTTTTATATATTTAACTATCAAATATTTACGCATTCAAAATTTATATCTTACCATACAAAATTATATACGAAATATTTTCAACCATTATCGAATACATTTATTACATTTATTATTAAAAATGTTAAAAAAAATTGATAACTCGAAAAATACGATCAACCCAATTTAAAACGTACGATTTTGGTTTGATTATGAACTTATTTTAGATTAGATTTGGTTCAAATAAAAGAAAATTTTGTGGCTCTCTAAATTAGATTTGAAACACTTCAAACATTATTGTTAATTATACATTTATATATACATATATTTATTTTATTTCTATTTAGTTTTATAATTTTTTAATTACTTATTCTCCCGATAACTTTTCAAAATAATTTTTTTTTATTGTGGGTATGGTTTCAAAATATGAATTCAAATTAATTTGTAAATTTTAATTAAATGTTTGAAAATAAATAAATAGACAATTTACAAACTAACATTTTACTTTTTAATAAAAATAAAATTTTAAATAAACGATTTAAACAATTTGAACTAGCCCGAATCAACTCAACCTAACCCAAAAGAATTATGGTTCTGTTATGATGAGTTCAAATTTCTACTGGATGCAATTGTTACCGTTCATGTCTTGTTTGAGAGAAATTGCGTCAATTTACATGAGTGTGATTGAGAGTATAGATGTATAACAACAGAATCTAATAGTTGAGATGTGTTTTATATGGACATAATGATATGTGAATGATGTGATATATGTTATGATATGATGCGTTTGATGATATAATCGAGGTATGATTCGTGAAGATAAGATATATGTTATGAAATGATATGACTATGATACGTTATGTAAATGTTATGACTTATGTTATGATATGCAATGTGAATGATATGATATAAGTGTTATGATATGATACGTTTGACGATATATTTAAGATATGACGATACGACGCATACTGTGATATGCTTATGACATGATACATGCATGGTATGACATGATATGCTTATGATATGACACATCTGACATGATAAGATGTATGATATGAATGACATGCAATAAGACGTTTTCGGCATAATGCACAACCTCGATTTCACGTATGAAAACGTTATGATAATGATATAATATGAATGAAAACATTAGAGGGGTTGTCATGCATCATAATGAAAAAGGAAAAATGTTGGGATTTCATGCATCATTGTGTGTTCATGCATCGGGGGATACCCCCTACTATGGTACGGACACGTACGTTATGAGGCAGGAAAATGATCATTATGTTTATCATAATGCTGCTATGATAGTCGCTATTCTTAACGAGTGTCCGACATCAACAGCTATCAAAGAATGCTTGCCTAACAAGAAAGGGGCCCAGAAGGTGTGCGAACGGACTGGTGGGTCCATACTCGCACGTGTGGACTATGTGTAGATTAATAAATACACATCCAATTAAGTCATTTAGGATAACCGCCTAAGAAATATAGATTGATATGATAGGTCTCACTCATGATTGTGTGTGTTTGCATTTAACCTCAATAGTGGGGTCACTTACTAAGTATCTTAAGAAATACTCAAGCCACGTGCTATTTCTATTTCAGATAGAGGCAAGACATCCATGTTCGAGTGATGACGACATCGCAACTCGAGACCATGACACATGTATATGATAGTTGTATTTATTTTATTAGACTTAGATTAGAATAGGGTGTTTACTTTTCATGTTTATTTATTTCATTTAGTATTTCGTTGTGTTTTAAGATGAACCTTATATTTTATGATGAAGTTTAAACGCTTATTTTCGCACAAATGATTACGGTATGATAACGGTAGCGACTCTAAATAAATAGAAATTTAAGGTCGTTACATATACATCATCAAGTAATTGTAAAGTTTTGGACTTCATTATTTACGTAGCTTTTTTTATAAGAAAAATAATATAGAATAAATAATAGGATATGAGTAGTTGCTAGGAATTAAATAAGATTCAAAATTCAAAATTTTAATTAATTAATAATATTTTAAATAATTAGTTAACAAATTGTTTGTGGATATTTTTTATTTTTAGAAATTATAATTTTTTTTTGACATTGAGGAATTTTAAAAAACATCCTTAAAATTTTAATGAAGCAACTCATATATATGGATATTTCTTTGACCTTTTTAAGATTACTTTTGTTTTAAAACATTAATGAAGCAAAATATATTTTGGGTACTAAATAACACTAACTCCAAGAATTGTGATGCCTTTTCAACCCACTTCATGCTTCTTACCAACCATATCCTTCTACTATTCTTTTTTTTCTTCTAATATTCGCTTATGATCGTACGGATTATAAGTTCGAATGATATAAAATTAATTAATTAATTTTTTTAATAAATCTATTTTCATTCATTAACTACAGACCACTCGACTATAGATCTAGAATTATAGTATTGTGTTACACTTTTATGCAACACTGAACAAGTTGTGTTCATTGATATAATCATTACAAGTATGTCAATCCTTCACGAGTTGTTTGTAATTACAGTTGGGTCAAAAGTCCGTTTTATCCCTGTAATTACATCTTACACCTTAAGTACTATTGATTTTCTAATGAACAATTTGTTTATGATCCAACGATAAACTAAGTTCCTCTTGGTGAGAAAGTTGTGTCCCATTGTTCAAGTTTCGAAATCAGCATTTAAGAGATTATCATCTACTTTTCCTATATGAAAAGGAGTGAATTCCCTCTCTCGTAAAATTATGTTTCCATCTCTTTATTTAGTCGTCAAGTCCCAAAATGATAGACATATTTCATCTCTCTATTTGTTTGACTATGTTGGGATATATTTCACACATGAGATGATTACTATGATGTAAATTTTTTTTCTTTTTGATAATTACACAGTATGTGATCGAGTAATTAGTAATCAAGGTCACCAAAATTGTAAGGTAAAAATTGACCCACCTAGGTAAATATAGAAAGGTAAAAGGTAAATAAACCAAAGGTTAAAAAAATGGTACTAATTCCAAGATTTTGAGTTGAGAGGTTTGCTTTTGGTTTGACCAATTCGTTTGGTGAGGGACAATGAAATGAAAAGCAAATATTTGTCGGGTCAAATAGTTCTTGTCCCCTTTGAAAATATTGTCTTGAATTTATTTTTTCTTAAACTTAAATTTAAAATTATTTCATTTTGAAAATCCCCCAAATCTCTCTCTTTTCCATGTGGGTCCTTTCCCTCCGGGTTTAGGGTTTTAGGTGAGATTCTCGTATTTCTTTCGATACAATGATTTAACCTTTTAATTTGTAACGATCAGGTCGTGTTACTTAGATCGACTAAAGTCGATACTATATGCATTTAACCTTTTAGTTTGTAACGATCAGGTCGTGTTACTTAGATCGGCTAAAGTCGATACTATATGCATGTTAAAAACCGTTAAAATCTTGCTTAGAAAGGGAAAATATATATCTTGTTAACAATAAAAAAAGTTCTCTACTTTGGATATGAATGAAAACATTGTAACAACATATAATACAACAAATTATAAAATAATTTAAAGAATCTTATAACACAATTGTTTAAAATACACGTTTAAAAGTACATGATTTTTATAGTCAAATTGAAAAAAATCTATTATCAACTTTCTCAATTTGGTTGACTCGTTTGGACTATTTTGGACTGTCATAGATTTTTTTTTTAATATAATTAAGGTCGGGAAAGGTCAATGCAACTATTTGGACAATTGATAATATTTAATATTGTTTATAACGATAATTAAGTTATGTTGGCTTTATGGAGAGACTATAAGCTCGATTTTCTAAATGAATGAAATTTCTCAGTTGAAATTTAATTTTGATTGAACCGAACCTAGGAACGATTAAATAGGGTGAGCTTAGAAGAACCAAGTTGAGGCTAAAACTGTAATTAAACTTAATGTTGGAACAATTACGAGTTAGGTTAGATGTGAATAACACGTACCTTGTGACCCTATTTACGTGTTATTATTTATGTTATGAAATTGGAATGAACTATGTGATGCATGTATTTCTTTTTAATGCTTGAATATGATTGCTAGGTTAACATGACCATGTTTATGCCTTGGGAGATATAATGATGTAATGTATGATAAGCATAAATGAAATACCATGAATATGTTTGTACATCTCGTAAGAAAGTTACGTCATGATAAGTATGTAAGCATGTGCATCATCTCATTTGAACCATGATTTTAATGTGAGACCTCATGCATGTTGTATGTCATATAATCATGAATTATTCTCCAGCATGTTATAGATGGACGCATACACCGCGATATCATTCACATTCATTTCTTTTTTTTTTTGCTAGTTTTCGACAGCGTGAGTGTGCATTAGCCTATAGTTAGACCTATGGAGTACGTCAACGACCTTGCCTAGTAGGTTTATGTATGTGTGCGTGGACCATATGCAGAGAAGTATTATGCATCCAACCCTACTTGGAAAAGAAAGTAGAACCTAAAGAACAATTATGAAAATTAGGTCCCAACCGTCTTGATGCATATTGAATGTGTATGCATTTCTTAACCCTAACTGTGAGGTCATTTGCTGAGTAAGTTTAAATACTCATCCTATGTTAAATATTTTTCAGGTAAAAGTAAATGACCCATGTACCGATGACGACCCCTATCGAGAAGGCTATGAAATAGAGCCATAGATATTTTTTATTATTTTTTTTCCTTTTCATTTTAATCATGATTTCATTCTTAGGGCAACAATTTGAACTCTTCTTAGAGATTGTTAAATCTTATTTCAAGCATGGTTTTCATATGATTGCAAGTTTATAGGTATTTAAGTCCATGAAAAATAAATAAAATGTTTTTAAATAATTTTTCATACGAATCAGCCATGACATGCATGTAGTAACAATCTTATTTTTAAATGAAAAAACAGAGTCATTACTGTTAGTATAATATCTCTAAGCTTATAGATTATGTAGTCTAATTTACAACGTAATCTTATGTGTTTCGATAGCTCTCAATATCTTCTGAAAATTTGTAGATCTCCCGAAGACGAATCTCATGGGCTAAGAATCAGCCAAAACCATAAAAAAAATCAAGGAGAAATCGACCATACAAGTTTTCTGAAATTCTAAACTATATCTAACTACGATGAAGTGTCTTCTCTCCCAATCGATTTTGGAGGTTGTGTAACGACCATAGATTTCTGCTAACCTAAAGTCGCTACCATTATCATAATATACTCTCTTATGCAGAAAATAAACATTAAAAACATTATCGTAAAACATTGTCATGGACTTACATGTTTCAAATAGTCTTTAAAAGAACATACGAAATATTAAATAAAACAAATACATATTAAAATTGAAAAAAATTCTCTATACTAACCTATGGTCTAAGAATTTAAATGCAACTATTTTATGCATGTGTCATGGTCTTTAGTTACAATGTCGTCGTCAGTTGTACAAATGTGTCTTGCCTTTACCTGAAATAGAAGTAGCACACGACTTGAGTAACGACCCCACTATTGGGGTCAGAGAATGCAAACACATGCAACTCATGATTAGGGACCTATCGTTGAAATTTTTCTTGTCTATCTGGAGAGGTTCATAGTTTAGAACGTACACCAAGTTAGTCTAGTATTTGTGAAACATGGATATGTGGCATATGTTATGCATTATGAAGAGGGACAATGGTAGCGTTGATCTGTCTGTCAATGGTCTGATCCAATCTAGAATGTTGAAAGGTTCAATGAAACCTGGACTTAGCTTGCAGTTTCATCCAAACTTTAGTATGTCATTTCATCGAGGCCACCTTAAAGCATACCTTGATCAGTTCCTTATATTCAATAAATAGCCGTATGGCCGGATCATATCCTCTTATCAAAGCTAATGCGCTCAATTGAAAACACTAAGATGTCAATACTAATGCTAGAAAACCTCGAATACTTAAATGAGCTTAATTCTCAACTTTCCCACTTCCCTCGAGGTGACTTGCTTTCTTCTTTTAACATTTTTTTTTTATAGGTTAACCCCTTTTGGTACCTAGTTTAGTAGTGAAGATCTTGGTCTAGAGTATGAGTTCTTATCCCTTAGATACTCCCCTTAAGAGACTTTTGGGGTCCTATGCTTAGTAAACAACTCAATCCTGACTTATGCCCGAGGCTTCATGCGTTTCCTGTGACATAGCCTAATACTTACATTCAAGGTTTAATGGGTTCCGTTTGATACAATCTGATTTCAAAAATTCCAATTTTAGCAAATACTCATAAACTTAAATATATTTATAGTTAGTTTTAGATGAAAACAGTTAATATTTGTTTCAAAAATACACTAGAACTTTCAGGAGGGTTTCAAAAAACTTTTTAACATTTTAAAAAGTTAAAAAAATATCTTTACGATTAATACATATTTAAAAAATGTCCATGGAATTTTAAAACTAACGTTAACTGTGGAAGATTTTAAAAAAAAATTTGAGAGTATTAATGAAAATTTTGAAATCTCAAAAGTATTTTTTAAACTCATTTGAAAGTTTATGGATATTTTTTAGATAAATTATTGACCGTTTCTATTCAAAATTAACGGGAGAATATCCTTTAATTTTTATTAAAAGTTTGGGGTATTAGAAAGATATTTTGTTAAATTTTATTACTTTAATCTATAATTTAAGTTTGAAATGAAAGTAATCCACACGGCACGGAATTAGTGGTTGTGATTATAGTATTGGTGACAGTGATGTCATCTTAGCGAACTATATAAAATAAAAGTATAGGATCTTCCTTGTCTGCATTTTTCTTTTTTTAATTTTAAAATTTTATTTATATTATATAATTATTATTATATTTTTATGGACTGAATATGGTTATTTAGTCTAAATCAACCGGGTGTGAAAATGAAAATAATTTAAGTGTATATGTTCCAATTTTCTCCCCTTAATTTGTAAACTAATATTGATTTAGAAAATATTTTTTTTCTTTTAATTGGATATTTTATTTTATTTTTTTTAAGTATATATGGTCCGGAGTTTTGAGTTTTGATCTCTTAGTCACTCTCCTGATAGACTCGTGGTGTGAGATCCCACATCGGTTGGGGAGGAGAACGAAACATTCTTTACAAGGGTGTAGAAACCTCTCCGTAGCAGACGCGTTTTAAAAACCTTGAGAGGAAGCCCAAAAAGAACAATATCTGCTGGCGGTGGGTTTTGGGTCGTTTCAAATGATATCAGAACTAGACACCGAGCGATGTACCAAGGAGGAGGCTGAGCCCCGAAGGGAATGGACATGAGGCAGTGTGGCAATAAGGACGCTAGGCCTCGAAGGGGGTGGATTTGGTGGGGTCCCACATCAATTGGAGAAAGGAACGAGTGTTAGTGAGGATGCTGACCACAAAGGGGCGGATTATGAGATTCCATATCGGTTGGGGAGGAGGCTGAGCCTCGAAGGGGGTGGACTTGAAGCGGTGTGCTAGTAAGAACGCCGGGCCTTGAAGGGAGGTGGATTTGGTGGTGGTCCCACATCGATTGGAGAAAGGAATGAGTGCCGGCGAGGACGCTAGGCCTTGAAGGGAGGTGGATTGTGAGATCCCACATTGGTTGGGGAGGAGAACGAAACATTATTCATAAGAGTGTGAAAACTTCTCCCTAGTAGACACATTTTAAACACCTTGAGGGGAAACCCGAAAGGGAAATCCCAAAGAAGAAAATATCTACTAGCGGTGGGCTTTGAGTGGTTACATGTGGGATCCTATGCTCAGAGTAACAACTCAATCCTGACCTATGTCCAAGCTTCGTGCGTTCCCGGCGACATAGCCTAATAGTTTGAAAAGAATTGTGGGGTCCTTTCACAAACTTCCAAAAACTCCTGCCACCTTATTGCAAAACCGCGTCCTCTACAGCAACCCAATATCCCTTCTCCAATTGTCTTCTTCTTCTTCCCTTTATATTTTTCCATCACTTTCAATCCCCAATTTTTATTTTCTTCTTTTCCTTTTCAAAAAATAATTAAAAAATAAAATAAAATCTAAAAGTTCTTGAACGTGCTCAAGCAACTACTTGGAACCTCCCTCCTCCAATGAGAAGTGTCCACGTTTCATCTCTAAAAATTTCACCTTTTTTCTTCCCTATATATACTCATAACTCCAATAATCAAAACAACAAAAAAAAAAAAAAAAAAAAAACACACAAATTTAGTACGTATTGTTTCTGTCTTTTTGTTGCATGGGAGATCCTAGCTCAACGGGCAGCCACGGCGCGGCGACGTCGAGCTACCGAGGCGTTCGCAAGAGGAAATGGGGAAAATGGGTGTCGGAGATTCGCGAGCCAGGAAAGAAGACGAGAATTTGGTTAGGGAGTTTCGAGACGCCGGAGATGGCGGCGGCGGCTTACGACGCTGCCGCCTATCACTTTCGCGGTCACGATGCTCGTCTCAACTTCCCACATCTTGCCAGCTCTCTCCCCTTCCCTAATGGCTCCACTCCTGATGATATCCGTCTTGCTGCCCATAGGGCGGCATTGCGAATACGAACAGCACCAGGTGTTGTGGCGGAGAGTGATCGGAGTTCCACGTCGAGTGTTGCACCGGTCACTGTTCGACTGTCGCCAAGCCAAATTCAGGCGATTAACGAGTCGCCGTTGGACTCGCCGAAGATGTGGATGGAAATGTCGTCGGAGTTTTTGAATGGTACTGTGTTTGTTGATGAGATGGAGGATGCGATGTGGGAGAATATGCATAATGATTCGTTGTGGGATCCTTAGGGTACTCATTGGGTAACACTATTTTTCTTTTTTATTTTCTTTTTTTTGAATTAAAAAATAGAAAAATTACACGTCATTTTCACAATAATATGAATTGGATTGTCTTTTTAACTAAGTATAGTTTGACCATAATTAATTAATTAGATTAAGCTAGGTGGGTTTATTAAGAAAATTAATTATTAGGAAATAATTGATTTGGAGTCGCATTATTTTCTTTTCTTTTTTTTAGAAGAGAAAATTCACGTAGGAAAATATTTTAAAAGAATTTTACTATGTAACAGTCAGTATATCGATATGGAGTCTTGGAATTAGTGAAATCGAGGAAAAGGGTTATTTTTATTTTTTTTTAAGAAGAGAAAATTCACCTTGAAAAATATTTTAAAAAAAATTCGCGATGTAATTGTAGGTGAGTTTTGAAACGGGTGAAATCGAGTAAAAGGGTTATTTTCTTTTGTTTTTAAGAGGAGAAAATTCACCTTGAAAGATGTTTTAAACCGAAATTTACGATGTGACGGTCAGTTGCTGATATGAAGTCTTGAAATTGGTGAAATCGAGAAAAAAAGTTATTTTTTTAGAAGAGAAAATTCACCTTAGAAGATATTTTAAAAATAAATTCACGAGGTACGATCAGTTGGTCGATACAAAGTAGAGAAAATTCACCTTAGAAGACATTTTGAAAGAAATTTACGATGTAACGATCAGCTTGTTGCTATAAAAAATAATTTTTAATGTCTGTCACGTACATCTAACCGTGACAAAACTTAACCGTGACGAAACGATGATGTAATTTGGGAATTTAGGGTTTAGGGATTGAGATGTAATATTATAGCTATGAATGTGGGAGAAAGGTGTGTGCTTTGTCCAATCACATTTGTATAATGTAATATGTTAATGAAATTTCATTATTACATTTGCAATATTCTCTCTCTCTCTCTTCATTAATTTCAGCTCGAATTTTTAATATTTTTTTAAAAATAAAAATGTATTAATTAATTTTCGAGAGGTACGAGGAGTACTATAACGTTTGTTCGATTTACAATTTAGATTCGGTTTTATGGAACTTAGATTTGAAAATTGCATTTTTTAAATGCTATCATAAATATAGTATTTCTTCTTACAAAATTTAATTTATCATAAACTAACAAATGAACAAAATAAGAGGTCGTGTCGTGTGGTCTCATCTCTCGTTTGCACGCCTCATAGGTTTCTGCATGTACCAAGTGTTACAATCGCACTCTTATGGCAGTAGGATAGAGATTGTGTGACACTTATTCTAAACAAGCGCACTCTTGTGGTAGCGGGATAACGATTGTGCGATACTTGTTTTAACCTAACGAACAAGTCAATCGTATGAAAAACATAAGTCGTGGACAATTGAGACGTATGATCGAGTCTCGATCACATTTGAGATAAGGTATTTTAGAAAAATTTAGCGAGGAAATGTGTTGAATACAATTGGTAAGAAAGCAATGTTATAGGCTAAAAGCAAATAGACAATAACTACAGCTTTGATAGCATATAATCCGGGTAAGAAGAATTAACGACTCGTAATATCTCCTATAGTACATTTTGGTGTATTTTAGCCCTAACAGATATAGACATGAATTTGATGAACGGTTATACATCTCCATATTGACACGAAAAGAATAGTAAAAACCTAACTATACATGAAAACAAGTAAAAGGGATTTGGAATAGACATGCGGCCATAGACAACACGTTCTGGACAAGCATGATCAGGACCTCCGACACGCCTTAGACAAGCATGACCGTGACACCAAGTATCATTTTACACACACCACATACCCTGCCAACATCCCCTATACTCTTGCACGCACATCGATTGTGTTTATCAACACCGCTTCCTAATGCCCGCACACCTACAAGTCCATGTTAGATGTAGACATGAATTCGATGAACGGTTATACATCTCCGTATTGACCCGAAAAGAATAGTAAAAACCTAACTATACATGAAAAGAAGTAAAACGGGTTTGGAATAGGCATGCAACCATGGACAACACGTTCTGGACAAGCATGATCAGGACCTCCGACACGCGACCACAGGTAATACGCCTTAGACAAACATGACCGTGACACCAAGCATCACTTTACGCACACCACATACCCCGCCAACATCTCCTATACCCTTGCACACACATCGATTGTGTTTATCAACACCGCTTCCTAACGCCCACACACCTACAAGTCCATGTTAGATGTAGACATGAATTCGATGAATGGTTATACATCTCCGTATTGACTCGAAAAGAATAGTAAAAACCTAACTATACATGAAAACAAGTAAAACGGGTTTGGAATAGGCATGCAACCATAAACAACACGTTCTGGACAAGCATGATCAGGACCTCCGACACGCGACCACAGGTAACACGCCTTAGACAAACATGACCGTGACACCAAGCATCACTTTACGCACACCACATACCCCGCCAACATCTCCTATACCCTTGCAGGCACATCGATTTTGTTTATGAACACCGCTTCCTAACGCCCGCACACCTACAAGTCCATGTTCATGCCCTTGCCTACGTGCCCCTACCAAGGCATGCATAGCCACAAAATATCTCATCAATATGTTTACATCTTTTAAATGTTATGCATTCCCACTTTTAATTGGAGTATACACGGATAAGCAAAGTAGTGCCTTTGAGTTGGGCTCCATATGCATCATAAGTGGTTCTAAACCTATGATTTGATGGGCAATGGCCTTATGATCCATACAAATCTGATTCTAAACTCCAAACCATTATGCAACCAATTCTTTAAATTTTCTTTAGGTCCTCAAATTTTGGGATGGTTTTCATTTTAATGTTCAAATACTAATCCTCAAGTTTGTAAATATTTTATATATTTCGTAATCAATTATCTAAAAATATCGATAACGTAGCTTCAAATATATGTATTTGTAACGCTCGAGTAAAGGAGAGGGTATATGAATGAGGATAGGATGATTAAGAAAGACTTAAAAGAATTGAAAGTTACTGAGCATTTTCAGTCATAGGAATTTCAAAGTTAAACTAGTTTTACTTGGAGCAATTCTATGCTGAGTGACCTTTTGAGAAGTTTTTTATGTGAGTGAGGACAAAGCATGCTGAAAGGACCCGTATTGGTTTGTAGGGATAGTTTTCATTCATAAAAGCAAGAACTAAGTAACGTGATCATGTCACAGGAAAATGTCGGGACACAAATATAAAATTTATTATTTATTATTGAAAATTTAGTTGATGGTTCCAAAGTCCTTTCACTTACAAGTGCACAATGATGGCCAACCAAAATGGTATTATGCCCCAAACTTTACGTATACACCTAATTTTTTCCTCATTCTTGTCGTTCGTTTCTGACAACATGAGCATATGCTAGCCCGTAGCCAAATCTAGTGGTATGTATATGAACCCACCTAGCAAGTTCATGCGCTCGTATATGAACCCACCTAGTAAGTTCATGCGCTCGTATATGAACCATGGGTAGAGAAATAGTATGCATCCAACTTCATTTGGAAAAAAAAAAAATTAGAGTACTAAGACTAGTCATGAAAAGTAGGTCTCACCATGAACCATGTTTGCATGTGATTGCGTTTCTTGACTCCAACAGTGGGGTCACTTTTCGAGTATTTTTAAATAATTAAACCACGTTTAGCATTATTTCAAATAAAGACAAAGGTCCCAAATACAGATGACAACGTCAATTGAGGAGGCCATGCGATGAAGTCACAATAGTTATTATCTTTAGTTTAGGATAGATCAATATCATCTATTTCTAAACTTTGATAAAAAGATGTTTTTTCCCAACCATGTTATTTATGATGGTATTATTAAATTTAAAATGAAATATGAACATTTAAGTCCATGACAATGTTTAAATCGAAGTATTTTTAATGATATGTAACGACCCTAGATTTTCTACTAACCTAAAGTCACTATCATCTTCATATCATCATCTCTTATGCGGAAATAAACATTGAAAACACCATTGTAAAACATTGCCATAGACTTACATGTTGAACATAATACAAAGTAAAATAAAACAAGTAAAACTTAAAATTGAAAAACGCCCTATACTAACCTATGACAATGTTTTATAATCTCCAAGCCAGATAGACGTGATAGGGCAAGTGCCAAGCGGGCTGTCTGGATGAAGGTTGTGTGGCCTCTTGTGCGTATGGTTAGTATCTCGACCTTGCTTGCTCGCTAATAAGCTTTAGTGGCCGAATTCACTCCTTGCCCTTCTCGTGCACTCGTCCTTAGTTTCCTTAGTCTTGGATGGTACCATGATCATATCATTTAATGAAGTTTGTAGTGTTGAAAATTGATTCAGAAATATACCTTCAACCAATAGATTAACGGTTCGAATCTCTCCGCTCCTAAATATAAAAGAAAAAGGTATAAATACTAGAAAAATAAAGACGTTAATGGTAATGGAGGATTCAATTACAATTATGCCATAAGAGGAAGCTACAAGTCTATCACGTTTTACAATTGAATCGAACCATCAGATGTCGGGCACAAATTTTGTCTCGTATTTCCTTCAAGTACCCTTTCCCTAGCTTTTAAGGCCTGCACGGTCGATACAAATTATAGAAGCGTTTTGTAAAGCGGGTTAATATATTAATCCATGCATTTAAAGAGTCTATACAAGTAGAAAAATTATGTATTAGTAAGGAGAGAACCTGTTTATGCCAATTAGTGAAAGTGGTAATGAGAGCAAAAAGAAAGGATTGAAGAGTGGCTCCTGAAACCAATCCAATCCAAAGCCCTTTGACTCTCAAATGAACCACAAAAGCCAACACAGCCGCCATTGGAATCCCAACTATATAATATGATCCCAAATTCACATATGCCCCTACACGCTGCCATCCGCAACCTCGTGCAACCCCTACATGTCGTAATTTGTAAACGTTCATGGATTCGACATTGATGAAATGCAACAAAATAGAGCTAATGTGAACCTAATATGAATAATTAGAAAATCAAAACTCTTTAAAAGCATTCACTATCGATATATTTGTTAGGGATCACGACTTTGCACAATAGTCTGATATTGTCAAACTTTGAGCATAAGTTATCATGGGTTTAACAATCCTCCCCTCAAACAAAGTACTATAGAGCCTCCCGTGAGGCCTATGGAACCCTCAAACAACCTCCCCCTTAATTGAGGCTCAACTCCTTCTCTAGAATCCTCGAATAAAGTACACCCTTTGTTTGACACTTGAGTCACTTATGACTACACCTTCGAGACTCACAACTTTTTTGTTCGACATTTGAGGATTCTATTGACATGACTAAGTTAAGAGCATGACTCTGATACCATGTTAGGAATCACGACACTCCACAATGGTATGATATTGTCCACTTTGAGCATAAGCTCTCATGACTTTGCTTTGGGATTCCCCAAAAGGCCTCGTACCAATAGAGATCTATTTCTTACTTCTAAACCCATGATCATTCCCTAAATTAGCCAATGTGAGACTCCCTTCCAACAATCCTCAACAATAATCCCCTCGAACAAAGTACTATAGAGCCTCCTCTGAGGACTATGGAGCCCTCGAATAGCCTCTCCTTAATTGAGGCTCGACTCCTTCTCTAGAGTCCTTGAACAAAGTACACCCTTTGTTCGACACTTTAGTCACTTTTGACTACACCTTCGAGGCTCACAACTTCTTTGTTCGACATTTGAGGATTCTATTGACAAGACTAAGTTAAGGGCATGACTCTGATACCATGTTAGGAATCACGACTCTCCACAATGGAATGATAATGTCCACATTGAGCATAAGCTCTTATAGCTTTACTTTGAGCTTCCCCAAAAGACCTCATACCAATAGAAATGTATTCCTTATTTATAAACCAATGATCATTCCCTTAATTAGCCAAGGTGAGACTCCCTCCCAACCATCCTCAACAACCCTCCTCTCGAACAAAGTACTATAGAGCCTCCCCTGAGGCCTATGGAGCCCTCGAACAGCTTCTCCTTAATCGAGGCTCGACTCCTTCTCTGGAGTCCTCGGATAAAGTACACCCTTTGTTAGACACTTGAGTCACTTTTGACTACACCTTCGAGTTTCACAACTTCTTTGCTCGACATTTAAGGATTCTATTGACATGGCTAAGTTAAGGTATGACTGTGATACCATGTTAGGAATCACGACTCTCCAAAATGGTATGATATTGTTCACTTTGAGCCTAAGCTCTCATGGCTTTACTCTAGGATTCTCCAAAAGGTCTCATACCAATGGTGATGTATTCCTTTACTTATAAACCTATGATCATTTCCTTAATTAGCCAAGCTGAAACTCCCTCCCAATAATCTTCAACAATATTTTAATCGAAATTTTCATAAAATCGAAGTTTAGGAGATGTACCTGAGAGGACACCGAGGAAACTATCGATGAGAATTGATAGGCAAATCAAAGGCCAAAATGAAGCAATGTGATTGGCAATTTGGGTGTCAGTTGTGAATGCATATCCCAACATATTATGACACCCAAACAGAGCAACACTGACCGTCACTGATTCTATGATTCCCAGAACTGCCACTACCTTCACTGCTACTTTGGCTGCCTCTGGGTTTCCAGCTCCTAGTTCATTTGAAACCCTTGTGCTACACATATATATATATCAACATTCCAATCATTCAATGTATAAATGTTATAAATATATACTTTATATAATGTAATTGACGAAGAATTGAACTATAAATTTGAATAAGTAAAGGAATTGATACTCTTTACTCGAGCTCTTCTGCGGTTTAATTAGACAATTTCATAAGTTTTAGTTCTTTCCGATCTTTAATCAACCACTCGAGATGACTTTTTGAAAAAATTAGTTATTTAGTGAAACAATTGAATTCAAATTTTAGAAAAAAGATTTTGAGTGTTTAATCGAGATTTTTTTTTTCAATTTTCATGTTATATAAAAATAATCGAACGTTTTGGTTCATTATGTACACCGTCAGCCACGGTTTTAAAATGTCTCTACTAGAGGGAGGTTTTTACACCCTTATAAGGAATGTTTCGTTTCCCTCTCTAACCGATATGAGGTTTCCACACCATTATAAGGAAGGGTTCGTTTCGTTCCTTTCTCCAACCGATGTGGGATCTTACAATCCACCCTTCTTGGGAGCCTCGTGTTCTCGCTGGCATACCGCCCAGTGATTGACTCTGATAGCATTTGTAATAGCAGAATCCCATTGGTAGCAGATATTTTCAACTTTCGCTCTTCGTTCCCCTCTCCAACTGATGTTAGATCTCACAATCCACCCCCCTCTTCAAACGATGTGAAGTTTTCACACCCTTATAAAAAATGCTTCGTTTCATTCCCCTCTCCAACCGATGTGAGGTTTCCACACCCTTATAAGGAATGCTTCGTTTCCCTCTCCAACTGATGTGGGATCTCACAATCCACCCCCTTGGGGGCCCGGGTCCTCACTGGCACACCGCTGCGTGACTAACTGTAGTACCATTTGTACAGTCGAAGCCCATCGCTAGAAGATATTGTCCGCTTTGGCCCGTTACATATAACCGTTAGCCTCATTGTTTTTAAAACACGTCTACTAGGGATAGTTTCCACACCCTTATAAGAAATGCTTCGTTCCCCACTCCAACCGATGTGGGATTTCACAATCCACCCCCCTTTGGAGCCCAATGTCCTTGCTGGCACACCGCCCGATGACTATCTCTGATACCATTTGTAACAGCTCAAGCCCACCGCTAGCCGATATTATCCGCTTTTGCCCATTACGTATAGTCGTCAACCTCACGATTTTTAAAATGCATCTACCAAATATAGACTTCCACACCCTTATAAGAAATGTTTCGTTCCCCTCTCCAACCGATGTGGGATCTCACACTACCTTTACTTCTCCATGGTTATCGCCACCCTCCACCAGCAACAACCAACAATCTCTAGTAACAACCACCGACTCCCACCAATGGAGATCACTAGATTCTAACGACGACCACCAATAGACGCCCAATCTAAGTGTTCTAAATACAAAATTAAATTGTTCTTTGTGTTTAATAGGTGTTTTATAGTAGTTTAACATCTGTAGAAGCATTTTGAGTGTAGAGGAAACCCCACAAATTTGTATAATTAATTCTAAATACTTTTTATTAAAAAATATATTAAAAAAAAATACTTTTCGAACAATCCAACCATGTCCTTGATTTATGTTGGACCACATTTAATAAATGGGAAGCATTGGCTAAAGTTTTGTACAACTATTTTTCATTTAAAAAAAAAAAAAGAAATATATTTGACAATGACAAAGGGATAAGATAAATTATTAGCACTCACCTTGCTGTGGCCCCCAACCCATATGGTATGAAATAATGCAAATAAGTCATAGAGAAACTGTCCATAAACCACCAAAAAGGAGTTAAGGCTTAGATTTATACGTGAGGCTGACGATGATCGGTAAAATGCATAAACATACCATATAGAAAGCACAGAAGCCTCCACCTTAGGATTCGGTAAAAGCCCAGAAAGCAAAAGAATGATTTCATACGACCACCACTCAAGACTGAAAAACACAAACAAACACGTTTTAGTCAACTCAACTCAAATCAGATCAACTCAAATCAACTACCTTACCAAACCATCACGGCAGAGGGAATAGCAAGCCGAAAGAACTTGCCAATGCTCGAGATAGCCTCCCTCGAGAACGGAGCTCGAGTCTTGTTACAAGACGGAGAGAAGACGATGTAGAGCCCGAGCAAAACGACATTGAGCCAATAGGATAAGCCAAGAGACAAAGCAGCTCCCACAACTTTGAGGTTGAAATGGAACACAAGAAGCCAACAAATTGGAATGTGGAAAGAGAGAGTGGCTAAAGAGCAAAGGAGTAAAGGAAGGATTAGGGTTTGAGTGAGGAGATAGCGCATAAGAGATTGAAGAATTGCATGGGCGAAGAGATTTGGAATGAGAAAAAGTGAGTATTTTCTTGCTATGGAAGAAATGGAAGGGTCTTGGCCAATGGAAATTAGTAATTTGTCTGTGAAGAACCATAATATAGAGATTGGAAAACAGGCTAAAAGAAGACATATCATGCAACTGTAAGTATAAACTCCAATCTTTTGATATTGTTGTGCCCCATATGCTTGCCCACATAGAGTTTCCAATGCTCCAGCCATTCCTAGCTGCAAGAAGAAAACAACCATGGGTTAGTGTAAACAAGTTCGAAACTTTTTACCGTGATCGGTTCGCTCGTGGCCTTAGAACTATTGCTGTGTAACAGCTCAAATCCACAGCTAGCAGATATTGTCTTCTTTAAACTTTATCTCAAGGTTTTTTAAAACACGTCTACTAGGGAGAGGTTTCCACACTCTTATAAAGAATGCTTCGTTCTCCTCTCCAACTGATGTGGGATCTCATAATTCACCCCCTTCTGGGTCCAGCGTCCTCGCTGGCAGTTGTTCCTCTCTCTAATCGATGGGGGATTTTACAAACCATCCCCTTCGGGGCTCAATGTCCTCACTGGTACTCGTTCCTCTCTCCAAATGTGGGATCTCACAACCCACTCCCCTTTAGGGCTTACCGTCCTCGCTGGCACACATCCTGATGTCTGGCTCTGATACTATTTGTAACCGCGCAAACCCACCACTAGCAGATATTGTCCTCCTTGGGCTTTCCCGACTTTTCCTTTCGGGCTTTCCCTTAAAGTTTTTTAAAATGCGTCTGAGAGGGAGAGGTTTCCACACCCTTATAAAGAATGTTTCGTTCTCCTCTCCAACTGATGTGGGATTTCACTATCCACCTCCCTTTAGGGCCCAACGTCCTCTCTCGTATCGATATGAGATTTCACAATCCACCCCCAGTTTGTGACCCAGCGTCCTCGTTGGCACTCGTTCCTCTCTCCAATCGATGTGGGATCTCTCAATCCAGCCCTTCAATTGATGTGGGACCTCACAATCCATCCCCGTTCGGGGCTTACCGTTCTTACTGGCACCCTGCCCGATGTCTGGCTCTGATACCATTTGTAACAGCTTAAACCTACGCTAGCAGATATTGTCCTCTTTGAGCTTCCCTTCAAGATTTTTTAAAACGCTAGGAGAGGTTTCCACACCCTTATAAAGAATGCTTAGTTCCCCTCTCCAATCGATGTGAGATCTCACAATCCACCCCTTTCGTGGCCCAGCGTCCGCGTGACATTCATTCTTCTCTCCAATCGATGTGAAATTTCACATACTAAGTCCAAAAGCTCAAATGAAACACATTTCCGGCCGAAACATTATAGAACAAGAACGAAGAGATTACAAGAAGGGCGTAGCCAGTGACGCGAACGAAGGAAGAGGCAATCGAGATGCCAGAAAGCAAAAGCTCATCTCCGAGATGGCCGACGATGATGACGGTGACGACCTGCAATAGGTACTGAAGAACGAAGACTGTGATGATGGGCGCTGCTAAAAAGCTCACCTTCTTCACTTCCTTTTGATAAACTTTCCATTTTTCTCTCATTTTTTTTCCTCCCAAACTTCCACAACACCTCAACAAAGGACATTCATGTTCTATTTACTGCACAACTTTAAGTTTTGTCCCAATCCATTTCAAATTTCAAATATTCCTTATTAAATTAAAAGAAAAAGAAGTTTGAATGGACTTCCAACTTTTATTCATTTTGGTTTATTCTATACTTTCAATATTATTCTTTTAATCTATATATTTTTAAAACATTTTTTTGTCTCCTAATTTTAAAAATTAACAATTTTGGTCCAAACATTTTTTATATATTAAATTTCTTAAAATGTAGCGATAATTGTTTCAAGAACGATTAAAATGATAGATTTTTAAAAGTAAAAAGAATAAATAAACTAAAAAAGGCAAAAAAAAAAAAAACCATTTACTAAAGAAGAATTTTTCGATCTCAATAATGGGATCACTCACCGAGTGTTTTTAAACATTTAAACCACCTTTAACATTTTTTCAGGTACGAGGGTGTCAACTAAGCAGGTCATAGAATCATGTCGCGTTTTTTGTCTTTAGCATTTAAATTTTGATTCACTATATTATTTTTAAGATGCATGATAGAAACAAGACAAACTTTTATCAAAAGAAAGCTGATTTCGTATATAAATTTTTTTTGAAAGTAATAGTTGTGGCATCCACTAAGGAGTGAAGTGCTTGTCATTGTCATTCTATTTCATTATCTCCAAACATCATGTTCTCCCACTTAAAAATGTTGTGTTATCGTGAGAAAAGGGATAATTCCTTGAAGTGGTATGCATGAACAAAATTAAGAAATATGTGATCGATTTCTATATAGCATTTTGTTGCAAAATAATATCAAAAACAAAATTAGTAAAAGGAAAATAATATATATAATAATGTTTTTAAAAACTTTTTTTCTATTTTAGTTTATGGCTAAAAATTGTAAACTCCAATTGGTTTATGCTTCTAACCTAATTTTTCTGTCAAAACCTTATAATTGGTACGAGAGGCACCACTAGACTTTGTAGAATAGTAACTTTTGAGTGATCAAATATAGAGAGTATGAGCGAAGGCAAAACTTTAACGAAAATTCCTCAATTCGATGGTCACTATGATCATTGGAGTGAGCAGATGAAAAATTTGCTCAGAGTAAAGAGTGGGTGGAGTGTGGTGGAGATTGATTTTTCATAACCAGTGGAAGAAATAATGCTAACTGAGGCACAAAAGGCGCACCTTGATGATACAAGACTCAAAGACGACCAACGAAAGCATTAACTCTTCCAGGCAATTGATCGTACTGTCTTTGAACAAATCTTGGATCGTCGCACAACCAAGATTGTTTAGGACTCAATGAAGTGAAAGTTTGGTGGAAACAAAATAGTGAAGAAATCTCTTCTTAAGGCATTAAGGAGAAAATTTGAGATCCTAGAGATGCAGAAGGATGAAAGTATCACTGATTATCCAACAAGATGAGAAGCAATGGAGAAGATATGCCAGACAAGAAAATTTTAGAAAACATTATGCGTACCTTGACTAAAAAATTTACTTATGTTGTAGTATCCATTGAGGAATCCGAAGGTACAGATAACATATCCACGGATGAATTACAAAGTTCATTAGTGGTGCATGAAAAAAATTTCGCAGATCCAACGTTAATGGAGAGGAGAAAGTTCTAAAAGTCGAAGGTTGAACAAAAATAAGTAACCAAGGAAGAGGAACTTATAGTGGCAGAAGTCATGGAAGAGGAAGATCAACTTTCAACAAAGCAACGGTTGAATATCCAAAGATGAATAAGGAATTGAATTATGCAGAGTTGGAAGAATAGAATGAAATGTTGTTAATGGCTCATATGGAAAGACGAAATGCAAAAAGGAGTGATGCTTGGTTCTTAGATTCTAGTTGCTCAAACCATATGTGTGCAAATGAAGGTATGTTTTCAAGCTTAGACAAGACCTTTTTTCACACTGTCACACTTGGAAATAATACAAGCATAAAAGTTACTGGAAAGGGTGGAGTGAAATTAACTTTGCATGAGTTTCGTTACACTATTAGTAATGTGTATTGGGTATCTAAACTAAAAAATAATCTATTGAGCGTTGGACAACTACAAGAAAAAGGAGTAGCAGTAATGTTCAAAGATGGTGTAGGTAGCATTTATCATCTACAAAAAGAAAAAATGATAGAGTCAATTATGAGCGCAAACCGACGATTCATTTTGCTTGCTGAACCATCTACCACACAAATGAAGGAAGATGCCTCCAAGTTTCAAATACGAACCAAACTGCACTTTGACACCATCGTTATGGTCATCTTGGGTACAAAGACTTATGCACCTTAAAACACAAAAGCATGGTGAAAGATCTGCCGCAAATTGTAGCTCCAAGCACCACTTGTGAGGCATAAATGAAAGGAAAGCAACATCGGACTCCATTTCTAAAAATGGGTAAATGGAGAGAAACAAAAAATTGGGACTTGTTCATGCAGATTTATGTATGGTCCAATTTCACTAGATTCAAGTAGTCAGAAAAAGTATTTGATGTGTTTTATAGATGATTTTTCAAAGAAGACATGAAATTATTTCCTTGTAGAAAAATCAGAAACATTTTATCATTTCAGAATTTTTAAATTAGTGGTGGAAAAAGAAATTGGAATGTCTATAAAATGTTTAAGAACAGAAGTGGAGAATTCAACTCTGCAGAGTCCAACGATTTTGGCAAACAACATGAAGTGAAGAGAGAATTAACCACACCCTGTACCCCACAGAAAAATGGAGTGGACGAACGCAAAAATCGCACCGTGATGAACTTGGTAAGAGTTATGCTGATAGAGAAGAAAGTGTCTAAAAAATTATGTATGAAACATTCAGGTGAACGAGTCACGTTTTGAATCGATCACCCACTCTTGTAGTAAAAGACATGACATCAGAAGAGGCTTTGAGCGAAGAGAAACTATCAGTTGATTATTTTAGAGTTTTTGGATATGTTGAAAATGTTCATATTTCAGATGCCAAGAGAAGCAAACTTGAAGATAAAAGTGTGACTTGTGTTTTATTTGGAGTCAACCGCGAATCCAAAGGTTATAGAATGCTTGATCTAGCTACAAAATTATGGTAAGTCGTAATGTAGCTTTTGAGGAAGATCATGAATGGGATTGAATTTTTTTTAAGGTGAAACAAAATTGGATTGGGGAAAATATTGAAATTGATGAGAACACAGTCGAAGAAAGAGAAATCATGGAGGAAATGAATGAACTAGTTGCTGAAAATAGTTTTCCGGTAGCTGTTGCACCAGATTTAACAATAAGGGAGAGGAGAAATCGACATCCACCTGCTTGGTTAGCAGATTATGATTTCGGTGAAGGCTTAGTTGAAGATGATGAAGAAAATATGTCATTCTTGATGATTTTAGATACTGTGAATTTGGAGGAAGTTGTCGAAAGCCCAATATGGAGATTGGTTATGGATGAAGAAATCAAATCCATTGAAAAAAATCAAACATGAAACTTGGTGGTTGTACTTGATAGAGCAAAGAAAGTAGGAGCAAAAGAGATTTATAAGACCAAACTAAATAAGTCTAGAGAAGTTGATAAATACAAAGCAAGATTGGTAGTAAAAGACTACATATAAGAGCATGAAATTGATTATACTAAAGTGTTTGCACTTGTGGCCAGGATGGATACTGTGAGAATGATCATTTCTTTTGCAGCCGAAAAAGGTTGGAAATTCTATCAGTTAGATGTCAAATCAGCTTTTCTATATGGCGAGTTAAAATAAGATATTTTTGTTGAACGACCAAGAGATTATGAGGAAAAGGGAAGTCAGGAGATGGTGTACAAACTCCAAAAGGCTCTATATGGATTAAAACAAGCACCTAGAACCTCGTTTAGTCGAATAGAATCCTATTTTATCAAGAAATGATTGAAAAACAGTTTCAGTGAACAGACACTCTTCATTAAGAGAAAGGGAGGTAAAATTCTTATTATAAGCATTTATGTTGATGATCTTTTATTTACGGGAGATGATGAAAAATTGTTGGAGGAGTTTAAACGTTCCTTGAAGAAAGAGTTTGATATGTCTGACTTAAGTCAGATGAAGTTTTTCCTTGGAATAGGGGTAATACAAAGATTAGATGATATTTTTATACGTCAAAGAAAGTATGCTACTGAAGTTTTAAATCGATTTGGCATAGAGAATTACAATTTTGTCTGTAATCCCGTTGTTCCAGGACAAAGAATTGGACAAGATGAAAATGGTGCAAAAGTAGATGTAATTTTGTATAAACAAATAATGTGAAGTATGATATACCTCACAGCTACTCGTTCTGATCTCATGTTTGTTGTAAATTTTATTAGTCGTTTTATAGCATGTCCAACACAACAACATTTTGCAGCATCTAAAACGGTTTTAAGGTACTTGAAGGTACAGTAGATTATGATGTATTTTATAGAAAAGTAATTTTAGTGATTTAATTGGATTTACTGATAGCGATTATGTTGGAGACATGGAAGATAACAAGAGTACTTTCGGCTATGTGTTTATGATGAGTAGAGGAGCAGTAGCTTGGTCTTCTTGTAAGCCGCCTATGGTCTTCTTATCAACCACAGAAGCTGAGTTTGTTGATGTTAGTGTATGTGCATGTCAAACTGTTTGGATGAGAATGATACTCAAAGAAATTGGTCCCCTCAAATAGAAGGAACAAAGCTAATGTGTGAATACTTCAACTATTAAGCTGTCCAAAAATCCAGTTCTACAGAGACGTTCCAAGCATATAAGAGTAAGATTTCACCTTCTTAGAGATCTTACAAAAGAAGAACTGTTAATTTATTATTTTGTGGTACCCAAAATCAACTTGCTAATTTGTTGTCAAAGTCTTTCAAATCAGAAGCATTATAGAAGTTGTTTGAAGTGTGCAAAAATTTTATGACTTATTAATTCTTAATCAAAAATAATAATAAAATAAATTAAAAGGGAGGGATTGTTAGAATAATTTGATTATGTCTACAGTTAAATAAATAAAGATCGTTTATTTTCAGATAGTTAGATTATTTTTAGCTATTTAGTTTAACTACTTGTAAGGGCCATCCATCATCAACATTATTCATTAAAAAAATGGAAAAAAGTTCCTATTCTCGAACGAGCAAACCTAGTCCGAGGGCTTGGGTGGCCAATCTGAGCGTGCCGCAAGTCAAATAGCAGACCCTAGTCTTCTTCATTAAGCGTGTCGGCTAGTCAAATGAGTACGTGTGTGTGGGAGACTCTCCAAACAAGTGGAAGGTGCATGGTGAGCTTCTTTTTTGCTTGTTTGACCTCCAATAAACTGTTCTTTACCCAAATTTCGATACTAACCTTACTTTGACTTAAATTATGACCCACTAGAGAATTTTCAGAAAACTCAGAGCTCCTAACTAGCAAAAAAAAGCAAGCTCAAGAAGACATGCTTCATCAATGTAGGTAGCCATTCGGATTTTCTTAAGTAGTACTTGTAAGGATCGCTAATACATGCTAGCATGCGAGCATGTATTTCTTTAGGTGGTAAGAATATGCATGATTAAGACTTTATAAAGACAATTTTAGATGAGACTGCATTGTATGTTTTGAAAACTTACGAAAAAGCTCCTCAAATAAGATTTCTATGATGCATGTTATTTCAATACTTTCCACTATGCTAGAAAGGAAGATGGAATATTGAGAATTGTGTTCTAGGTGATTGACGAACATTATCTTCCTGTTGGGCTTGTATGAATGTTTAGATGATGTATACCATACTTTGGTGATTGATAGGATTATTTCCCTAAATAAGCATGCATGAAAATGTAGGATACTTCAAGTGATTGATGGTGTATTCTCCCTCTAGAGCATTGTTATCTGCATTGAGTTAAGATTAGTGCGCTAGAGTTAAACCAATTAAACAATGACATGGGTTAAGTAACCCTTCAGTAGACCAAGTACCTTAAGATCGTGATCGACAACAAAAGGTCTAGACCTTAGTGCTCTCGGACCAAGAAAACTCAAGTAGTTAGTACAGAGAGTCTTGGAGTATTGAGTCTATGTTTTAAGCTGCCTAGAAGCCTTAGGAACCTAGTAGACCTCCACGACACCTATAAATGACTAAGGTTGGTCTCCAAGCAGCTAGTATTGTGAACGGTGTCATTAGAGTCTCCGCCACCCTACTGATGGCATTGTTAATGATCTTGGTCAGATCCAATAGAGCTCCCTGCCAAGCGATAGGTCCATAGGAGCAGTACCGTTGAGCTAAGCCTAGGTCGATTAGGGTAGTGCGTAGAGACAACTAGGTGCCACTGTCGTGTGTTGAAATGACTAGGGATCTCTTAAATAGGGCTTTTATGCTATAAACCCATCTTAAAAGAGGGCGAGGAACCACACAAGTAGACATAGTAGCTGGCTGGCAGATGGGGGTCACTCCTCCAGACTTGGAGCGACTCCATGGCCTTGTAATAGGATTTGCCACTTAACCTTTTTACGGATGATGCTCAGACCAGTATATGTCATATTGTCCCACTAAATTTTATTGAGGTAGCGCCTTAACCTAGAATGTCGGTTGTTTACTGTCTAAACAAGGTAAGCTACCTAAGTCGAAGTACAAAAATGTTGAGTAATCTACATAGATCCCAAGAGATAAGAATCAGTCCAAAGAACCACTCAGAGTTTCAAGCCTTCCCCAAAGGTTCAGATAAAAGTTCGTGGTAATCTACTAGGATGAGGATACAATGAGAACTTACAAGTGGATTTCTTATTAAGTATTTTTATACTCACCTCATTCTTCTTTTTCTTTTTTTTTTTGAATTGATTACTATTCATTGGTCGAGGTGAGGAAGCGTTCGGTAGCTACGTAGTCATAGAAAGGGTCATCTTCAGGCATCAGTCGAATCAATGTGTTTTAGGTCTTTTATATTTGGATAAAAATTGTATCCCAAAATCATTTATAGTTTGTAATAAACTTGAATAACACTCATTTGTAATCAGATTTCTGTGGTGTCGTACTTTATTTTACTTTTCTCTTATTTCATTTGCTTTTGCCTTTAAAAGTATTAAATAATTATTAATACTATTTTTTTATTAATTCTTTAATTTTAGTTTTCACATACAAAATTAATTTCTAAGCATTAGCTTGTAAATTGTTTGAGCGTGGGAGTGTTTTGCGTCTTTTATCTCTAGGTTTGACCTAAAGATAATTTGTTTTCAACTTGGTTCTTTGAGGTTTAATCAAATTGACTATGATTGGTGTTTGCGCCTTCATTTAGGTTATCTCATTCAATTTTCGAGAGTTCTTCCCTTATTTCTTTCTTTTGATCTCGAGTTGAATAGAGAGCAACTATCCAAAAAGTTCTGTTAGATTCGGGTAGTTTGTGGTTACCGTTTGACCAAATTTAATTGTTGTATCCTGTTGAGACGAATAATTATTTGTTGGCATGACGACGAAAGCGTGTCTCAACTACTCCTACTATGAGGGTCAACCATTTTCCAAATTCATATTGTAAAATGGCATTTTAGGTTGGGGGCATGTCATCACTCTTTACATAGAATGGTTAGTTTAGGACTATTGTTGTAACCGTCCAAGTCCACCGCTAGTAGCTATGGTTCTTTTTTAGCTTTTTCTTTTGAGATTTCCTTCAAGGTTTTTTAAAACACGTCTACTACAGAGAGGTTTCCACACCCTTATAAAAATACTTTGTTCCCCTCTCCAATCGATGTGGGATCTCACAATCATCCACCCTCAGGACCCAGTGTCCTCACTAACACTCGTTCTTCTCTCCAATTAATGTGGGACCCCTCAATTGTCTAATTTCAACATTGGTAATAACACAAAAAGGGAAGTTTGTGTTTAATCAAAGTTGACTACAAAGTCATATTCTTATATCTGACATGAAAAATACGTGGTAAGAGTTATTTATCACATTCATCAATGATTGTAATAAATATTTGTGTATATTTATTGATGAAGTCTTAAGTACTTTTAAAACGTATAAGGTAGAAGTTGAAAATCGAACTTGAGAACACAAGGGAATATCTTTCACAATCCATAGAGAAATCGTTCGTTAATAGATCAAGGGGTAAGTAATTCAAATTATTCACATCTAGGTCACGAATGTTCATAATCCATATTATGCAAGAGACGTTATTTTTGCTAATTTGAATAGTAAAGGTTCTTAGATCAAATAGATATGATGATTATGAATCATCATCACTTTATGAATAACTTGAAGTGAATGTTATAATTGTAATTGTCGGGCTAGTAAGGTACGAGTTTTCCAAACTTTACCTTTTAATTTTCAAGTTGATAGTAAGGGTCTTAGGGACTTAAGAAAAACATAAAATAAAATAGTGAAAAAGAAAAATAAAAGCTAATGATTAAAGCTCGAGGGACATTTTTCATTTTTCCTTCTAATTAGAAAGCTTATTATTGTTTATTCTTGAAATTAAGAGGGAAGAAAGGAAAAGAAAGAAGAAAGTCGAAATAAAAGAGGGTTAGGGTTTCTTGGAGAAAAAAATGAAAGATCCAATTTTATTCTTTAGATTCGGTAAGTTCGAAGTATTTTCTTCCATGTCTGTTCCTGGAATCAAAGAAGAACTGAAGGTATGATTTATAAATTATTAGATACATTTTTCTTTAGATCCGATCATTTAGGTGATCGAATGCATCTGAAAATTATTTAATCTGCATTAGGATATCATTTTGAACAAATCTTGTGAAAGAATCCGGTTGAGAAGATGATTGGAAGCCAAAATTTCGTTGAAGGTCCTAAACAGTAAGTTTCGAGAAATCACCCCATACCCCTAATTTGAATGTGTTTATCATTTTCATTTTATTCAAAATCACCAAATTTAACTCTCCTCGATGTAATGTTTGAAAATATAGACTATAACTCAGTTTTTTTGTCTAATTTTTAAAATGACCATATTAAAGTTTTCCCGCTAGGGTTTTTGGTTGTACGGTCGTTAATTCGATGCTACATGGCCTTTTTCTTATTAAATTTTAGTTTAGTACAATCTCTTGTTTATATATAAAGGGTCTAAGACGAGAAATGAGGATTTCAAAACTACGTAAAATCAAGTCAAAATACCGTTGATTGTAGCATGACGAAAATCATCCAAAAAAATGGTCTGACAACGAAACTACTTTTTTGTGCTTTTAGTGTTCATAAATCATTAAACTTTAACTTTCCTCGCTATAATTTTCGAAAATATTTCGAAAATATGTACGGTAACTCAGTTTTTAGTCCAACTTTAGAATGACTAGGGTAGGGTTTTCGTGGTAGGGTTTTTGGTTGTAAGGTAATTAATTCAATGCTACAGGATTTTTTTCTTCTTCATTTTTGTTTGAGTAAAATCTTTTGTTTATATACATAGCGATATGAACCAAGATATCTCAATCGTGTAATATGAATTTCAAGGAAGATTCTTGGATGGTTACAAATTTTAGGTCGATGATAATCGAGAGTTATTGTATTTCATTAATGTATTTTAAGACTTTTTATTTATTTTAATGTTATATTTACTTCGTGACTAATTATGGTCATAAATAAAGAAAACTACAACTCTTGATCCTCATATAAAATTATTGACTCTAGAGATATAGTAATATGGAGAAGATTAAATTGTTTCAAGCACCGCAGAACCAGAAGCGTCCTTTATTTCAAAGAGAGGACGGGTTATTTACATTTCATTTGATGGTTAGAGGCAAATTGAAAGCTAAGCAGTGGTAATTCTAAGGAATCTCGGGGGGAAAAATAGAGATGTCTCCTACGTTACCCGTAATATATGGAAGTATCGACGTAATTTCATAGAGTCATTCGGTCTGAATGCTACATGAAGAACATAAGCCAGATGAAGGAACGAGAAGACCTAGGATGTAGAAGATCATAACATGAGTGATTTGGCGGATTGGGATTCCTATATATCCACTCATGTGGTACTTCGACGAAAAAGTCAACGGTTTTCATTTTTTAGACTATATAAACTCATATATGTTGTCTTTGTAAACTAGATTTGAAAATGTAATAAAAATAGCATTTGTGCTTTCTTTTAGCCCATAACTAAGTTTCTTTCTAACTCTATATAATTTAGGTTGCATGTTTAGAATCATTCAAGCTTGACATAGTTGATCTACTTGTGGAGTGATTCGAATCTCAAATAAGTGTTCTTACCTTTAGATATTTGATAACAAGGTAATCCAAATTTTACTTTCTCGTGGAGTGATTTCTTATCATTAGGGCTAAGTTTCTTTGCAATTCTATGTAGTTTAGGTTGCATGTTTAGAATCATTCAAGCTTGACATGATCAATCTTGCTTGTGGAGGGATTCAAATCTTAAACAAGTGTTCTTGTCCTGAGATATATGATTAACAAGGTAATCCAAATTTTACTTTCGTTTGGAGTGATTCCTTATCATTAGGGCTAAGTTTTTTTTTTCTTTTTTTCAATTCTATGTAGTTTAGATTGCATATTTAGAATCATTCAAGCTTGACATGATCAATCTTGCTTGTGGAGTGATACGAATCTCAAAAAAGTTTTCTTGTCTTGAAATATTTGATCAACAAGGTAATCTAGATCTTATTTTCCCATGGAGTGTGTTGAAGTTTTACAAGTAGCTTCTCAATTGACTAAGAAATTAATTTCGTTAGTTCGGTTGAAATTTGTCCTAGTTCTATTGTTTCTACAAGTTAGATTAAAAGAATGAGTAATTATTTTGATGGGTCTCGACAACTTGATCATTCCACTTTGTAATGTTATATTTATGAGTTAAAGATTAGACCAATATAGCTAGTACGAACATATTGAATCTTGTCATGGATGTGATTTTACAAGTTTCAATGACTCAATAATTATTGTGAAACTGAAGTAAAACAAGCAAAGTACAAGTGTTTTTCGTAATACGAAGGTATAAAGATAAAGTCGTATGTGATGTTGTGTTTATGCATGCAGGTGCATACTACACGAAAAACTTCGACGATTAGCAAGATATAATATTACTAACTCTTCACCCATTAGCAAGACATAATATTACTAACTCTTCACCATTTGAGATTTTTTATGATTTTAATCTTTTTCTACTCTACTTAATTTCTATATCGCTTAAGGTAGCTTCAAAAGTCAACAAGGAATGCAATCCTCAAAAGTCAGCAAGGAATGCAAGTCGAGGGTACAAGCTTAAGAAGGTAGATTTAGTTCTTAATTGGGCCCAAAATCGAATTGACTATTTTGTGAGGTTGAGATCAAATCTTTAACCCAAAAGACTATACGTCTAAAAACCAGTTAGACTATGTTCGAGTTGACTTTCCTATGATGACATAACCTAGGGTATAATCTTAAGGAGGTAGATTCAGCTCTTGGTAGGGCCTAAAACCAAAAAAATCAAATCGACTATTATATGAGATTGAGATTCAAATCCCTAACCCAAAAGATTATATGTCTAAGCCAAGAACTATGTTCGAGTTGGCTTCTTTATAACAACAATACTTAGGGTATAAGCTTAAGGAGGTAGATTCAGTTATTGGTTGGGTCCAAAATCGAGAAAATCAAATCGCTGTTATGCGAGGTTGAGATTCAAATCCCTAACACAAAAGACTATATGTCTATGCCAATTGAACTACGTTCGAGTTGGCTTTTTTATAACGGCATAGCCTAGGGTATAAGCTTAAGGAGGCAAACTCAGTTCTTGGTTGGGCCCAAAACCGAATCGCTATTATGCTAGGTTGAGATTCAAATCCTGAACCCAAAAGACTATATGTCTAAGCCAGTTGAACTGTGTTCAAGTTGGCTTCTCTATAACGGTATAGCCTAGGGTATAAGCTTAAGGAGGTAGATTCAGTTCTTGGTTTGGCCCAAAACCAAGAAAATCAATTCGTTATTATATGAGGTTGAGATTCAAATCTCTAATCCAAAAGACTATATGTCTAAGCCAATTGAACTACGCTCAAGTTGACTTCTTTATAACGACACAGCCTATGGTATAAGCTTAAGGAGGTAATTTCAGTTCTTGGTTGGGCCCAAAACCGAAAAAATTAAATCGCTATTATGCAAGGTTGAAATTCAAATCCCTAACCCAAAAGACTTTACGTCTAAGCCAATTGAACTACATTCGAGTTGGATTCTTTATAACAACATAGTCTAGAGTATAAGCTTAAGGAGGTAGACTCAGTTCTGATTGGGCACAAAACTGAGAAAATCAAATATCTATTATGCGAGGTTGAGATTCATATCCCTAACCCAAAAGACTATATATCTAAGCCAATTAAACTATGTTCAAGTTGGCTTCTTTATAACGGCATAGTCTAGGGTATAAGCTTAAGGAGGTAGATTCAATTCTTAGTCGGGCCCAAAATCGAGAAAATCAAATGGCTATTATGCAAGGTTGAGATCCAAATCCCTAACCCAAAAGACTATATGTCTAAGCCAATTGAACCACGTTCAAGTTAGCTTCTTTATAACAGCATAGCCTAGGGTATAAGCTTAAGGAGGTAAGATTAAGTTCTTGGTTGGGCCCAAAACCGAGAAAATTAAATCACTATTATGCGAGGTTGAGATTCATATCCTTAACCCAAAAGACTATATATCTAAGCCAATTGAACTACATTCGAGTTGATTTATTTACGGCATAGCCTAGGATATAAGTTTAAGGAGGCCGATTTAGTTCCTGGTTAGACAAAATCGAGAAAATCGAATTGACTATTATATGAGGTGGAGATTCAAATCTGTAACTCGAAAGACTATGTTTAAGCCCGTTGAGCTACATTCAGGTCGACTTCTTTAGAATCGACACATGATTTCAAACACATTTCAAATGATATAAGCTTTAACAAGATAGAAAAAGAGACTTACAAGAACACTAATTCCACTGACATTAGTGAAGGATGAAGCAATGGAAACTCCAGAAAGCAAGAGCTCATCTCCAAGATGTCCAACCATCATCACTGCAACAACCTGCATTGCATATTGCAAAATTGTTGTGGCAGCCATTGGAGCAGCTATCAATATCACTTTCTTCACCTCTTTCCTATAAACCCTAAACCAATTTTCTCTCATTTTCTCTCCAAACAAACACAATTTTCTCTCACCCCACCAATTTTCCCTCATTTTCCCATCAACCAAACACTCCCTTAGCTTCCCCTATCCCTTGATTTGCCTTGATTATTAGAATGAAAACATGAACTATTGACACGTTAAGATAGGATTGCTTTTTATCTTTATTTGGAATCTGACATATGAAAGCACTTGAGTTAAGGCCACAACTTTAATGAGTACTCTTCCACCAAGCCTTATGCTAATGGAAGTAAAGTTGATTTGGTTAAGAACATTGACTCCAAATGTGATATCGCACCTCGGTTGGGGAGGACAACGAAACATCATTTATAAGGGTATGGAAATCTCTTTCTAGCAGACGCGTTTTAAAAACCTTGAGAGTAAGCCCGAAAGGGAAAGCCCAAAGAGAAAAATATCTACTTGTGGTAGGCTTAGGGCGTTACAAATGGTATTAGAGCTAGACACCTGACGATGTGCCAGCGAGGAGGTTGTTCCTCGAAGAGGGGTAGACACGAGGCAGTGTGCCAGCAAGGACGCTGAGCCCCGAAGGGGGTGGATTTGGTGGGGGACCCACATGGATTAGAGAAAGGAACGAGTACCAGCGAGGACTCTGTGCCCTGAAGGGGGTGGATTGTGATACCCACATCAGTTGGGGAAGAGAACGAAACAAGTGTGTGGAAATCTCTCCCCAGCAGACATGTTTTAAAAACCTTGAGGGTAAGCCCGAAAAGTAAGATCTAAAGATGACAATATCGGCTTGGGGTGGGCTTGGAGTCTTACACCAAAGATTTAAAATTTGACTCATTTTGAAGGAACAAACAATTTAGTATTTAAACTTTAATTTGTAACAATTTAGTCCATGCAAATCTGTAAATAGATAAATTTTAGCAAGTAACTCCTCGATTCTATACTTTCAAAAATTTTAAGATCCGCTCATATGCTACATGAGAGGCCGCTCATAATATGACGAGTAATCCGGCCATAGCCAGTCCCCACAAGAGCATAAACAAAGTAAGTAGGACCAATAGATATCACTAGAGACATAGATAAGAAAATATGATCCACCACTAACATCTGAGTAGCCGCACTACCATAGAAAACTCCGAAAATTAATTGTCTATTTTTATTAATTAATGATTTAAAGTTTGTAGTTATTGGGTCCTAAAATTTTAATAATATATTTTTTAATCAAACATGATCAATTAATTTCAACACAATAATTCAATAATTTTCACAAGAAAAACATTCAATTGTAAAATAAAAGACGTGTTTGATAGATAAATTGACATCGTGACTTTACCGTGTTTCAGTTAAACCCGATCTGCTCAGCTCATCCCCTCAATAAACCCGATCTTTTTTTGTCCGCTTTGCCACGTTACGTATCATCGTATGCCTAACGATTTGACAATAATTTTTACCAATGCCCTTTCGAACCAGTACTTGAAACTGGTGCCTTAGACCAACTCAGCCATCTTGACTACTTTTTTTGTAACAACTCAAACTCATCCTTATCTGATATTGTCCGCTTTAGCCCGTTACTTATCGTCGTCAACTTCACGATTTCACCAAAAAAAAAAAAATTGTCAAGAATGGGATTTGAACCCATGCCCTTTCAGACCAATACCTAAAACTGGCATCTTAGACCAACTCGGCCATCTTGACTGCTTCTTTTGTAACAACTCAAACCCACTGTTAGCAGATATTGTTTGCTTAGCCCGTTACAACTTCACGATTTCACAAAAAAAAAAAAAAAAAATTGTCAAGAATGGGATTTGAACCCATGCCCTTTCGGACCAGTACCTGAAACTGGCGCCTTAGACCAACTCGGCCATCTTGACTGCTTCTTTTGTAACAACTCAAACCCACCATTAGCAGATATTGTCCGCTTAGCCCGTTACTTATCGTCATCAACTTCACGATTACACAAAACAAAAAAAATTGTCAAGAATGGGATTTGAAACCATGCCCTTTTAGACCAATAACTGAAACTAGCACCTTAGACCACCTCAACCATCTTGACTGCTTCTTTTGTAACAACTCAAACCCACCATTAGCACATATTGTCCGCTTAGCCCGTTACTTATCGTCATCAACTTCACGATTTCACAAAAAAAAAAACAAAAATTGTCAAGAATGGGATTTGAACCCATGCCCTTTCAGACCAGTACCTAAATTTGGCACGTTAGACGAACTCAGCCATCTTGACTTCTTTTTTTGTAACAACTCAAACCCACCGTTAGCAGATATTGTCCGTTTTAGCCCGTTACTTATCGTCATCAACTTCACGATTTCACAAAAAAATAAATATTGTCAAGAATGGGATTTGAACCCATGCCCTTTCGGACCAGTACCTGAAACTAGCGCCTTAGACCAACTCGGCCATCTTGACTGCTTCTTTTGGAAGAACTCAAACCCAGCATTAGCAGATATTGTCCGCTTAGCCCGTTATCGTCATCAACTTCACGATTTCACAAAAAAAAAAATAAATAAATTTCAAGAACGGGATTTGAACCCATGCCCTTTTGGACCAGTAACTAAAACTGGCACCTTAGACCAACTCGGCCATCTTGATTGCTTCTTTTGTAACAACTCAAACCCACCGTTAGCAGATATTGTCCGCTTAGCCCGTTACTTATCGTCATCAACTTCACGATTTCACAAAAAAAAAAAACAAAAATTGTCAAGAATGGGATTTGAACCCATGCCCTTTCAAACCAGTACCTAAAATTGGCACGTTAGACCAACTCAGCCATCTTGACTGCTTTTTTTATAAAAATTCAAACCCACCGTTAGCAGATATTGTCCGTTTTAGCCCGTTACTTATCGTCATCTACTTCGAGGTGAGCCCACTGCTAGCAGATATTGACCGCTTTAGTCTGTTAAGCATCGTGGTCAACTTCACGATTTCACAAAAAAAAAAATTTTTTTGTCAAGAATGGGATTTGAACCCATGCCCTTTCAGACCAGTACCTAAAATTGGCAACTTAGACCAACTCGACTGCTTTTTTTGTAACAACTCAAACCGACCATTAGCAGATATTATCTGATTTAGCCCGTTACTTATCGTCATCTACGTCGAGGTGAGCCCACTGCTAGCAGATATTGACCGCTTTAGTCTGTTAAGCATCGTCGTCAACTTCACGATTTCACCACAAAATTTTTTTTTGTCAAGAATGTGATTTGAACCCATGCTCTTTCAGACCAATACCTAAAATTGTCACCTTAGACCAACTCGACCATCTTGACTGCTTTTTTTATAACAACTCAAACCCACCATTAGCAGATATTGTCTGCTTTAGCCCGTTACTTATCGTCATCTACATCGAGGTGAGCCCACTACTAGCAGATATTGACTGCTTTTTAGTCCGTTACGTATCGTCATCAACTTCACGATTTCACAAAAAGAAAAAAATTGTCAAGAATGGGATTTGAATCCATGTCCTTTCGGACTAGTACCTGAAATTGGCACCTTAGACCAACTCGGCCATCTTGACTGCTTCTTTTGTAACAACTCAAACCCACCGTTAGCAGATATTGTCCGCTTAGCCTGTTAAGCATCGTCGTCAACTTCACGATTTCACAACAAAAAAGAAAAATTGTCAAGAATGGGATTTGAATCCATGCCCTTTCGGACCAGTACCTAAAATTGGCGCTTTAGACCAACTCGGCCATCTTGACTACTTCTTTTGTAACAACTCAAACCCACCGTTAGCAGATATTGTCCGCTTAGCCCGTTACTTATCGTCATCTACTTCGAGGTGAGCCCACTGCTAGCAGATATTGTCCGCTTTAGTCTGTTAAGCATCGTCGTCAACTTCACGATTTCACAACAAAAAAAAAATTGTCAAGAATGGGATTTGAACCCATGCCCTTTCAGACCAGTACCTAAAATTGGCACCTTAGACCAACTCAGCCATCTTGACTGCTTTTTTTGTAACAACCCAAACCCACCATTAGCAGATATTGTCTGCTTTAGCCCGTTACTTATCGTCATCTACTTCGAGGTGAGCCCACTGCTAGCGGATATTATCCGCTTTAGCGGTATCGTCGTCAACTTCACGATTTCACAAAAAGAAAAAAATTGTCAAGAATAGGATTTGAACCCATGCCCTTTCAAACCAATACTTGAAACTGGCGCCTTAGACGAACTCGGCCATCTTGACTGCTTTTTTTATAACAACTTAAACCCACCGTTAGCAAATATTGTCTGCTTTAGCCCGTTACTTATCGTCATCTATTTTGAGCCCACTGCTAGCAGATATTGACTGCTTTAGTCAGTTACGTATCGTCGTCAACTTCACGATTTCACAAAAAAAAAAAAAATTTAAGATTGGGATTTGAACCCATGCCCTTTTAGACCAATACTTGAAACTGGCACCTTAGACCAACTCAGCTATCTTGACTACTTTTTTTGTAACAACTCAAACCCATCATTAGTAGATATTGTTCGCTTTAGCCCGTTACTTATTGCAACTTCACGATTTCACAAAAAGAAAAAAATTTGTCAAGAATGGGATTTGAACCCATGCCCTTTTGAACCAATACTTGAATCTGGCACCTTAGACCAACTTGACCATCTTTACTGCTTTTTGTGTAACAACTCAAACCCACCGTTAGCAGATATTGTCTGCTTTAGCCCGTTACTTATCGTCATCTACTTCGAGGTGAGCCCACTGCTAGCGGATATTGTCCGCTAGCGGTATCGTCGTCAACTTCACGATTTCACAAAAAAAAAAAAGAAAAAAAAAACATCTATCAAGAATGGGATTTAAACCCATGCCCTTTCAAACCAGTACCTGAAATTGGTGCCTTAGACCAACTCGACCATCTTAACGGCTTCTTTTTTAACAACTCAAACCCATCACTAGCAGATATTGTCCACTTTAGCCCATTACATATCGTCGTTGGCCTCATGATTTTAAAACAGTCTTGGTCATTTTTGGAAGCTAAGGAGGCTTATTGGATTACTAGGCCAACTAGGTGGTTTACCGTAGAGGTATTATCATCATTTTGCATCGTTACTTTGTTTAGCTATTTATCCTTATCCAATGACCTTAAAATATCATATTATGCCTAGTAGGTTATTTAATGATTTCTAAGAAGAAACGCTCGGTTTAGGACCTTATTACTCATGGTTTATTGCTTATTTATTCTGGGTAAGCTCACGCTAGATATTGTCCGAAACCCATGCCCTTCTAGACTAGTACTTGAAACTAGCACCTTAGACCAACTCAACCATCTTGACAGCTTGTTTTGTAACAACTCAAACCCTCCACTAGTAGATATTGTTCACTTTAGTCCATTACATATCTTCGTCGACCTCATGATTTTAAAATACTTCTTGGTTATATTTGGAAGCTAAGGAGGCTTATTGGATTACTAGGTCAGCTAGGTGGTTTACCGTAGAGGTATTATCATCATTTTGCATCGTTACTTTGTTTAGCTATTTATTCTTATCCAATGACCACCAAATTTCATATTACCTTAAAATATCATATTATGCTTAGTATTGAAATTGCATGGGTAGCAGAGTTCGTTTAGTAGGTTATTTTAACATTACTTGATTTCTTCGACGAAACGCTCGATTTAGGACCTTAACTCACGGTTTTTTGCTTATTTATTCCATATCCTTTGAGTTCCAAGCAATTCCTACAAGTATTTCTTAAGAAAAATACAGAGTGGCTACTTACCTCGTCCTTGATGTTTGAGACCTCTATTCTTGACCTTCCGATACTCGAATCACTCCAAATTTTCTTTGACGGACTCCTTAGAGTGTCTAGTTTTGTAGAACCATAAATTTGTTTATGAGAATCGATCTAGAAGGGAGTTGAAATTGAGAAAGATCGAAGGAATGTCTGAAATTGACCTGGCATGGTTGGTTCAATTGAAGTGGTCACATCATCGTCTTCTTCTCCAAATAGGAGGGAAGAAAGGAAACTAAAATAAATCAAAATTTGCAAATTAATTATATATTAAAAAAAACATAAAATAGTACGATGTGTTTTTTTAATTTTAAAATGAGATGAGATGGTTGGTTGAAGTACGTGTATTAAATAGAAAGTGCACACGAGAGGTTTTGGTGGGCGCAATGAAAGATTTTCCCACGTGTACGGTCAACCGGAAGAGCCGGTGGACGCGGAAACCGTACATGCGGACGTACGAGGCGGGATGGGGAACACCCTGCCGGTGCATTTATTTTAATGGCTTTTTTTACGGTTGTTGGGTGTCGCAATCAATTAAATAAAAAATAAAAAATAAAAAACAAAGCAAAATTCTCCTTTTCTCATTTGATGGAATGAAAAGAAACTCCTTTTAGCTGCCTAGCTTGCTCCAGCTGTTTCACTCACTCACTACCCACTCCCAATCTTTTACTTTGACCAAACAACCTCAAGTTTAAATTTTAAATTTGTTCACGTTGACCGTTCGAAAATCGCTCATAATTTCGTCATAGTCTTTAACTTTGAATTACGTTTTGCAAGAAAATGTTTTTATGAAACGTGAGCGAGAAAATGAGTTGAAAATAATTTGAAAGAAAGCGTTGTTAATATCAGTTGGGTTGAAAACTTGTGGGTAAGAGAGGTTAGAATACTCGGTTTGGGGGAGGTTTGATGACTACTTGGTTTATAATTTGAATATCAATTGCATTGAAAACATGTGGGGAAGAGAGCTTACAGCACTTGGTTGGGAAATTTGATGACTACTTGATCCTGTTTATAGTACAATTTGAATATCAATTACGTTGAAAACTATGGGCAAGAGAGCTTAAAACACTTGTTCGGGGGAGGTTTCATGAATACTTGGTCCTCCTTATAGTACAATTTAAATATCAATTGCATTGAAAATATGTGGGCAAGAGAGATTACAGCACTTGGTCGAGGATGTTTCATGACTACTTGATCCTCCTTATAGTACAAGTTGAATATCAATTACATTGAAAACATGTGGAGAAGAGAGCTTACATCACTTGGTCTGGGGAGATTTGATGACTACTTGATCCTTCTTATAGTACAATTTGAATATTAGTTACATTGAAAACTGTGGGTAAGAGAGCTTACAGCACTTAGTCGGGGGAGATTTGATGACTACTTGATCCTTCTTATAGTACAATTTGAATATCAGTTACATTGAAAACTGTGGGTAAGAGAGCTTACAACACTTGGTCGGAGGAGATTTGATGACTACTTGATCCTTCTTATAGTACGATATGAATATCAATTGCATTGAAAATATGTGAACAAGAGAGATTACAGCACTTGGTCGTGGGGAGGTTTAAGACTACTTCACCCTCTTTATAGTACAATTTGAATATTGATTGCATTGAAAATGTGTGGGCAAGAGAGCGTACAACGCTTGGTCGGGGGAGGTTTGATGTCTACTTGACCTTTCTTATAGTACAATTTGAATATCAATTGCATTGAAAATATGTAAACAATAGAGCTTACAACACTTGGTCGGGAGAGGTCTGATGACTATTTGGTCCTCCTTATAGTACAATTTGAATATCAATTGAATTGAAAATATGTAGGTAAAGAGAGCTTACCACACTTGGTCGGGTAGATTTGATGACTACTTGACCTCTTTACCGTACAATTTGAATATCAGTTACATTGAAAACATGTGGGTAAGAGAGCTTATAGCACTTAGTCAGGGGAGGTAGAGAGCTGATTCACCTGGTCGGGAAGGTTTAATGACTATTTAATCCTCTTTAAAATACAATTTGAAGCAAAATCGTGTCGAAAATTTAGTTTTATACTCCCAATAAACTTTTTTTTTTAATTTTTATTTTTTCATCCTCTTTTTTCTCACTTATTTTATTTTCTAATGTGAACTTTGACCTATGACATTCCAATGCCATAAAGCTATCATCTTTTGTTTACTAAAAACAAAACAAATGAGTGGCTCATGTTATCTTAATTATCATGCCACGTGTCCACTTCTTATGACTCATATGTCGACCTTTGATTAATTGGTTCATATATGTTAATGACTATTTTAATATTAATTACAAATCTATAGTTAATGATTATGCTTTTCTACCTTAGATTGACCGATTGAGTTTAGATTACTATAATTCTCCTAAATTCACAGTACCAACCTCATTTCTCGAAAAATTAGTTCGTTATTAAAGGAGAGAACACCAGCGAAAAAAAAAACTTGATAAAGTTTGTGACACTTCGAGTAAAAGAGGGGTAGATGAATGAACCGGACCACATCCAAATGAGAGCAATCATGAGGATAGAATGACTAACGTCAGCTTAAAACAATTAAAAGTTACAACTTATACAAACAAGGTACATTTGTTTTTCCCAACCATAGGAACTCAAAAGTTAAAGCATGTTTAGTTTGGAGCAATTTTACGTTGGGTGACTTTCTAGGAGTTTTCTTCGTGAGTGTAACAGCCCAAGCCTACTGATAGCAAATATTGTCCTTTTTGGGCTTTTCCTTTCGAGCTTCCTCTTAAGGTTTCTAAGACGCATCTGTTGGGGAGAGGTTTTCACACCCTTAAAAAAATGTTTCGTTCTCCTCCTAAATCAATGTGAGATCTCACAATCCACCTTCATTCTGGGCCCAACATCCTCACTAGCACTCGTTACTCTCTCCAATCGATGTGGGATTTCACAGTGAGTAAGGGAAAAAAATATTAAAATGACTCGTGAGGTATCTCCTAAGAATTCTCTTTGTAAGCGAGGACAAAGCATGCTACAAAGACTCGTGAAGGTATGTCAAGATAGTTTTTACTCTTAATAGTAAAGAGTAAGTAAAGTAAGTAACATGACCATGTCTTAGAAGATACAGAGGAATGTCAGGATCCAAATCTAGATTTCGAATCCTAATATGAATTTAGAACATGGGTCGTTATAATGTTATAATATTTAATTTTAGTGACCTGAATATGAGAATGCATAAAAAGAAAAACCTACCCGTTCACATTTAAATAAATCATATTTGTATGTCATTATCTTCTTAATTTTATTATAAATAATGACTTAGAATATATTTGAACACATAAAACGTCTTATTAGAACAAAAATTACAAATTATTATTTTTTATTTAAAAATCAGAGGAAATCAAATCAAATGAATTCATTGGTTGGTTTGGGTAGTCTTGCATAATTTAATTATTTAAACCCAAAAATAAAATAAAATAAAATATATAAAATTAAAATTAAACACGTGGGAATGGAGGAGAATGGACTAAGGAGGTTGGAAAATTCCACAAACAGCTGGCAGTAAGTAAGCCTGTCTGTCTTTCCATGTCAATGTATTTTCGCAAATTTTAAGATAATTAATTAATTAATTAAAGAGCTTAAATAAAAATGGATGAAAATAAATGTTTTTGGGGGCTTTAAGAAGCTTTTTGTCGTTTTGCAATTATTGATTTTAGAGAAGCTGTTTCTCTGAATTCAATGGGATTTTGATAATTTTTTAATAATTAAATTAAATTTATTATTATTTATATTTTTTTAAGTACAGTGGCAAAAAAACAATCTGATATGACGAATTGGAATCATAAAGAGGAGACCAAACGCAAATAATAATAATGATAATAATAGGATGTCGGGAAACAAAATTATCTATAAATAGAATATTTAGAAATAAAATAATTGTGTTTAGTTTATGGGATGATTAAAATTCTTATATAATTGTGATATCCCACGTTGGTTGGGGAGGAGAACGAAACACGTAAGGGTATGAAAACTTTTTCCTAGCAGACTTAATGGGAAGCCCGTGAGAGAAAGCCCAAAGAGGATAATATCTGCTTGCGGTGGGCTTGGGGCGTTACAAATGGTATCAGAGTTAGACATCGAGCGATGTGTCAGCGAGGAGGTTGTTCCCAAAGGGGTAGACACGAGGCGATGTGCCAGTAAGAACGTTGGGCTCCAAAGGGGGTGGATTTGGTGGAAAGGATTGAGTGCCAGCGAGGACGCTGGACCCTAAAGGGGGGTGGATTGTGATGTCCCACATTGGTTGAGGGGAAGCTTGTAAGAGAAAGCCAAAGAGGACAAATATTTGCTAGCGATGGGCCTCGGCCCTTACAAATGGTATGAGAGCCAGACACTGAGCAATGTGTCAGCAAGGAGGTTGTTCCCCGAAGGGGGTAGACACGAGACGATGTGTCAGTAAGGACGCTGGACCTCGAAGGGGTGGATTTGGTGGAAAGGAACGAGTGCTAGCGAGGACGCTAGGCCCTGAAGGGGTGGATTGTGATGTCCCACATTAGTTGGGGAGGAGAACGAAACATTTTTTTATAAGGACGTAAAAATCTCTATTTTATTTAAAAATATTTAAGTGAGCTAAAAACTTAGACGCTCTTAATTTTTACACATTATATTAATTCATTATCAATATATTTAACAATCACCTATTTTTTATTTACATTTTAATAATATTTTTTATTTACATTTTAATAATATTTTTTATTTACATTTTAATAATATTTTTTATTTACATATACAATAATGTAAAATGTTTACAACAATAAGGATGAAATTGCAAATTTAAGAAATTTTTTATTTGATTTAAAATTTTTGAAGACGAGCAAAAATGTTGTGATTCAATGAGTGTCTCACGCGACTTTTTTTGAAATAGGTTTTTCAAAGACAGTACCGGGCGTCATGGGTGTACCAGTATTGTACCTCAACCCACGTGTCAATTCATTATCTAGAACGTATGTCGTAAATAGTTTAGTATGGACACGTGTGAGTCCGATGCTCGAGAGAATCCGAATAGATGGATGTTCGAAATGTCTGGATGAGATGATCGACACGTGGATCAGTTCCCAACACTTGTGTTTAAGCAAGCCAAGATAGCCGATCGGTATCATTATGCATGAGTCGTGTTGTTGGGAACCAAGATGACATTGAGATGTGACGTGTTGTGTCATAACGATGGAACATACACGCACGAATAACGTGTGTGGCCGAACAAGCTTGGATTTTGTAGTTAAAAAGAACGGTAGGGTCGTTACATTAAATAATGAAATAAATTTGAGGGAATCTGCAAAAGTGGAATCCAGTTTTGAGTACTGAAATATTATCCCATTTTTGTCTGTCCATCTTGAATGAGATACTTTGTACGTAGTCCTTCTTTCATGCTCACCTAATAATGCCATTGTGACATCAACAACAGTACCTTTCTTAGCCAAATAAATAAATACAATAAATAACTTTAACAAATAAAAAAACATAATAATTTTGGATAATGATATTGTTTTTATTTTTAGCTAACTTCAATAATAACAATTTTTAAAAGATTATGATATGATTCCAAAAATAGTTGAGAAAACATTAATGTTTGAGATGCACATTTTGTCGTCTCGAGTATTGAAGATATCAGTCTTTACCTTATAAAAGGCAACACGTGAGTTAGGGGTTCGAGCTTTACGAGCCTCACGAACCTTAGTCTTTGTCCTAGCTTACTTTGAGAGATTAAGCTAACTTCAAATGGTTCGTTTTTGTCACGATTTATAATTAAGGGAAAGATCTTGGGTATGTAAGTAGCCGACATTGTTTCAATTGGTACGTGATCTTGTGAAAAAATCAAAAGTAAAAGTCAGAGAGTGCTTATACTCAAAGTGGACAATAACACAGAATTGATGTGATAGTTGATGAGTAAATTTTTTTTAGTAATATTTATAATAAAAGGTAAAAATATCAACTTTGAACCGTAAGGGTTGGGTTGGGTTAAATTTTTTTCGATTTGGATTCAGTTAAATCTTTGAAAAATTGAAAATTCAGTTCAGTTCATAGTTGAATTTTATTTTGATAGGGTCAACTCGATCAACCCGACCAACGTGAAAATAGAGTTACAACCTAATCCAATTCTATCCTACTTTTTCAGATTGGTATGAAGATTAAGGACATTTGACGTTTATAACCGATGTTAGTGGTGTGTTGAGACTTGTGAATAACAGCCAAGTCCACCGCTAGCAGATATTGTCATCTTTGGGCTTTCCATTTGGGGCTTCCCCTGAAGGTTTTTAAAACGCGTTTGCTAGATAGAGGTTTCTACGCCCTTGTAAATGATGTTTCGTTCTCCTCCCTAACCAATGTGAGATCTCACAATCCACCCATTTCAGGGCCCAACGTTCTCACTGACACTTGCTCCATTCTCCAATCGATGTGGGACCTCCCAATTCACTCCCCTTCGGTGCCCAGCAACCTTACTGGCACACCGTCTCGTGTCCACCCCCTTCGAAACTCAACCTCCTTACTGGCACATCGCCCAACGTCTCTGATACCATTTGTAATAGCCCAAGTCCACCGCTAGCAAATATTGTCCTCTTTGATCTTTCCATTTCGAACTTCCCCTCAAGTTTTTAAAAAACACGTCTGCAAGGTTTCCACACCCTTATAAAGAATGTTTCTTTCTCCTCTCAACCAATGTGAAATCTCACAAAATATAATCTTTTAAATAATTAAAAAAAATTAACAACCCAACAAGGTTAAGTTGGGTTAACTCTATTCGAGTTGTAAGTCACCAATCCAACCAATCCGAAATTTTGAGTTAGTCTAAAACATTTCCCTCACCTAACCAAACTCAGCCCGAGCATACCGAACACACACACACACACACACACATATATATATATATATATATTTTTTTTTTCTTACCCAAAAAAAAAAAAAAAAACTAAAAAATATTTCCATTAATATTAGAAAAACATAAAACTAACCAATGAAAAAGAAAAAAAAAAAAGAAAAGAAAAGAAAAGAAAGAAGTGTACTAATAATAATCTACGTGTCATAGTTTGACCCATGCAACCAAACCCAAATGGAAATAGCAAGGAAAATAACAGACTTGACAGCCTCTTCCCACTTCAAATAGCAGCGCCACCGGCACCTACCTCGAACCCTCACTCCCTTCCCCTCTCTCCCCCTATTTAACCATCCCTCACAAACCCCTTCACTCACTTACCTCCATGGCCGAACCCACTTACACCGGCGTCCGTAAGCGCAAATGGGGCAAATGGGTCTCCGAAATCCGCCAACCCGGCAAAAAAACCCGCATCTGGCTCGGCAGCTACCACCTTCCCCAAATGGCAGCCGCCGCCTACGACGTCGCCGCCCTCCACCTCCGTGGCCCCAACGCTCGTCTCAACTTCCCCGACCTCATCGACTCCTTCCCCCGCCCCGCCACCTCCTCTCCTGACGACATTCAGGCCGCTGCCCACATGGCTGCATTGCGCCTCGCTAACACCAAGCCGCCTACTGATGCCCACCACCCACCCGCGCCGGTTCGGGTCGGGCTGTCTCCGAGCCAGATTCAGGCGATTAATGAGTCGCCGTTGGATTCTCCGACGATGTGGATGCAGATGGCGGCGGAGGCGCTTTCTTTAGAGGATTATTTGTGCGATGGATTTGATGTGGAAGATAATTCCATTTGGGATTATTCTTCACTCTAATTAACTTAATTATTATTATTAATTTCTTCTTCTAATTAACCCCTTTTTTTCTTTTTTAAATCATCATTAATATATGTATTATTCCATTCTTGGTTTTATTAAATGACCAACATTATATAAATATTAATAAATTTTTTTAATATCAGAATAACCGAATTACTCAATTATTTTATTACCTCGATTTATTATCATTCAGATTGCCACGTGTAAGATATAAATGATAATACTAGCTAATTTTAATATTACGACCTTTAATTATTAAGATTATAGCATCTTAATCGTTAGCTTAAAATTTTATTCGTTTTTTTATTTTTTTATTTTTTTATTTTTTATTATAATGATGGGGTATATTAATATGAAGTATATTTATTATTGTGGTTGGGGAAAATTGAGGTTTTTATATATTTATTTATTTATTGAGTGAAAATGGGTTACTTTTGGGGAGTAGGTGTGGAGGGGGGTAACTATATCAGTCGCCCGATCTTGAAAGTGGGGCCCAATTTCTGAGACTTTTGGGAGAACGGAAGCTTCCTACGTAGCTCTTTCTTCATCAAATTATTTATGGAAAAAAAAAAGAAAAAAAGAAAGTTGCATTGCAAAATATATTAAAGTAAAGCCTAATTGACGTATACGATATAGTACTCGACAAAAATAAAAAATTCAACCATACATAGTGGTAGGAGTATACACGGGTTGTGATGGGTTGAGTTGGGTTACATTTAAAAATCTTTTGAACCAATTCAAAAGTTCGAGTTAATTGGATTGGTGGCTCGAGCAACGCGATCGCAACCTAACTCAACCATCTATTTTCGAGTTGATTTGGGTTAGATTTAAAAATCTTTTGAACCGACCCAAAATGTCAGGTTAATTGAATTGGTGACTCGAGCAACACGATCACAACTCAACCCAACCCTCTATTTTCGAGTTGAGTTGGATGAATCGGGAACCCAAAAGTCTTTTGAATCGGTTTAATAGGAATGTACACGGGTTGGGTTGGGTTGAGTTGGTTAGAATTAAAAATCTTTTGAACCAACCCAAAAGTTCAAGTTTGTTGGATTGGTGGCTCGAGCAAGGCGATCACAACCCAACCTAACCTAACCTTCTATTTTCGAGTTGATTTGGATTAGATTTAAAATTTCTTGAACCAACCCAAAATGACAGGTTAATTAGATTGGTGATTCGAGCAAGATCACAACCCAACCCTCTATTTTCAAGTTGAGTTGGGTTAGATTTCTGTTTTTTTTAAAATTATTTTAGATATTGTATTAATAACTAAAATTTTATAAAATTCAAATATCAAACATTTACCCGTTACAAGTTAGATTGTATCACTACCATTAGTTACAAATGTCAAATATTTTTAATTTTCCTAATAATCTTAAAAGTAGGGAATGGTTGAGTTGAATTATAACCCTATTTTCAGATTTGTTAGGCTGGTTGAATTGACCCGACTAAAAAAATGTCAACTCGTGAACCGATACAAATTTTTTATTTTTCAAGAATTCAACCTAACCTAACCCAACCCAACCTTGATGGTTTAGGTTAGATAGTCTAGATTGGTCTGACTCTCGGATCATATGAACAACCCTAATTTATGATGGCAGAGAATCGAACCTCTCAATTTTTTTTATCAAGATTATATTTGCATTCTTACTCGCTAAGTTGCATTAAGGTACGTCATATTGAGTTAAGCTAAATATATTATTTTGTTCCTAATTTATTAGATAATTCTCAATATAGTCGCTCTTAAAATTATCAAACGTGATCATCATTTAACTAGCTTAGCTAAGCTACGTTACATTCTACTCGTAAATTTTAATATTTTTATAATTTAGATTTTTTTTATAGTTATTATGGGAAAACGTACCAAATTTTAAAATATTAAGCATCGAATTAATAACCTAAAAGATTAATCACCAAAGATTGGTTAATTAGTTTACCTAATAAAATAAATCATAATTTTAAATTAAACTAATTGCATTTGGGAAAGGTCAAACCTTTGACTTTCCATTTACCAAATCTATTGGAAAAGGAAAAAGCATGTGAATGCAAGTTTAGAATTGAAGAATTATTTTAGGTTAAATATGAAATGTCTACGAACTCAAAAGTCCGAGCACATATCGAAAAATATTACACGTGTTTCATTTTTTAATTTATAAAACATATAAAAAAAAATGAAAGAATTTAAATTTTTAATCTTTTGGTTAATGATATGTGTCTCTCAATCAGTTGAGCTATATTCAAGTTGACATTCATGTTTGAGTTTAAAGAATGTCGACGTTTTGTTTACATTAAGACTACTATTACATACATGTCATGATATTTTATTTTGAAATTTACCGTAGATTTTGAATAAATGTGGATACGGTCTATCATTGACTATTTTATGGTCTTTTAACTGATATAATCATCTATACATGGAAACCTTGTCTTTTATCTGAAAAATGTTAAATATATGACGAGTATTTAAAAATATTTAGTGATTAACATTACTATGGAGAAAAAAATTCATTCACATATTATACATATCAGGATTGTTTCTTGGGCTCTACTTTATTTATAGGGTAGGGCTGAATGCATATGGTAGGTCCCGTCATTGCATTCACATATTCTTGCATTTAACCCCAATAGTATATGGTACACATCCAAGCTGCCCATTAGTTTAATGTCGTAGGAAAAGAGACTGATATGATAGGTCGTATCATTGCATTTAACCCCCAATAATTAGGTCACTTACTGAGTATTTCTTAAATTACTAAATTACTCAAGCCATGTGCTACCTCTATCTCAGGTTAAGGCAAAACATTCCTATACGGCTGACGACGATATCTCAACTCCAGACCATAACACATACACAGGGTAGTATTATTTTCTTAGACTTAGGCTAGAATAGACTGTTTTTAATTTAAACGTTTATTTATTTTATTTTGTCTTTTGTTGTGTCGTTTTTAAAAGTGTTTTCAGAACATGTAAGTCCATGGCTATGTTTTAAGATGAATGAAACATTTTATGAAAGTTTAAATGAAATATTTATGCATTCAATGTTCATGATATGTATACAGTAGCGACCTTAAATTAAGTAGAAAGTTTCGGGTCGTTAAACATAGTGCTTCATTACACACGGTTCACACACACGCATGAACTCACCAAGCCAGCTCGCTAACATATCCCGTAAGTCTGACTATGGATAGCGCACACTATACTGTTGAAAGCCAACATAAAGGAAATGAACGTGAATAATATCATAGTGTACACATTTGTGCATAACAGGTTATAGAACTAATCCATGACCATATGACATATAACATGCATGATAATCCCATAGTTATCACGACAAAAATTCCTTATGAAACGTACGTACATATTAATGGTATTTTATCCAGACCTTTCATGCATGATACATCATAATGTCTCATAAGACATAAACATGATCGTATTAACATAACAATCATAAGTCAACAAAAAGAAAGCACATGCATCATCATGTTCATATGAATATCAATATATAAATAATGACACATAAATAGACTACATTGAATACATGTTATCCATGCTTCAAAAAAATTTCATCTGATCTAACCGGTAGGCGTTCCAATATTAAGCTTACTTAGAATTTTAGACTCAACTAGGTGCTCCTAAACTCATTTTAGCTGATTGTTCCAAGATTCATCTCAACCGAAATTTAGTTTCAAATTCCATTTATTCAGCAAATCTAGCTTAGAGTTTTTTCATGGAACCAATATAACTTAACTATCATAAAATCCATCTTAAATAGTGTTAACAATATTACTAATTGTTTAAAATAGTAGCTATACTAACATTTTATGGTCTTAGTTATATCACAAACAATTTTGGGACCGTCCAAAATTGTTATGAAACTCCTGAGATTTGATTTAATAAATTTGTGGAAGAATAAGAATTTTAGATCTAAATTATCCAATAACCCTAAAAACGATAAAGAATCAACTTAAGTGAAAGTTTTGGAATGAATTACCTTGATGATCAAGATTAAGGGTAAAGAAAACTCGCTTCTAAACGTGTGATTCGAATCACTCCACAAGATAGTTTATAAAAACTAATTGAATGATTATAGCATACAAACTAAACACGAGAAATACAAAGAAACAAACTCGAAGGCTTAAAATCAAAATATGCAACTTTCATTTTAATCTTTAAAATCTCGTAAAATACAAAATTTTAGAAGAGAGATCTACGAGAATACAAAAGACAAAAATAACAGGAAAAAAATAACACAAATGACATTTTTTTTTAAGAAACAAACAACCATGGAAACATATATCCAACTTAGAACTTAAACTCTACAACAAAATGTTAGGAAAGCCGTTAGAGATTTGATCTAACATCCTTATTGAAGAACATGATCTTTATATCTAAATGATAAAGAACTCAAAAAACGATAAAGAGTCAAACTCAAGGAATTTTTTTGAAACATATTGCTTTGATAATCACAATAAATATTAAAGAATACTTGTTTTTGAACTCGTGATTTGAATCACTCCATAAAAGGTTTGATCAGCACCTGTTTAATGACTCTAGCATGCAAGTTCTAAAACACACGAATTTGCAAGTTTGGTTTGACCATCCGACCATCCATTACAGGATGATAGTACCCATTGCATAGTATATTAACAAGGTCGATTTGACCATCCTTTTCAGGATGATAAGTAGTTGAATATACAAGCTTAGTTCCAAAATTACTCCACAAAACACGTCAAAAGTGACTTAAAAATTTAACATCATGATCACTTACTATGCTACCATGCAATGTACAAGTTCCCTAAAGAACAAGTCTACATGTTTTGTATTATCAATTTTGTGACAAAGAATAAAATGAGTCATTTTATTAAATCTATCGAGTCATTTTATTAAATCTATCGACCTCAGTAAAGATGCTATCACTACCTTTCCTAGTCCTAGGTAAACTTAAAACAAAATTTATTGTCAAATCAATTAAAGGACCATTCCTAATCCTAGATAAACTTAAAACAAAATTTATTGTCAAATCAATTAAAGGGGTAAAGGTTGCGAGTCATCCTATCTCATTTTAGGCCCATAGAAATGTTTGGCAAGCATATCATAAATTTTAGTAACTCTATTCGTGTCATTAAACCATCTCTATGAGCTTCCCTTACAAGTAACTCGTGTATGGAACAAGATTGTATGCAAAATTTGTGTTTTTCTAAATAAAAATCTATCAAATAATATGTAATGATCCACAAGGAATCTTTTTTCACAAGATTCAACAACCGGAACAAAGAACACATCGTGATGATACAAAATTTTTATATGTTCAAAATCCAACATCTTAGCATCTAGGTACTGAATATGGCATATTTTCGTGACAAAGCATTAACAACAATCTTCTCCTTATCTTGTTTGTACTTAATTACGTAAGGGAACGTTTCAATAAATTCCAAACACTTAACATGTCGTCGATTGAGTTTATTTTGTCCTCTCAAATGCTTTAGAATTTCATGGTTGGTATGAATAACGAATTCTTTAGGCCAAAGATAATGCTGCCAGGTGTACAACGCACGAACCAAATCATAATGATGCCAAATCAAAGCATAATGTTGCACGTTACGCAAGACCAAGTTTTAGGTGTATGCCAATCTTTTACCGCATTCACTTTCTCAACATCAACTTAACACCATTAGATAAAACTACAAACTTGAGAAAATAACATTTTTCCATGCAAAACCTACATTTCTTTAAATTTACATACAAACATTCTTTGCGCAAAATAGTCAAAATATTACGTACATACTTAACATGATCATCTAAGGATTTAGAGTAATCAAGGATGTCATTAAAATAAACAACCACAAACTTACACAAGTATTCTTGTAAGACATGGTTCATTAACATCATGAATCTACTAGGTGCATTAGTTAATCCAAAAGGTATAACCAACATTTCATAAAGACCATACTTAGTTTTAAAAGCTGTTATCCATCCATCACCAATATGCATGCAAATTTGATGATAACTCGATTTTAAATCAATCTTAATAAAAAGTCAACTAAGCCACTTGAAGTCAAACCAAGTCGAGGAAGCCGACCAAAGATTTTTCTTTTCCAATTTGACTATAACATGGGCCCGATCGGTCATATACTTATGGAGCATAGATACATGGAGCATGTTATGTATGACAAAAAGGGACGGTGGTAGAGCATAATCAATATGCCACAAGTGTGATCTAATTTATAATTTCAAAGGAACCATGAAGTGTGGGTTTAACTAATTTTTACGCTTGAATCTCAAACACACTTCACAAGTACCATCTTCAAGAATACCTTGTCGCTTAGTTCAAACTCTAAGTTCCTATACTTTACATCGGCATAATTTTTTTGTCTACTGCTAGGTTGTATGCATCCTCATTTTGATCTTCTGCATGACCTCATTGGTAGCTTGAACCAACTCTGATCCTAATAGCTTGCATCTACCCACTTCATCCCAATATATTTGAATCTACATTGTTTTCCATATAGAGTAACAAACAATGTCATACAAATGATTGCTTTGAAATTATTTATTATAAGTGAATTTCATAAGGTATAACTTAGAATCTCTATGGTTTGAGAAATTCACACGCAGACATGTAACAATTCTTATGACGTTTGAGTTATAAGTCTACGTCAGTATCTTGTTCCTTAGCTCATCATAAACGCCCTTGACAAAGGGGTCCATTGTTTGTAAAATTAGAGAAATAGTCAACAAGCCATGACGTGATGACTCATGGTCTTTAAAAGAATAGGAGTCCTTTGTTAGGAATCTATAATTTGGTGCCTTAGGGTTCGTAGTTGAGCAATATGTAGCACAACTTGTCTGACCATTACTACTATCTCTGCCCACTCCAAGTCAACTTGCACTTGTAACTGTTCGGTGATCATAGCTGACGAGTGGGTTGTTTTCCTCCTCAAGGTATTGACAACCACATTTTCCTTTCTTGAATGGTATTGTATGTCTATCTCATAATCCTCATCAGTTTTAGCTACCTCCACTGTCTGATATTTAGTTCCTATTGAGTGAAGAAATACTTCAAGCACTCATGATGTTTCATAAGACATAAACATGATCGTATTAACATAACAATCATAATTCAACAAAAAGAATGTTCATGCATCATCACGTTCATACGAATATCATAATATAAATAATGACACATAAATATGCTATATTGAGTACGTGTTATTTATGCTTCAAAATAATTTCATCCGATCTAACTTATAGACATTTCAATACTAAGTTTAATTATATTTTTAGGCTCAACTTGGTTCTTCTAAGCTCATTCTAGTTGATTGTTCCTAGATTCATCTCAATCGAAATTTAGATTCAAATTCCATTTATTCAGCAAATCTAGCAAATCTAGGTTAGAGTTTATTCATGAACCAATATACTTAACTATCATAAAATCCATCCTAAATAATGTTAAATATTAGTAATTGTTTGAAATAGTAGCCATACTAACATTTTATGGTCTTAATTATATCACAAACAATTTTGGGACAGTCCAAAATTGTTATGAAATTCTTGGGATTTGATTTAATAAATTTGTGAAAACACAATAACTTTAGATTTAAATTATCTCATAACCCAAAAAATGATAAAGAATCAAACTTAAGTGAAAGTTTTGGAATGAATAATTTTGATGATCAAGATTAAGAGCAAAGTAAACTCGCTTCTAAACGTGTGATTCGAATCACTCCACAAGATAACTTGATCAAAACTAATTGAATGATTATAGCATACAAATCTAAACACGAGAAATACAAACGAACAAACTCAAGGCTTAAAAGCACAATAAGCAACTTTCATTTTAATCTTTAAAACCTCCTAAAATACAAATTTTTAGAATAGAGATCTACGAGAACACAAAAGACAAAAATAACATGAAAAGAATAACACAAATGACTTTTTTTTTTTCAAGAAACAAACAACTATGGAAACATATATCTAGCACTTAAACTCTACTACGGAATGTTATGACAACTGTTGAGATTTAATCTAACAACGCTATGAAGAACAAGACCTTTATATTTGAATTATCAGAAAACTCAAAAAATGATAAAGAGTCCACCCAAGAATTTTTTTTGAAACAAATCACTTTAATGATCACAATAAATATTAAAGAATACTTATTTTTAAATTCATGATTTGAATCACTCCATAGAAGATTTGATCAGCACTCTTTAATGACTCTAACATGCAAGTTTTAAAACACAAGAATTTGCAAGTTTGGTTTGACCATCCGTTACAAGATGATAGTACCCATTGCATAGCATATTAGCAAGCTCGATTTGTCCATCCATTTTAGGATGATAATTAGTTGAATATACAAGCTTAATTCCTAAATTACTCTACAAAACACGTCAAAAGTGTCTTAAGAATTTAACATCGTGATCACTAACTATGCTGCCATACAATGTACAAGTTTCCTGAAGGAATAAAATGAGTCATTTTACTAAATCTATCGACCTCCCCAAAAATGCTATCACTACCTTTCCTAGTCCTAGGTAAACTTAAAACAAAATCCATTGTTATATCAATTAAAGGACCATCAAGTGCCGAGAATTTTTATTAGTTTCTAACTTGGAGAGAAAGTTTAGGAAATCTATTAATATTTTCTTCCCTCGAAATAGTGTTTAGATGTATGCTTTATTCACAACAACAAATATAGTGCTTAACCTTCCTCATTTTAGACAATCTCTCCCCTCAGGTTGTTTTTATTTTATTTTATTTATTTATTTTGATATATTTCGATTGTAGGTTAAAACCAACATAGGTAACAGAGAATATAAACCTTGTGGTTAAAATCTAGACTTGGTCTGTTTATATACCATGCAACATGCACAAAACTTTATTAACATCATATCTCATTTTATGCGAATAAAAATGTTTGGCAAGCATATCATAAATTTTAGAAACTCCATGCGTGTCATTAAACCACCTCTATGAGATTCCCTTACAAAGAATAATGCTGCAAGTTTTGCAATGCACGAACATGGTTATTGATGCCTAGGAGTAGAACTCAATTTTTCCCATACAAAGGAAACACTTTTCTTCAAAAGTTTGTTTTATGATGTCCCTTGGTTGGGTAGGAGAACAAAACAGTAGATGCGTTTTAAAGTTTTGAGGGAAGTCCGAAAGAGAAAGTCCAAAGAGGACAATTGAATTTATGATGTCCCTTAGTTGGGTAGGAGAACAAAACAGTAGATGCGTTTTAAAGTTTTGAGGGAAGTCCGAAAGAGAAAGTCCAAAGAGGACAATTGAATTTATGATGTCCCTTGGTTGGGTAGGAGAACAAAACAGTAGACGCGTTGTAAAGCTTTGAGGAAGTCCGAAAGGGAAAGCCCAAAGAGGACAATTGAATATTGAATGAACTGAATCAAACACGCAACCTTCTGATCTGGAGACTGACGCGGTACCATTGCGCCACGGATCTCATGATTATATAATTACCATTACTAGATGTAGCAATGAATTCAGCTGGACAAGAGTAAAATGCACATTGAATATTGAATGAACCTGACATGAATTGAACATACAACCTTTTGATCTAGAGTCAAACGTGCTACCATTGCACCACAAATCTCATGATCATATAACTATCATTACTATTAAGGAATCAGACTCGAATTCGCTGACTAGTAAAAGATGCAGCAACGAATTTAGCTTGAGAAGAGTAAAACTCGAGCCACAGATCCCATGATTATAAAACTATCATTACTATCAAGGGTTCCAACTCAAATTCAGCTTGACTAGTACAAGATGGAGCAATGAATTCATCTTAAAACAAAATTTTGAGCTAGCTATCACTATCAAGTGCATATTGAATTTTGATTGGACCCAACGTGGATTGAACATGCAACCTTCTGATCTAGAGTAGATCGCACTACCATTACGCCACATATTCCATGATGATATAACTATCATTACTATCAAGGGACCCAACTCGAATTCAGCTTGACCAGTAAAAGATGCAGAAATGAATTCAGTTTGACAAGAGTAAAACAAATTTTTGAACTAGCTATCAAGTGCACATTGAATATTGACTGAACCTAACGTGAATCAAACACGCAACCTTCTGATCTGGAGTCAGACGCGATATCATTGTGCCACGGATCCCATGATTATTTAACCTATCATTACTATCAAGGGTTCCAACTCGAATTCAGCTTGACTAGTGAAAGATGCAACAATGAACCCGACGTGAATCGAACACGCATCCTTCTGATTTGGAGTCAAACGCGCTACCATTGTGCCACGAAACCCATGATTATATATCTATCATTACTATCAAGTAAAATAAATTTTTGAGCAAGCTATCACTATCAAGTGCATATTGAATATTGAATGAACCCGACATGAATCGAACACGCAATCTTCTAATCTGGAGTCAGACGCGCTACCATTGCGCCACGGATCCCATGATTATATAACTATCATTACTATCAAGTAAAATAAATTTTTGAGCAAGCTATCATCACGTGCATATTGAATATTGAATGAACCCGACATGAATCGAACACGCAACCTTTTGATCTAGAGTCAGACATGCTACCATTGCACCACAGATCCCATGATTATATAACTATCATTACTATCAAGGGTTCCAACTTGAATTCAGCTTGACTAGTAAAAAATGTAACAATGAATATTGAATAAACCTGAGAAGAATTGTACATGCAACCTTCTAATCTGGAGTCAGATGTGCTCCCATTGCAGCACCATAAATCCCATGTTTATATAATATACTTTTATTGTTTTTTCTTGAATGCATTGATGTATTTTTGTTTAGAATTTCATAAATAGTTTGTACCTTTATAATATTGTACCATGTTTTTAAATTTTTAGAAAAAAAAAAAATTAAGATAAAAGAAACATTTAATATTGATAAACCGAGAACCAGTTCTGTATCGTTTGGACATTCTGAACATCCATCCATCCAGAACAGCCACATATATAAACCTCTAACTCAAGAGTGAGGGAGCAATGTCAGCGTGCTGTCTAATACAATCTTCAAAAAACCCTTTTTCAAAGGTAGACATCCAAGACATAGGATAAGGTTTGTTCATGTTTCCTCTTCAATCGACTATTGTTTGTTCTTGTCCTTCAAAACTTTAATAACTTCGATACTCGCTCATAAATCTCATAAATCTATTGGAAAAAGAAGAATGCATGTAAATGCAAGTTTAGAATTGGGGAGGTTGAATATGAAGTCGTGTGTGAACTCTTAAAGTCGGAACTCATATCCAGAAGTATTACACTCATTTTTTAATTAAAAAAATATAAAAAAAAAATGAAAGAATTTCAAAATAAGATCTCTACTACATGAATGGCACGATGATTTTTTACACAAATTGATTTTAAAATTTGGTATGAACTTAAATATTAACCAAATTTACAAACATAATAAAATTACAATTAAATTAACCTCAAACATCTTCGAACAAAAACTCAAAAGAGGGAAACATTACTAATAACCATGGAACTTTAACAAAAATAAAAAGAGCCGAAAAATGCATTCATGTATATACAATAGTCCATCTAACTAAACACACTACTACATAAGAATTGGTCCCGGCGGGGTTTGAACCCACGACCTTCGGCTCATAAGACCAATGCTCTAACCAACTGAGCTACGGGACCATGTTTGATATTAACATATCATTATCCAAAATCAAACATTTTTTTCAATTCAATTATTATCATTTAAATTTTTTGAATTTATTATTAAAAATGACCATTTATTTTATTATTATTATATTCTTTTATTAAAGATTAAATAATATTTAGTAAAAATATAAATTCATACCTAAACTTTTGGGTCTATTATTTAAAATCCCTTTTAAAAAAAACGTAAAAAGTTAATTCAAACCGACCCTAAAACCCCAAACTTAATGCATGATTTTCACACATGAATAAGACTTATTCGATATTATCATCTTCCGCTAGGTTGACTTTGACCATTTTTTTTTCACAACTATCTCGAACATGTTTCCCTTCTTCAACTATTTGAGTTTCAGTCTCGTCGTTTACAATAAAATCTTGTAATTTTTAAAAGTATAAGGAAGAAAGTCAACGAAATATTTGTACCTGTTAGACTCGGGTGTTACATTTGGATTCAAAAAAATTGACGATCCAAACAATTGAGTTGGGTCTACAAGATGTCCCTATTCAATCCAATCTAAGTTACAAAGACAATAACCAACACGTCAAATCAAGAATTTTGGTAAAAACTTATTACTAACTCAAGAATATTCATACGATTATATAGTTACACAATATATACAAAAATAATAAAAAAAAATTATTAGGGATATTTGATATGGTACATTCGGAGATATAATATTTTGTATGGTTGTGCATGGTCCCAACTTTGACCTTCTGCGACCTTTGACTCATAAGACCAACGCTCTAACGAACTGAACTACATGACCTTTTTTTTTATATTAGCATATCATTATCCAAAATCAATTTTTTTTTAACTCAATTATTTCCTTTTATTATCATTTTTATTTTTGAATTTATTCTTAAAAATGATCATTTATGTTTTTATTACTATATTCTTGTATTAAAATTAAAATAATATTTAGTAAAAATATAAATTCATACCCTAAACCCTAAACTTTTGCATCTATTATTTAAAAGCTTTTTTTTTTCTTTCAAAAACGTCCAAAATTCAAAATTGAAATAAAAATCTAAGTTAATTTAAACCGACCTTAGAACCCTAAACTTTATGCATGATTTTTACACATAAATAAAACTTCTTTGATATTCTAGTCTTCCTCTAGGTTGACTTTGACCATTTTTTTTCCTACAAATATTCCGAGCATGTTTCTCTTCTTTACCGCCTTGAGTTTTGGTCTCTTCGACCTACAATAAAATCTTATCATTTTTAAAAGTATAAGGATGGATGTCAAAGGAGTATTTGTATTTGTTAGGCTCGAGTGTTAAATTTGGATTGACAAAATTGACAATCCAAACAACGGGTTTGAGTCTAAAAAATGTCTCAATCCAATCCAACCTAAAAACACCCTTATTCTTATTCTGTGATTTAAGGAAGCAAAAGTTATATCAATTTATTTTTATTGACAAGCAATCCATCTCTATTGAGTGCATATTTCGTGACATCTTTGAATTTCAACCAAAAAAAAAAAAAAAATTACATCTTCGTCTTCAAGAATGTCCAATCTTTCATTCTTATTGATCACCTGAAAATATGCAACTTTCTGTTCGGGAGTCAAATGCGCTACCATGGCGCCCTACCGATCCCATGATTATACCATTTGCTTTTATTGTTTTTTATTTAGAGCATAAATATATTTTTTAGATTACAAAATTTCATAAATAGTATTTGCCTTTATAATATTGTTATCTTAATTTTTTTAATTATTAGAAAAAAATTTAAGATTGAGGAAACAATTAGTAAATCGAGAACTGACCCCGTGAGTCAATTATATCGTTGAGACATTCCGAACATCCATCCATTCAAAGCGGCCACATATATGAACATCTGGCTCAAGAGTGAGGTAGCAATGTCGGCATGCTATCCGATACTATCTTCAAAAACCCTTTTTCAAAGAAAGACGTCTAGGACATAAGATAAAGTTTGTTCATGTTTTCTCTTCAATCGACGATTCTTTGTTTTTGTCCTTCAAAACTTTGATCGGAATATAAATCTATTGAAAAAAAAAAGGCGTGTAAATGCAAGTTTAGAATTGGGGAATTATTTTAGGTTCGAATATGAAGTTGTCTATAAACTCTAAACTCAAAACTCATGTCCAAAAGTATTACACACGTTTCATTTTTTTAAGTACAGAAACATAAGAAAACATATCAAACATATGACACGTGTCATCGTACATAAGACAACTCTTCCAACCATACAGATAGTAGAGCTACTTGGTTTGTTTAGACAGAGTTACTAATTAGTTTGTGTACCAACCTTAATCTGCTCCTCAAGATCCAATTCAACCTCATATCCATCTTCTTGAGGCTATCAATTAAAACAAAATGACTACAAAGATCAGTCACATTTAGTCCAATTATTAAGGGTAAATAAATATGACATAACTCCTCTATCTCTTTTTATTTTTTTCAAATCAAGTCTATTGTTTCGTATTTAAAATTCTTAAAATTAAAAAACATGTGTAGTTGATTTTCTATAATTTTTGATCGAATCTTTTAAGCCAGTGACTCTATTGGGGTTGTAACTAAAGCTAAGAATTGAAAATTATGATGGAATTCTATTAACTTTATCTATTAAACGTTGGAAAAATAATCCATAATCATATGACATACAACATGCATGATACTCCCATACTTATCACGACATAAACTTCATATGAGCCATACGTATATATTAATGGTATTTCCTTTATGTCTTTCATGCATGGCATGATCATATTAATATAGCAATCATAATTCAACAAAAACAAAGTACATGCATCACCAAGTTCATATGTATATAATCATATAAGGATGACACGTAAATATGGTTAAACTAAGTAAACAATTTCATCCAATCTAACATGTAGGCATTTAAATAGTAAGTTCACTTACGGTTTTAGGCTCAACTTGGCGCTCCTAAGCTCATCCTAGCTGGTTGTTCCTCGGTTCAACTCAACGGAATTTCAGGTTTATATTCCATTCATTAAAAAAAAAAAAAAAAAAAAAAACTTAAAGTCTATTTATGAACTAACATAACTATCCTAAAGTCAATCTTAAATATTCCTACGTATTATTAATTCTAAAAAACCCTAGTTATACTTACACTTTCTAGCCTTTAACTACATCATAAAAAAATTTGGGACTGTCCAAAATGGTTAAAATAAGCCTATAGTGCGAACGGAAGTCAAACCAAGATGAGAAAGCTAACTAGAGATTATTTATGCCCTATAGTACACATCTTAAAAGAAAGCTAACTAAGATGAGAAAGCTAACCCGATCCTATAGTACACATCTTAAAAGAACTTTCTGTTGGGATTTATGCCCTAAAGCCTCGTAATTAATTATTTATTTTTAACAATAATTTTTATTATTTATTTTTAATTTAATTGTTATCCATTGTATCAAAATCCAAAGTTATTAATGTAATCTTGAATAGTATGTGGTTGACATACAAGAGGATCGGGTTCAAGTAATAACCTAAAGAGTCTATAGTATATGGATAAGGTTGGGTGCCTTATCCTGGTAACACTATTGATACGGTCCACTTTGTAAACGTTACAAATGATCTATTCCAAATCGTTCATGTGGAGACATGTGAGTGGGGGTATCCTATACAATGAGTTTGTATAAGACTGGACCAATAAATATTTAATCACTCTTTATAAATCCGTTAATTGAGAAGATTAATATTTTACATGATGATCATATGTGACTCGATCTTAATCCTGAGTGAGTTATGAACTCCTACCTGTGAGCGCTTGTCTTTTAATTTACATGGAGAGAATGACTCTATTAGCCGATTCAATATGCCTACCATTTTGGGGACTTGACCAAATAGAGAGTTGGGAACATAATATCATAAAATGGAATTCACTCCTTTCCATATAAGGAAAGTAGATGAGTTGTTCTTTTAAGTACATTTCGGGACTTAAACAATGGGGTCCGACCCTCTCATTAGCCCGAGAGGGACTTGGTTTATGATTGAATCATAAACAAATTGTTCATTAGAGAATCAGTGGTACTTAAGGTGAAATATGTAATTACAGGGGTAAAACGAACTTTTGACCCAGCTGTAATTATGAACAACTCGTGAAGGATCGACTTGCTTGTAATGATTATATCAATGGACACAACTTGTCCTACCGTGCATAAGAGTGCAACTCTAGGTCTATAGTGGTGTAACCTATAGTTAATGAATAAAAATTGATTAATTAAAGAGTTTAATTAATTAATTTTGTATCATTGGAGCTTATAATAGGTAGGTCCATAAGGTCCCCTTGCTAACTCATAGTAATACTAAAAGTTTAATTTATTTGAAAGAAAATTTTAAGTGTTCAAATTAATATTTAATATATTAGATATATTAAGTATAAAAGAGAAAATAAATTTAATTTGAAAGGTCAAATTAATATTTAATATATTAGATATATTAAATAAATAGATAAAATATATTTTATTTGAATTTTACCTAAAAAAAATATATTAATTTTAAGGGTTCAAATTAATATTTAATATATTAGATATATAAAAGAAAAATATATTTATTGTATGTGATACAATTAAATATTAAATCAATTAATGTAGATACTTTAAATAAAAATATACTTGAAATTTGAATCAGATTGAAATAAGTTAAATATATTAAGATATCTTATAATATTTAAATATGATTTGTATAAGATATTATACTTAATATATTAGATATGTAAATATATTATTTGGCAAAGATTCTCAAAGAGTTCCTATAAATAGGATCCTCGAGTTGAGCCAAAGACATACGAATCTCTCCCACTTTCTCTAGAGAATGAAATTATATCTACGGAGAATTCTCGAAACTCTTCTTCTTTAATCTCTTTGGGATTTTCTTTCAAGACACTCCCACAAGCATTGGCCTTGTGTTCGAGTCATAGCAACGAAGAACTTGTGGAATATGAAGAATGTTTGCATGGTTGGAATATTTCAAGAATTCTTGCAAGCTAGGGTTTCTACAAAGGTAGAGTTCTTACGCTCAAATTTATTGCTACGTGGACGAAGAGTTCATTCCCTTCACTTTCATCCCTCAAAACACTGTAAACTTTTAATAACTCATGGCACTTTCCCATCATTTTATTCTCTCATTTACATTCTTGATTGATGGTTTTGACAAAGTACGTGACGAATGTTATCTCTCTATTACACAAGGTCTTTACTTTTCGAAGTAAAATTTATAGCGTTCTTTTTTCATAACTCAAAATATTGTCTAATTGCAAAGGCTTATAGTATATCATATCGACTTGATCAGTCATGTAAATACGGAGAAGAGACACGTGGAGAATGTTATGCATGGCAAGAGATGGTGGTAAGGTCAATCGATATGCCATAGATTTGATCCAATTTTGAATTTCGAATGGAACAATGAAGTGTGAGTTTAACTTGTTTTTTTACCCCTGAACCTCAAATCACAGTTCATCGGTGGTACCTTCAAAAATATCTTGTCGTTAACTTCAAACTCTAGTATCCTATGACTTACATTAGCATAACTTTTTTTCTGTACTTTGAGCTATATGCATCCTCATCCTCATCTTCTACATGACCTCATTAGTAGCTCAAACCTTGCATTTACTCACTTCATCCCAATATACTTGGGATCGACACGGTTTCCCATACAGAGTATCAAACAATATCATGCAATTGATTGCTTAGATGCTATTTATTATAAGCGAATTCCATAGGGTGCAACTTGGTGTCCGAACTGCTTGAGAAACTCAACGTGCGGGCACGTAACATTTCATTAACATTTGATTCAGACATTCGGTCTACTTGTCTGTTTATCTGTTTGTGGGTGAAAAGTTTCTAAAGGTTACACACAAAATTAGACGGAATTATAGGTCTCAATTCAAAACTATGGATATTGGCATGTCGTCTAACAAAATCATTCACACATAGTTCTTTCAGACATGCGTTCTAATCACCTATGTCATATAGCGCATAATTTAATAAAGACTATGTATGAATGCACAAACAAACGATAAAACATGAACCCAACGTGAATTGAACACACAACCTTCTAATCTAGAGTCAAACACGCTACCATTGCACCATAGATCCCATGATTGTATAGTGTACCAAAGTCTCTGAATACAAAGAATCCTTCACCTAGAGCCTAGAGTGTTGTATTGGTGCGTGGAATAAGAATAAAAGAAAATACTTATTAATTCAATGATGACAAGTTTCGTCCATAAATACGTTGATGATTGCACAAAAGACCTACAAAACATGAATCGAACACGCAACCTTCTAATCTGGAGTCAGACTCACTACCATTGCGCCACGGATCCCATGATTATATAATTTACCAAACTCTATAAATAGAAAGAACCCTTCACCTAGAGCATGTTGCGTGGAATAATCATAAAACAAAATACTTTTTAATTCAATGATGACAAGTATGCACAAATAACCTATAGACCATGAAACCGACATGAATCGAACACACAACCTACTTATCTAAAGTCAGATGCACTACCATTGCGCCACAGATCCCATGATTATGCAATTTACCAATCCTTCACCTAGAGCCTAGTGTGTTGTATTGGTGCATGGAATAAGAATAAAAGAAAATACTTATAAATTCAATGATGACAAGTTTCATCCATAAATACGTTGATGAAAGCACAAATAAACTATAGACCATGAACCCGACATGAATCGAACATGCAACCTTTTGATCTGGAGTCAAATGCGCTACCATTGTGCTACAGATCCCATGATTATATAACTTAACAAAGTCTATGAATGGAAAGAACTCTCTTCACATAGAGCCTAGAGTGTTCTCATGGCGTGCTATAGACCATGAACCCGACGTGAATCGAACACGCAACCTTCTGATCTGAAGTTAGACGCACTACCATTGCACCACGGATCCCATGATTATATAACTTAACAAAGTCTATGAATTGAAAGAACCCTTCACGTAGAGCCTAGAGTGTTCTCATGGCGCGCGTGGAATAAGAATAAAATAATATTTATTAATTCAATGATGACAAATTTCATCCATGAATACGTTGATGAATGCACAAATAAACCTATAGACCATGAACCCAACGTGAATCGAACACGCAACCTTCTGATCTGGAGTCAGACGCGTTACCATTGCGCCACGGATCCCATTATTATATAACTTAACAAAGTATATGAATGAAAAGAACCCTTCACGTAGAGCCTAGAGTGTTCTCATGGCGGGTGCTATAAGAATAAAACAAAATAATTATTAATTCAATGATGGCAAGTTTCATCCATAAATACATTGACTATAGACCATGAACCCGACGTGAATTGAACACGCAACCTTCTAATCTGGAGTCAGACGCGCTACCATTGCGCCACGGATCCCATGATTATATAACTTAACAAAGTCTATGAATGGAAAGAACCCTTCACGTAGAGTCTAGAGTGTTCTCATGGTGCGTGGAATAAGAATAAAACAAAATAATTATTAATTTAATGATGACAAGTTTCATCCATAAATACGTTGATGAATGATGAAAATGCACATATAAACTATAGACCATGAATCCGATTTGAATTGAACACGCAACCTTTTGATCTAGAGTCAGACGCGCTACCATTACGCCACACATCCCATGATTATAAAACTTAACAAAGTATATGAATGGAAAGAACCCTTCACGTAGAGCCTAGAGTGTTCTCATGGCGCGTGCTATAAGAATAAAACAAAATAATTATTAATCGATCACGCAACCTTCTGATCTAGAGTCAAACTCGCCACCATTACACCACGGATCCCATAATTATATTATTTACCCATGTGTCTGAATAGCAAGGACCCTTCACCTAGAGTCAAGAGTGTTCTCATCGTATGTGGATTAAGAATAAAAAAAAACTTATTAATTCAATGATGACAAGTTTCATCTATAAATAAGTTGATGAATGTACAAACAAAGAATAGAACATGAACTGTTCACCTAGTGCCTAGAGTGTTCTCATCGTGTGGAATAAGAATTAAAAAAAAATCCGCCATGTGGCACAAGTCTAGAGTGAATGGGAAGTGGCACAAACAAACCATATAATGTGAACATGACATCGAACGCACAACCTCTGATCTGGAGTTATTAATTCCATGATGACAAGTTTCATCTAAAATTACGTTTGATGAGTGAGTGGCTATCCAAGTAAGTAGCCTTACTATCGGCACAGTTATATTTGATGTTGACACGTGCCCCGTTGTTCTGCACGTGTCATATATATTGATATGTGTGAATCGTTTATGGATCGATATGCTTATGATATGATATGTGTATGTTATAATATGTGAATTGTATGATAACACTTATGGTACGATGTGTTCAATGATATGTTCAAGATAAGATACGAGAATGATGCATTAAACGTAATGTAATTATAGGAGTAAGATACGTTCATGAAACGTTAAGGTTATGTTACGTATCGAAGTGCTATGAATATGAGAGATTGATAAAAACGATATGGTCACGATCGATTCATAAAAGAATATAGTTAAGTTATGGGTAGAAAGGGATAGGATTATGATAGATTGATAGAACGATAGCGTTAGGATACGTTCCTGTAATGATATGACTAAGGTAAGTTCATGTAACGTTATGACTGTGACAGATATAAGAATGTTTAGGCTATGATAAGTTAGGGAACGATATGACCACGAAGCGTTTATGATATAATATGATTATGATACGACATGTGAATGACAGATATAGTTATATATATATATATATTGTGATATGATATGAAACATGTTATGGTACGAGATATGTGATAATTGACATGTTTATGATATGATATATTGTGATCCAATATGTTATGGTATGATATGTATATGATGAAAATTGTTATGTCTAGAAGCATGAAATGTTATGATACGATATAGTTATGTAATTTGAATGATATGATGTGATTGACATACAAAATGGCGAACTAGCATGAAATACAACTTCGACGTATGCATGTAAGATATGATAAATGATATGTGAAATGATATGAAAAACGATATGATATGTACGAAATGCTAGCGGGGTTGTATTAAATGATAATGAAAATTGGAAAAGATTGGACCTCATGCATTATTGTGTGCTCATGCATAAGGGGATACCCCTTACCCTTCACGATAGTATAGACGCGTACGTTATGAGGCAGGAAAACGATCATTATGGTTATCATAATGAAGCGATGACCAAACAGAAAAATGATCATTACGTTTAACCTAATGTTGCCGTGACGGTTACTAGTTCTAATGGGTGTCCAGCCTAAGGAGCTCCCTGAGTATGCTCACCCGACAAGGAAAGTGACCCAACGGTGTGCGAACTGACTGGTGAGTTCATACTCGCACGTATGAACTGTGTCCTGAGTATGCTCACCCGACAAGGAAAGTGGCCCAACGGTGTGCGAACTGACTTGTGAGTCCATACTCGCACGTATGGACTGTGTGTAGAGTATGTGGCACATATCCAAGTTACCCGTTAGGATATAGTGCCGTAGGAAAATAGACTGATATGATAGATCCCATCATTGTATTTGCATGTTCTTGCATTTAATCCCAAATAGTAGGGTCACTTACTGAGTATTTCTTTAAATACTCAAGTCACGTGCTACTTTTAAACATAGTTCTATCTAAAGGTTTGTACCGTAGGGATATATATATTTATATTTATTGTGATATGATATCAAAATGATATGAAACTGTCACGACCCGATAGGTTACTATGAGTCGTGACTCAAAGGACCATGCGTATGCAAAGAAAAAGTTGAGAAAATGTAAAGGCGAAATCATTTATTCCTAAGACGGAAAGTTTCAATACAAAAATTTAAACAAAACGAAAGTTCCCAAAAACAAAATACGAAAATCTAAATAGGAATGAAAAGACTGGACTGAGGCCCCAGGAAATGCACTCCTCTGTAACAATCAGCCCCTCAGATCGTGCCCTACCTTGACCGAACGCCTCACATACCTGAAAAAAAAAAGAGATAGCAGGAATGAGTATAAAATTATACCCAGTAGGCCACCTACTTGTAGGCTCTCATCGCATCCTAAGCTTAACAGTTAATCACAGGTTTCTCATTGGCTCCCGGACGTCTTGTTCTAATTCTAGACCCTTGGGGGTTGCCCCCTTGGGTCTTCTATTGTTCTCTATCCGCCCATCTAGTACCTAAGGGTTCTTCTGGCTAAGCTAGACCGACCGGTGTCTTTCTACGAGGCGCTACCTCTACATGGCTAACTGAGACTACATGGTACCATGCCTAGGGGTGTGCTGAGTGTCATGGTCATGCTTGTCCAAGGCATGTTGCCCATGGCCGCATGCCCATGACAAGCCAAGCCCTTTATGTCTTTCCATATTCTAGCATTTTACTTTTGTATTTCTAGGGAGTATGACGTTTCGGAAAAATCATGTCTAGGCCTGCTAGACATGAAATGCCTCAGAATGTACTATAGGGGGATATGACTAGTTGTCAACTTCTCCCTACCCAAGGTTATATACTGTGAGCCGTTGTTGTTACTCTCTTGCTTGCTTATATAACGTCTCTTTCAAAAATCTCTCTTTCTAAAAATCTCTCTCTGCCCTCGTTTTCAAAAACCTTCTTCTTAAACCGAGGCCAGAGGCTCGAGCATACGTCGCCTAGCCATAGGCGACGCAAGAACATATTGGCTTAGCTCACTTGTCGTTGGAAAGTGAGTGCCGCACAATCGCAAGTCCGCTGCCACTAAGAGTGCGATTGTGACACTGAGTACCTCCTAAGCCCATAATAGTCCCCCTAGGGGGGGGGGAGGAGTGCAACCCGACCCGTTCCCATGCAGCTAATGAGCTATACTACGTGGGGACACATTTCCCATGCGAAACGGCTAGGATCAATAAGAACTGATCGAGACCTCTGGTCCTCCCACGAAGCTGTAGACACCGTTCAGACAACTAGTGGCTTAAAAATATCCCCAAGGTACCACGTTTACCGTGATGATCAGCTAAGCTCCTAGGAGAGGGGTTCATCTAGGCTCAACGACGGGCCACTCTAATCCCACATCCCTAGGCTCATTCTTAGAACGCTTACTAGACATTATAACATTTACTAACCACGATCAAGAGAGAGCAAATATCAAGGATTAGATACATTACAGTTTATGCAGTTACGAACTAAGCGGAAGCGTAAAGCATTATTAACTCATCACGGGGCATAAATTACTAGTCATACAACATGTACTTAGCCACCTAAGCTCATAACAAAGAAAAGACCAATCACATAAGGAAGACTAATCTAGCATGCATGCACACCAAAGCGATTCCTACAAGTATTTCTTCCTAGTTTCCGTGTGGTAACCTACCTGGTTGACGCGTACCCTTTCTCTAACGTCTCTGCGCTGGTAAGGTGTTCAAACATTGATAACCCTCGATTAGGTCCCTATTCACATAAGAATATTATTAAAATAGGAAATCGGGACAAACAGGAGGTAAACAGACGAAAAACGACTCTCTCACGAGCTGACCACGCGCGGCAAGGACGCCAGACGTAGGCTGCACGCGCGGACTGCTTCACGCAGTCGCGGGTCAGGCCGATTCGGTCAGCGGTCTGGTTCGCTGCTATCCAACTAGAGCTGCGTCGCTTCAGTCGACGCCCGACGCGTGTCACTGTCTGCCGAGCTGCGCCCTGCCGTCGCCGCCGCCCCTTTCTTTCTTTTCTCTCCCCCCGCAAACCGTAGCCCCCTTCCTATCTACCGCTCTCTAATTTTCAATCTTTCAATCCAGAGCTCGGATTGACATGGTCCCTTCGGTAGAGGTGTAGATCGTTTTGGCATTTTTTGTGATTTTAGCCTCACCCTAGAACAAGATTTGAGCCACAGAAGTTCGCTTACCGTTCACGGACGATTCCTAGATTTCTGCCCGGTTCCTTCACGAACGATCCTGGACGAAGTCTTCGCGGCGGCTCCTTGATCCTCTCAATCCCTCTTCTAGACTTCTCTTTCTTTTTTGTGGCCTCTATTAGGGTTCCAGTTGGACCCCTATAGTAGATGAAGGGCAAAATGACACATTTGCCCCTGTTGGCTTGGGCCTCTTCTTACCTTTTTTATTTTTTATTATTTTTTATTTATTTATTTATTTAACTTCTCGGCGTTACAAACTCTCCCCACCTTAGGGACTTTCGTCCCCGAAAGTTGAAATCTCTTGGAAGAGTTCGGGATGGGCCTTTCTCACATCTTCCTCCTGCTCCCAGGTTGCCTCCTCTTCACGGCGGTTGCCCCAAGAGACCTTCACCAAGGGTATGACTTTGTTACGCAATCGCCTGGCATCTCGAGCCAGAATTCTGCTAGGCTTTTCCTCATAAGATAGGTCTTCCCGAAGGGGAAGCGTTTCGTGCTCGATCACATGGGTAGGGTCTGGAGTGTACTTCCGCAACATGGACACGTGGAACACGTTGTGTACGGTGGCAACGTTCGGTGGTAGGGCAATCCTGTAGGCCACAACCCCAACTTGCTCTAGAATTTCGAAGGGGCCTATAAACCTTGGGCTCAATTTCTCCGTCTTTCCAAACCTCAACACTCCTCTAATAGGGGGTACCTTGAGGAAGACATGGTCACCCACCTCGAATTCGAGGTCCCTTCTACGCAAATCCGCGTAGCTCGCAGTTCGTATTCTCTACTTGATTTTCTGAATCGCCGCATTTGTGACTTGAACTAATTCTGATCCTAGAAGCTGCTGTGTTCCTACCTCCTCCCAGAACACCGGAGTTCGACACCTATGCCCATACAACGCCTCGAAAGGGGCCATCTGGATGGTAGCTTGGTAACTGTTGTTGTAGGCGAACTCCATCATAGGCAGGTGTTCGTCCCAGCACCCGGAGAAATCTATGACACAAGCTCTCAGCATGTCTTCTAGGATCTGATTCAGCCTTTCGGTCTGTCCGTCAGTTTGAGGGTGGAATGCTGTACTGAATCTCAATTGGGTTCCTAGTGCCTTTTGGAGACTCTTCCAAGACTGAGAGGTGAACCTGGTGTCTCGATCTGAGACTATGGACACTGGCATCCCATGCAGGCATACTATCTCCCTAATATATAACCGAGCCCACCGATCCACTCGATATGTAGACTTTCCTGGAACGAAGTGATCTGTCTTGGTTAGTCGATCCACAACCACCCAGATTACATTGTATCCCTACTTGGTCCTGGGTAACCCTAAGATGAAGTCCATACAAACTGCCTCCCATTTCCATTGAGGAACATTTAAAGGTTGTAACAGTCCCGTTGGACGTTGTCTCAGGGCCTTTACCTGCTGGCAGGTTAAACATCGACTTACAAAGTCTGTTATGTCCTTCTTCATTCCCGGCCACCAGTAACATCCTTTCGGATCTTGATACATCTTCGTACTTCCAGGGTGGAATGTATAAGATGTATCATGGGCTTCGATCATGACATCCTTTTGGATTTTCTCATCCCGGGGAACGCACAGGCGGTCTTGCCACCGTAGGCCCCCGTCGGAGGAGACAGAGTACCCAATTGGTCTCTCTGCATCAGTCTGACTCCACACTTTGTTGAGGTGTTCATCAGACCTCTAGGCATCTATAATTCGTTTTCTGAGGGTGGGTTGTACGATCATCTGTGTTACTTGAGCGGTACCATCTTTAAGCACCACATCTATCCCAGCTCTCTTCATCTCATCCTGTAATTCCCCTTGCTTGGTGATCATCGCAGAGGTATGAATGGTCTTCCTACTCAATGCATCAGCTACAACATTGGTCTTGCCTGGATGGTATAGGATTTCTACGTCATAATCCTTTACCAGTTCCAACCATCGGCTCTGCCTCATATTAAGCTCCCTCTGCGTGAACAAGTATTTGAGACTCTTGTGATCAGTGAAGACTTGAACTTTTTTCCCATACAAGTAATGTCGCCACGTTTTCAGAGCAAACACTACTGCTGCTAACTCGAGGTCATGCGTAGGGTAGTTTCGTTCATATTTCTTCAATTGTCTAGAGGCATACGCTATCACCTTACCCTTCTGCATGAGCACACACCCTAAGCCCTTCCCTGATGCGTTACTGTACACCACGAGGTTGCCTGATCCATCTGGGACTGTGAGGATTGGCGCTGTCACCAACCTCTCCTTAAGTTTTTGGAAACTTTGTTCACAGGCTGGAGTCCAAGCAAATGGCTTGCCCTTCTTAGTTAACTAAGTGAGTGCTGAAGACAACTTGGAGAAATCCTAGACGAACCTTCTGTAATATCCAGCTAGCCCTACGAAACTCCGTACATTAGTGACTGTGGTTGGCCTTGGCCACTTCATCACTGCTTCTATCTTAGCTGGGTCGACTTTGATCCCTTTACTTGACACCACATGACCCATGAACGCCACATCAGCCAGCCAAAACTCGCACTTGGAAAACTTAGCACTGCCAGGACCTTCCTCAGGTGCTCCTCATGCCAGAACCTTCCTTAGGTGCTCCTCATGCTCTGCTTTTGACTTAAAGTATACCAGAATGTCATCGATAAAAACTATAACAAAAGTGTCTAAGAATTCCTTAAACACTCTATTCATTAGCTCCATGAAGACTGCTGGTGTATTGGTAAGGCCAAAGAATATAACAAGGAACTCGTAATGCCTATAGCGACTCCTGAAGCATGTCTTGGGTATATCCTCTTCTCTGATCCTCAGTTGATGGTATCCCGACCTCAGGTCAATCTTGGAGAAAACCGTTGCTCCCTGTAGTTGATCAAACAGGTCGTTAATCCTTGGGAGGGGGTACTTGTTCTTTACGGTGACCTTGTTCAACTCTCTGTAATCAATACACATACGCATGGATCCGTCCTTTTTTTTGACAAACAGAACAGGGGCTCCCCAGGGTGATACACTGAGTCGAATGAAACCTTTGTCTAAGAGCTCCTGTAATTGTCCTTTCAACTCTCGGAGTTCTGGAGGTGCCATCCTGTAAGGTGCCTTGGAGATTGGCGCGGTCCCTGGTTCCAGATTGATCCCGAAATTCAACGAACTCCCTTGTATGTAAAGTTAACGAAAAACGTCAAATCCTCTGGAAAAACGTCAACGAACTCCCTGACGATGTGTACTGACGAGACTGGCCGTTCGCTAGTGCGGTCTAAGGTCACGCTGGCTAAGAACATACTTGCGCCACTACGCATCATCTTCCTGTCCTTCAACGCTGTAACGACGCTCGGGGTTCTCTTGAGGGTGGCTCCCTTGTATGTAAAGTTATCCCCTGACGGCAGCCTGAGGGTCACTACTCGAGTCTCGCAATCTATTAGAGCGCGGTTCTCACTTAGCCAATCCATACCCAAGATAACATCGATGTCTTGCATGCTTAACACAATCAGTGCGGCTTCTATGACACGTCCTGACACTACTACACTACCCTCCTTAGCCCTATGGGTGGCCATCAATAGCTCATGGGCAGGAGTGGACACTTACAGGGTGATCTCTAAGGGTTCCTTTCTAAGTGTGCTAGCTCTACGAATTTCTAAATACAAAAGAATGGGTAGAACTAGAATCAAATAATACTAAGGCCAAATGGCCAAAGACGGGTAGCATACCTGTAACAACTGCGTCAGGTTCGTCCGCTCGCCTAACTGTGGTTGCATGGGCTGCAGCTCGCCTCTGATGAGGTTGAGCACCCCGGCCTCTCGGGTTCGGTGCCGCAGGTCGGTTAGTAGGCTGATCATTTCTCTGAGGGCAATCTGCCGCAAAGTGGCCTGCTTGGCCACACTTGAAACATGCATCAGTTCCCGCTCTGCATTCCCCCCTGTGAGAGCGCTGACAATTGGGACAAAGGGCTCTGTTCTGTACCGAGGCCTTTCCCCTCCTATCAATACGACCTCGAGGCTGCCTACCAGTCCTGGGGTGGTTCTGGTCTGTTTTCTTCCTTCGGACTGCAGTGCGGGGTGTCTGGAATAATGCTGCCTACAACTTGTTGATGTAGGGCGCATCAATGAGGGTCGCTACCTCGACAGTTTCCGCATAATCTGAGCCTGCCTAGGCTGCCACATGCCCCCTTATATCCTCCCTAAGACCTGCAATGAACCGGTCGGCCCTCAGCCCATCCGTGCTGACAAACACAAGAGAAAACCTTGCCAACATGTACTTAGCCACCTAAGCTCATAACAAAGAAAAGACCAATCACATAAGGAAGACTAATATAGCATGCATGCACACCAAAGCAATTCCTACAAGTATTTCTTCCTAGTTTTCGTGTGGTAACCTACCTAGTTGACGCGTGCCCTTTCGCTAACATCTCTGCGCTGGTAAGGTGTTCAAACATTGATAACCCTCGATTAGGTCCCTATTCACATAAGAATATTATTAAAATAGGAAATCGGGACAAACAGGAGGAAAACGGACGAAAAACGACTCTCTCACGCGCCTCACGCGTCGACCACGCGCCAGCCACGCGCGGAAGGACGCCTGACGCAGGCTGCACGCGCGGTCAGCGATCTGGTTCGCTGCGGTCCGGCCTGGTCTCGTGGGTGACACGAGTCATCGTCTGGCTGGAGCTGCGTCGCTCCAGTTGACATCCGATGCGTGTCGCCGTCTGCCGAGCCACGCCCTGCCGCCGCCGCCGCCCCTTTCTTTCTTTTCTCTCCCCCCGCAAACCGTAGCCCCCTTCCGATCTACCGCTCCTCAATTTTTAATCTTTTGATTCAGAACTCGGATCGACATGGTCCCTTCGGCTGAGGTGTAGATCGTTTTGAGGGCTACGCCTTGGCATTTTTTCGTGATTTTAGCCTCACCCTAGAACGAGATTTGAGCCACAGAAGTTCACTTACCGTTCACGGACGATTCCCAGATTTCTGCCCGGTTCCTTCACGGACAATTCTGGACGAAGTCTTCGCAGCGGCTTCTCGATCCTCTCAATCCCTCTTCTAGACTTCCTTTTTTTTTTGTGGCCTCTATTAGGGTTCCAGTTGGACCCCTATTAGATGGAGGGCAAAATGACACATCTGCCCTCCTGTGGGCTTTGGCCTCTTCTTACCTTTTTTTTTTTCTTCTTTTTTTATTTATTTATTTATTTATTTAACTTCTCGGCGTTACAGAAACATTATGGTTATCATAATGGTTATCATAATGTTGCGATGACCAAGTGGGAAAATGATCATTATGTTTATCATAATGATGCGACGGTCAAGCAGGAAAACGATCATTATGTTTAACCTAATGCTACCGTCACAGTTACTAGTTCTAAAGGGTGTCCGGCCTAAGGAGCTCCCAGAGTATGATCACCCGACAAGGAAAGTGGCCCAACGGTGTGCGTACTGACTGGTGAGTCCATACTCGCACGTATGGACTGTGTGTAGAGTATATGGTACACATCTAAGTTACCCGTTAGGATAGTGCCGTAGGAAAATAAACTGATATGATAGATCCCATCATTGTATTCGCATGTTCTTGCATTTAATCCCAAATAGTGGGGTCACTTACTAAGTATTTCTTTAAATACTCATGTCACATGCTACTTTTATTTCAGGTTAAGGCAAGAGATTCCTATACGGTTGACGACCGCATCGCAAATCGAGACCATGGCACATGTATAGGGTAGTCGTATTTATTTTCTTAGACTTAGGCTAGAATATAATGTTTTTAATTTAAACGTTTATTTATTTTATTTAGTCTTTTGTTGTATCGTTTTTTAAGGTGTTTTCAAAACACATAAGTTCATGGTTGTGTTTTAAGATGAATGTGACGTTTTATAAAAGTTTAAATGAAGCATTTCTACATTCAATGTTCATGATCTGTATACAGTAGCGACCTTAATTTAAGTAGAAAATTTTGGGTCGTTACACGTTATGACCTTTATATCTTAGACAATTGGGTAAGCATGAGAATGTCACACATGTTAATGGTATGACTAATTTATTCTTTGCATAATCGTGCTAAAATGCCTCTAGTAGACCAAGCGCATTAGAATTGATATGGATTCATGTCTAGGGGAGTTGGTTCCGAAAAACCTATAGACATGAATCCATATCAAGGCTGTCAAATCACCTTAGGGACCTAAAAAACCACCACGATAACTCTAGAAGCCAACGGTAGCTACCTATGCTGATAGTAGCTGACATAGTATTTGTGAAGCTTCCACTTTTCTTTCCACTCGATATGTATCGTTGAGATAGGCGTGAGGTTTTTTATGAACGTGTGACTTGATAGTTCGTTTGGATTACCTCGCATAGTGGATCCATTCTATGGGTGGGCGTTGATCATGTGGGTAGTCAGTGGAGCTTGCACGTACTGGGGTGTCGCACCCTCAACCTTGGACTACTACATGGCCGGTGGGATCAGTTTGTCATCTAACATCCCATGGACTAATAGCAGGCTAGCACCTATGCTGATAGTAGCTGACATAGTATTTGTGAAGCTTCCACTTTTCTTTCCACTCGATATGTATTGTTGAGATAGGCGTGAGGTTTTTTATGAACGTGTGACTTGATAGTTCGTTTGGATTACCTCGCATAGTGGATCCATTCTATGGGTGGGCGTTGATCATGTGAGTAGTCAGTGGAGCTTGCACGTACTGGGGTGTCGCACCCTCAACCTTGGACTACTACATGGCTGGTGGGATCAGTTTGTCATCTAACCTCCCATGGACTAATAGCAGGCTAGCACTCACCATGTTGTCCAAACCTAATAGAGAGACTTCTTTGAGGTAGCGTCTCAACATCAGATACTAGTTACGGCTGAATAAGCTATAATCTACGGCCTAGAAGTAAGTTGCTTAATGGGTATATTTATATACTCACCCTTTCCTCTTTCTTTTTTTGGTGATCACTGGCTCTATTCACCACTTGGGTTCTACACTGTTTTCCATACAGAGTATCAAACAATATCATGCAATTGATTGCTTAGATGCTATTTATTATAAGTATTGCTTAGATGCTATTTATTATAAGTAAATTCCATAGGGTGCAACTTAGTGTCCAAACTACTTTAGAAACTCAACATGCAGGCACGTAACATTTCATTAACGTTTCATTCAGACAAACATGCAGGCACGTAACATTTCATTAACGTTTCATTCAGACATTCGGTCTACTTGTCTGTTTATCTGTTTGTGGGTGAAAAGTAGAGGTTAAATCCAATCTGGTGACCAAAACTATGGATATTGGCATTTCATGGAGTCTAACAATATCTTTCACACATAGTTCTATCTAAAGGTTTAGTGTGCAGGGAGACATGCTACCATTGTATCTAAAGGTTTAATGTGAATCGAACACACAACCTTCTAATCTAAAGTCAGACATGCTACCATTATATCACAAATCCAGTAATTATATAACTTACCAAAGTCTATGAATAGAAAGAATCCTTCACATAGAGCCTAGAGTGTTGTATTGGTGCGTGGAATAAGAATAAAAGAAAATACTTATTAATTCAATGATAACAAGTTTCATCCGTAAATACGTTGATGAATCAACAAACAAACTATAGAACATGAACCCAACGTAAATCGAAAACACAACCATTTGATCTAGAGTCAGATGCACTACCATTACACCACAAATCCCATGATAATATAATTTACCAAACTCTATGAATAGCAAGGACCCTTCACCTAGAGCCTAAAGTGTTCTCATCGTGTGTGGAATACAAAAAAAAAAAAAAACTTATTAATTCAATGATGACAAGTTTCATCCATAAATAAGTAGATGAATGCACAAACAAACAATAGAACATGAACCCGACAATCACACTTTTGAGGCATTTTAGCCCAAGCGGGTGTAGACATGTTTCTGGTGAATGGTCATACACCCCCATATTGACCCAATATGAAATGGTACCCGACAGGGTTTGATCCCCTCTCCCGCACTCGCTGCACACCAACCCGACAGGATTTGATCCATCCTAGGCCGATTGCGCGGTGCCCTTGGTTGAGAGAGACGCTAGCATCTCTGGAGGCCGAGACTGCAATATGGAACTTGAACCCAACGTGAATCGAACACGCAACCTTCTGATCTGGAGTTAGCGCGCTACCATTGCGCCACAGATCCCATGATTATATAATTTACTGGAGTGCGTTACCATTGCGCCACAAATCCCATGATTATATAATTTACCATAATTTACCAAAGTCTATTAATAGAAAGAATCATTCACCTAGAGACCAGAGTGTTGTATTGGTGCGTGGAATAAGAATAAAAGAAAACACGCAACCTTCTGATCTGGAGTCAGACGCGCTACCATTACGCCACGGATCCCATAATTATATAATTTACCAATGTACCTAGAGCTTAGAGTATTCTCATCGTGTGTGGATTAAGAATAAAAAAGAATACTTATTAATAAAATTATGACAGGTTTCATAAAGGCACAAACAAACAATAGAGTATGAACTCAACGTGAATCAAACACGCAACCTTCTGACCTATTGTCAGACACGCTACCATTGCGCCACGAATCTCATGATAATTTAATTTTCACCTAGAGCCTTGAGTATTCTCATAGTGTTTCATACATAAATACATTGATGGATGCACAAACAAACTATAGAACATGAATTGAACACACAACCTTCTGATCTGGAGCAAGACGCACTACAATTGCACCACGGATCCCATAATTATATAATTTATCAAAACCTATGAATATAAAGAACTCCTAGGGACGTGAATCAAACATGCAACCTTATGATCTGGAGTTAGACGCACTACCATTGCACCACGGATCCAATGATTATATAATTTATCAAAGTCTATGAATAGCAAGAACCCTTCACTTAGAGCTTTCTTAAGAAAATACTTATTAATTCTGCAATGACAAGTTTCATCCAAAATTAAGTTTGATGAGTGCACAATCAAACCCATTGAACATGAACCCAACGTGAATAAAAAACGCAACCTTCTGATCTGGAGTCAGACGCGCTACCATTGCGCCACGAATCTCATGATTATATTATTTACACTACAAAAAATAATGAATATGTTAGCTTACGAAAAATGCTATCGTAAACTTTTTATAGTGTTTTTCGTACTTGGTGACGGCCCATGTCATTAAAAGTCTGAGACTTTTTATAGCATTTTTTTATAGCTATAATTGATACTATAATAGAATATGAAACTATAGCTTATATATGTTGCTATGAAAATATTTTATAGCATTTTTATTAAGCTATAATATGTTTCATATAGCTAAAATAGTATGTTATCTTTAATTTATAATAGCATTTTTGTAACGCTATAATATAGTATTTATAACATCAATTTTATGCTATAATAATATTATTTAATCATTTAAAATTATTATAATTTTTGTAATTCACATTTGATAACATTATTTTTTCGTTATATTTCTTTATCATGGTTGTATAAGGTTTTTTTTCCTTCACTAATGTACTCTTGACTAAATTTGAAATTCATATACATAGAATGCATTAAATACTAATAAGTCATCATTCTTAATTGCATTTTCATAATATACTTACACGTTACAAAATAAAGAAGTTTAAACCATGCAAGATAAAGTCTTTGCTAAATGTAAGTACAAGAACATGAAGTAGTTCACAAAATACAAAATTCACCAAGTTTTGCCATGTAGATAAGGTGTCATCTTCACATGGATCCTTTGCATGAATAAGGCATGCATCACTTCATTCACCTATATAAATATACAAAATATATATGAATATATGACTATGTGATCACCTGAATTAAGTGAATACTTTCAAAATTACATACTAATAATCACTTTGTCGGATGGCCAAGAAACTGTACTACCCACAGCTTCTTCAATACATGTCATTTCTGTAGGCCTCCACAAATAAGCATTGTATTTCCTTGGTACATCAACCCATACTCTAATAACATGAGATCTAATAGGGATGTGATGAACAAAAGCAGCCGGATCATTAGAAGACCATCAGTCCTTCTGCAACAATCTCTCTAGAGTCATGTCAATCTAATAACTTGCATTTAATCTGAGTATTATTATTGATGCTCTACAAGAAGAAAGATATAAGCCAGGAGAATTTGATAGTAATAATGAAATCAATAATTTTATTCCTTAAATCAGAAAATCAACTTACCATAGGAGAAGGTATTGTAAAATTTGAATGAATGTTTGTTGGTAAGTATACTTCCAGTACCATTTGAGACTTCCTCAGTTAGGTCAATCTATGACAATTTCAAATGAAACGTCTATGGAATAAATTCATATGGCATAATAAAGGTGAAGTTTATATAACTTATATAAAGGTGAAGTTTATATAACTTATTTAAAAAAAATATACCGGTTTCTTCATAAAACTTGACAACCTTGACTTCATTTCGATCATCTCTTCCCTTATTTCCAAATATTCTTTCTCAAGAGTCATGTACTTATTTTCTTGTTGAGACAAGAGAGATAAGTTTGAACAAGTCACTCCACATCTAAGTCCTCTTACATGCCCACGATCCAGACCAAGAACTTTACTCAATGCATCATCAACAATATTATTTGATGAAGTTATTGTCTCAACCTCAGCTTGTTCAATGCGCTCCTACCAAGAAAGTATACCAAATACATAATGCAATTCTTACCAAAGTCAATTGTTTGATCAATGTGCTCATAGCAATTAAAAACCACTTCAACTGCTCATTTCATATACATTATAAATAGGATATATCAACGAACACGATACTTTCAAACTAATTTTTGTTGAACATTTTGAAAGCTCTGGTATGCTTAATGGGATGATCAATTGGGCTGTCTATAACTTGGTTCACAATCACTATTTAAGAAAAGAAAATATTTCATTTACTATTTACTTAACAGCATAAAGCTAAAGGAGTGGATAATCACGAGGCATAACTTAAATGAAGAAAGATGGACATAACCTCTTAGAATCCAAGTCAACTACCATCACCTAAAAAGCTTGAAAAACGAAAAAGAAAAGATAGATAGTTGACTCTTTCCTCCCATGAACAAGGAAGAAAAGATCTCTGCTCCAATGAACAAAGAAGAAGAGAACATGAGCTGCTTTGATGACCTAACAATAAGTATTTGAGAAGAGGTGTGGGTGGCACCAACAATAATCAGCAGGAGAACGAGGCATGTGAAAAAAAATAGATTTACAAGGAAAAAAAAGCACCTAGAAAAACATGTCTCCACCTCTTTATCTATTTAATAGCTTTTTATTTGAAAAGCTGTCTTCAAATGCTATAAAAAAAAAAAGATATTTTTGGTAGTGTTACCCAAAGTCTATGAATTGGAAGGACCCTTCACCTAGAGTAGAGCCAACTCATTGCTTGGAATAAGAAAGTTCTCGATTGTCAACTTCCCCCTACCCGGATAGTTATATATTGTTAAGCCATTGTTCTTGTTGTTGTTGCCTTTGCTTGCATGCTATATAATGTCGTTTTTAATCTCACACCAAATCTTGCTTTCAAACTCTCTTTCGAAAATCTCTCTTTTCTAAAACCTTTTCTTAAATAGGGGCCAGAGGCTCGAGCATACTTTTTCTGACCGTAGGCGACACGCAAACGAATTGACTTAACTCACTTGTTGCTGAGAAGTGAGTGCAGCACACTCGCAAGTCCACTACCAAGAAAAGAGCGAAAGAAAATAACTAAATAAATAAACGAATAAATAATAAAATGATAAAACAAAATAAGTTTAAGGAGATGTTGAAGATTTAGTGAGGAAAGATAATGAACAAAAAGAGAAATAGAGAGAGTAGGAGAAGACCTACACAAATCAAAAGAAAAAACAAATACAAAGGGACTCGAACCCGATAATGAACAAAAAGGGAAATAGAGAGTAAGGAGAAGACCTAACACAAATCAAAAGAAAAAAAATATAAAGGGGCTCAAGAACCCGATAATGAACAAAAAGGGAAATAGAGAGTAAGGAGAAGACCTAACACAAATCAAAAGAAAAAAACCTTCCGCTTATAAGACCAATATGCTCTAACCAACTGAGCTATATCATTATCTAAATTCAAACATTTTTTTAATTCAACTGTTTCCTCTTTTTATCCTCTTATTATCATATTTTAACTAAACCAACCATTTTTTTAATTCAAATACTAATATGCTCTTACCAACTGAGCTACGGGATCATGATTTATATTAACATATCATTATCCAAATTTAAATAATAGCCCAAACTTTCGGCTCATAAGACCAACGCTCTAACCAACTGAGCTACGGGACCATGTTTTATATTAACATTATCCAAAATCAAACATTTTTTTCATTCAATTATTTCCTTTTATTATCATATTAAATTTTCAAATTTATTCTTAAAAATAACCATTTATGTTTATAATATTTAAATTCATACCCCTAAGCCGACCCAATCTAACTAAGCCTACACTAATATGACAATTGGTCCCGACGGGGCTCAAACCCGCGACCTTCGGCTCATAAGACCAACGCTTTAACAAACTAAGCTACGAAACCATGTTTTATATTAACATATCATTATCCAAAATCAAACATTTTTTTTGGGATTTATGCCTAAAGCCTCGTAATTAATTATTTAGTTTTTAACAATAATTTTTATTATTTATCTGTAATTTAATTGTTATCCATGGTATGAAAATTCAAGGTTATTAATGTAATCTTGAACAGTATGTAGTTGACATAGAAGAGGATCGGGTTCAAGTAATAACCTAAAGAGTCTATAGTATATGGATAAGGTTGGGTACCTTATCCTGGTAACACTATTGATACGACCTACTTTGTAATCGTTACAAATGATCTGATCCAAATCGTTCATGTGGAGACATGTAAGTGGGGGTATCCTATATAATGAGTTTGTATAAGACTGGATCAAGAAATATTTAATCACTCGTTATAAATCCCTTAATTGAGAAGTTTAATATTTCACATGATGATCATATGCGACTCGATCTTAATCCTAAGTGAGTTATGAACTCCTGCTTGTGACGGCTTGTTCTTTAATTTACATGGGTGAGAATGACTCTATTAGCCGATTCAATATGCCTACCATTTTGGGAATTTTACCAAATAGGGAATTGGGAACATAATATCATGAAATGGAAATCACTCCTTTCCATATAAGGAAAGTAGATGAGTTGTTCTCTTAAGTACTGATTTTGGGACTTGAACAATGGGGCCCGACCCTCTCATTGGCCCGAGAGGGACTTGGTTTATGATTGGATCATAAACAAATTGTTCATTAGAGAACTAATGGTACTTAAGGTGAAAGATGTAATTATAGGGGTAAAACGGACTTTTGATCCAACTGTAATTATGAACAACTCGTGAAGGATCGACTTGCTTGTAATGATTATATCAATGGACATAATTTGTCGTACCGTGCATAAGAATGCAACTCTAGATCTATAGTGGAATGACCTATCGTTAATGAATGGAAATTGATTAATTAAAGAGTTTAATTAATTAATTTTGTATCATTGGAAATTATAATCGATAGGTCCATAAGGTCTCTCGCTCGCTCATAGTAATGCTAAAAAGTTTAATTTATTTTAAAAAAAAATTTGAAGTGTTCAAATTAATATTTAATATATTAGATATATTAAATAAATAGAGAAAATATATTTAATTTTAAAGGTTGAAATTAACATTTAATATATTAGATATATTTAATATAAATGGAAAAACTATATTAATTTTGAAGGGTTCCAATTAATATTTAATATATTAGATATATTAAATATAAATGAGAAAATAAATTTAATTTGAAATGTCAAATTAATATTTAATATATTAGATATTTTAAATAAATAGAGAAAATATATTTAACTTTAAGTATTCAAATTAACGGAAAAATATATTTATTGTATTTGATACAATTAAATATTAAATCAATTAATGTATTTTGATACACTAAATAAAAATATATTTTAAATTTGAATGAGATTCAAATAAGTTAAATATATTATAATATCTTATAATATTTAAATATGATTTGTATAAGATATCATATTCTAATAAGTTAGATGTGCAAATATATTATTTGACAAAAATTTTGAAAGAGTTTCTATAAATTGGACCCGGTTGAGCCAAAGACATACTAAACTCTCCTAGGAGAATGAAATTAAGAATTCTCGAAACTCTTCTTCTCTAATCCCTTTGAGATTTTCTTTCAAGAGGCTCCCACAAGTTTTGGCCTTGTGTTCGAGCATAGCAAGGAAAAACGTGTGGAATATGAAGAACGTTTGCATGGTTGGAATACTTTAAGAATTCTTGCAAGCTAGGGTTTCTACAAAGGTAGTTCTTATTCTCGAATTTATTGTTACGTGGATGAAGAGTTCATTCCCTTCACTTTCATCCCTCAAAGCACCGTAAACTTTGAATAACTTAGGGCACTGTCCCATTATTTTATTCTCTCATTTACATTCTTGATTGATAGTTTTGACAAAGTATCTTGACGAATGTTATCTCTCTATTACACAAGGTCTTTACTTTTCGAAGTAAAATTTATACCGTTCTTGATCAGCCATGTAAATACGGAGCAGAGACACGTGGAGAATGTTATGCATGGCAGAAAGGGATGGTGGTAAAGTCAATCTATATGCCATAGATTTGATCCAATTTAGAATTTCGAAGGGAACAATGAAGTGTGAGTTTAACTTATTTTTTTATCCCTGAACCTCAAAGGGTTCAAAACACCGTTCATTGGTGGAACCTTCAAAAATACCTTCTCGTTAACTTCAAACTCTAGTATCCTTTGACTTAGAGTGGCATAACCTTTTTCTCCACTTTGAGCTATATGCATCATCATCCTCATCTTCTACATTACCTCATCATTAACTCAAATCTAATCCTAATAGCTTGCATTTACTCACTTCATCCCAATATACTTGGGATCTACACTGTTTCCCATACATATATCAAACAATATCATGTCATTGATTGCTTAGATGTTATTTATTATAAGCGAATTCCATAGGGTGCAACTTGGTGTCATAACTGCTTGAGAAACTCAACACGCGGGTACGTAACATTTCGTTAACATTTGATTCAGACATTCGGTCTACTTGTCTGTTTATCTGTTTGTGGGTTAAAAGTAGAGGTTAAATCCAATCTGGTGACCAAAACTTTCTAAAGGTTACACACAAAATTAGACGTGAAGTATAAGTCTCAATTCAAAACTATGGATATTGGCATTTCATGTAGTCTAACAATATCTTCCAAGCATAATTCTATCTAAAGGTGTACACTAGGGATATCCCTTTAGAGTTCTGCCAACCTTCTAATCTGGAGTCAACGCGCTACCATTGGGCCACGGATCCCATAATTATATAATTTAACAAAGACTATGAATAGCGAGAGGACCCTTCACCTAGAGTGTTCTCATCTAACTCTAACCTCAGCTCTATTTATGGGTCTGAACAAGATACGACTTATTTGATTGAAATTAATTGAATGTACAATTAAAAAAAAGAAACGTTCCATATATTCTATATATTGTAGTGTTCTTTACCTTGTCAATTCAATTTCCAATTCCTGGTCATTGAGATTCATGGGCAATACCGATTAATATTTTAAGGATAGATATTACCTCTCCTTTTCCTCGTTCAACTAAATTAAAATGATTGAAGTTTTTCTATTTGGAATGGTATCAGGTATCATTCCTATTACTTTGGCTGGATTTGATGGACCTCCTACTAACAATGATGACAGATAAAACATAAACCCAACCTGAATCGAACACACAACCTTCCATCTAATTTAGAGTCAAACACACTACCATTAAGCCATGGATCCCATGATATTCACCTAGAATGATGACAAGTTTCATCCATAAATATGATGATGAATGCAAAAACAAATTATAAAACATGAACCGAACAAGCAACCTTCTAATCTGGAGTCAGACACGCTTCCATTGCACCACAGATCCCATGATTATATAATTTACCAAAGTCTATGAATAGAAAGAACCCTTCACCTAGAGCCTAGAGTGTTCCCATGGTGGGTGGAATAAGAATTCCAGAAAATAGTTATTAACTCAATGATGAAACAAACTATAGAACATGATAAGAATTCCAGAAAATAGTTATTAACACAATGATGAAACAAACTATAGAACATGAACCCAACGTGAATTAAACACGCAACCTTCTAATCTGGAGTCAAACGCGCTACCATTACACCACGGATCCAATGATTATATAATTTACCAAAGTCTATCAATAGAAATAACCTTCACCTAGAGCCCAGAGTGTTCCCATGGTGAATAAGAATAAAAGAACATATTTTTTTAATACGTTGATGAATGAACAAACAAACTATAGAACACGAACCCGACGTGAATCAAACACGCAACCTTTTGACCTAGAGTCCGCACTACCATTACGCCACAGATCCCATGATAATACAAATTACCAAAGTCTATGAATAGAAAGGGCCCTTCACCTAGAGCCTAAAGTCTTCTCATCGTGTGTGGAATAAGAATAAAAGATATTACTTATCAATTCAATGATGACAAGTTTAATCCATAAATATGATGATGAATGCGCAAACAATATAGAACATGAACTCCACGTGAATCGAACATGCAACCTTCTAAGCTGGAGTCAGACGCGCTACCATTACGCCCCGCCTGAGCCCATAGTGTTCCCATGGTACGTGGAATAAGAATAAAAGAAAAGACTTATAACAAACTATATTGAACATGAACCCAACGTGAATCAAACACGTAACCTTCTGATTTGGAGTCAGACGCACTACCATTATGAATAGCAAAGGCCCTTCACCTAGAGCCTAAAGTGTTCTCAAACAAACTATAGAGCCCATAGTGTTCCCATGGTACGTGGAATAAGAATAAAAGAAAAGACTTATAACAAACTATATTGAACATGAACCCAACGTGAAAATCAAACACGTAGCCCAGAGTGTTCCCATGGTGCGTGGCAAACAAACTATAGAACATGAACCCGACGTGAATCGAACACGCAACCTTCTGATCTGGAGTCAGATGCGCTACCATTGCGCCACGGATCCAATGATTATATAATTTACCAAAGTCTATGAATAGAAAGAACTCTTCACCTAGAGCCCAGAGTGTTCCCATGGTGCGTGGAGTAAGAATAAAAGACAATACCTATTAATTTGTTCCCATGGTGCGTGGCAAACAAACTATAGAACATGAGAACACAACGTGAATCGAACACACGCAACCTTTTGATCTGGAGTCAGGCGCGCTACCATTGCGCCACAGATCAAATGATTATATAATTTACCAAAGTCTATGAATAGAAAAAACCCTTCACATGGTGCGTCGCAAACAAACTATAGAACACAAACCCAACGTGAATCGAACATGCTACCTTCTGATCTGGAGTCAGACGCGCTACCATTGCGCCACGGATCCAATGATTATATAATTTACCAAAGTCTATGAATAGAAAGAACTCTTCACTATAGCCCAGATTGTTGGTACCCCTATAGTACATTCTGAGCCATTTTCAATCTACTAGGAGTAGACATGATTTTTGTGAGCGGTCATACGGTGTCGTGCATTGTCCGTCCGATGTCCGATTGACATCAAATTTGGCGAGCATTCATATTTCATATGGACGGACTTAACTCCCGAACCGCATGACCAAATTCCTTCCGGAACCCCGACTTTCAAGGTTAAGGCCCGGGGCCCTACCCGGCCCTTCCACAAGCCTATCTTGTCCGTCCGATGTCCGATTGACATCAAATTTGGCGAGCATTCATATTTCATATGGACGGACTTAACTCCCGAACCGCATGACCAAATTCCTTCCGGAACCCCGACTTTCGAGGTTAAGGCCCGGGGCCCTACCCGGCCCTTCCACAAGCCTATCTTTGTCCCTCATGTCTATTCTAATGTCTTTGTCTTGCTTATGTCTCAGCTTGTCTTTATAGTGCTCACTTAGCGTGGTGGTGTGTTGGATGATGCATCGTCCTCCTCGATCGCATCATGGCATTCTTTGTTGGCCCGTCTATGGCCGGATGGGCGTCTCTTGAGGGACGCCCCCTTGCTTGTCGCACCGTGAGGGTCACAACCCACTCTCTTCATAGAATGGTTGTGACATTCTCCCCCACTTAACTTAGTCATCGTCCTCGATGACTCACTCGAGGCACAATCATATTATAGATTGTGACACGTGGCAAACAAACTATAGAACATGAACACGACGTGAATCGAACACGCAACCTTCTGATCTAGAGTCAGACGCGCTACCATTGCGCCACGAATCCAATGATTATATAATTTACCAAAGTCTATGAATAGAAAGAACTCTTCACCAAGAGCCCAGAGTGTTCCCATGGTGCGTGGCAAACAAACTATAGAACATGAACCCGACGTGAATCGAACACGCAACCTTCTAATCTGGAGTCAGACGCGCTACCATTACGCCACGGATCCAATGATTATATAATTTACCAAAGTCTATGAATAGAAAGACCTCTTCACCTAGAGCCCAGAGTGTTCCCATGGTGCGTGGAATAAGAATAAAAGATAATACCTATTAATTCGTTCCTATGGTGCGTGGCAAACAAACTATAGAATATGAATCCAACGTGAATCAAACACACGCAACCTTCTGATCTGGAGTCAGACGCGCTACCATTTCTCATGGTGCGTGGCAAACAAACTATAGAACATGAATCCAACGTGAATCAAACACACGCATCCTTCTGATCTGGAGTCAGACGCGCTACCATTGCGCCACAGATCCAATGATTATATAATTTACCAAAGTCTATGAATAGAAAGAACCCTTCACATGGTGAGTCGCAAAAAAAGTATAGAACACGAACGTGCTACCTTCTGATCTGGAGTCAGACGCGCTACTATTGCGCCACGGATCCAATGATTTTATAATTTACAAAAGTCTATGAATAGAAAGGACCCTTCACCTAGAGCACAGAGTGTTCCCATGGTGCGTGGCAAACAAACTATAGAACATGAACCCGACGTGAATTGAACACACAACCTTCTAATCTGGAGTCAGACGCGCTACCATTGCGCCACGAGTCCAATGATTATATAATTTACCAAAGTCTATGAATAGAAAGAACTCTTCACCTAGAGCCCAGAGTGTTCCCATGGTGCGTGGCAAACAAACTATAGAACATGAACCCGACGTGAATCGAACACGCAACCTTCTGATCTGGAGTCAGACGCGCTACCATTGCGCCACGGATCCAATGATTATATAATTTAGCAAAGTCTATAAATAGAAAGAACCCTTCACCTCATGGTGCGTGGGAAACAAACTATAGAACATGAACCCGATGTGAATTGAACACGCAACCTTCTGATCTAGAGCCAGACGCGCTACCATTGCGCCACGGATCCAATGATTATATAATTTAGCAAAGTCTATAAATAGAAAGAACCCTTCACCTCATGGTGCGTGGGAAACAAACTATAGAACATGAACCCGATGTGAATTGAACACGCAACCTTCTAATCTGGAGTCAGACGCGCTACCATTGCGCCACGGATCCAATGATTATGTAATTTACCACACGTGAATCGAACACGAAACCTTCTGATCTTGAGTCAAACGCGCTACCATTGCGGATCCAATGATTATATAATTTAAATTTGCCAAAGTCTATGAATAGAAAAGAACCCTTAGGTGAGCCCAGAGTGTTCCCATGGTGGGTGGCAAACAAATTATAAAACATGAACCCAACACGCAACCTTCTGATCTGGAGTCAGATACGCGCTACCATTGCGCCACGAATCCAATGATTATATAATTTACCAAAGTCTATGAATAGAAAGAACCCTTCACCTGGAGTGTTCTCATGGTGCGTGGCAAACAAACCATTGAACATGAACCCGACGTGAATCGAACACACAACCTTCTAATCTGGAGTCAGACGTGCTACCATTGCGCCACGGATCCAATGATTATTAATTTACCAAAGTCTACGAATAGAAAGAACCCTTTACCTAGAGCCCAGAGTGTTCCCATGGTGCGTGGCAAACAAACTATAGAACATGTGATTCGATTGTTGTTGTTGTTAGATCAAAATTAGACTGAAATAATTCAACAGAAATCACAATTTGACCTCCAGCGAGTAGGAGAGGAGGTCCATCAAAAAAAGAACTTTGAATTAATCAAAGGTCCAACTGATCCCCCGTCTGTATTGTAAATATGCGGTTAATAGGAATTAGACCTAATACGATTCCAAATAGAAAAACGGAAATCATTTCCATTTAGTTAAACGAGGAAAAGGAGAGGTAATATCTATCCTTAAAATATTAATCGGTATTGCCCATGAATCTCAATGACCAGGAATTGGCAATTGAATTGACAAGGTAAAGAACTCTACAGAAACCTTTCTTGTTTTTCATTGTACATGAAATTCATTTCAATCAAATAAGTCGTATCTTGTTCAGACCGATAAAGTGAGTTGAGGTTAGAGTGAAAACTTCTAGTAGAAAACCGAAATAACTAGTGAGAGTAGTTTTAATATGCGGTCTCGCTCCCGGAATGGGCGTTATGGCAAAGAACAACCACTCCCAGGTCCTGCATCCACACCAAGAGCATTTCCCCTACATCAGGGGCATCTAGTTCGGTAGAAGCTATTTCCCCTCAACGAGAAGAAATCCGAAAGGCATTTTCAATTCCTTAGGCTTTTTAGTTTGAGCAAGGGGGCTCCGAGTATTGTGAAGATGAACACGACGTGAATCGAACACGCAACCTTCTGATCTGGAGTCAGACGCGCTACCATTGCGCCACGGATCCAATGATTATATAATTTACCAAAGTCTATGAATAGAAAGAACCCTTCACCTAGAGCCCAGAGTGTTCCCATGATGCGTGGCAAACAAACCATTGAACATGAACCCGACGTGAATCGAACAACGCAACCTTCTGATCTGGAGTCAGACACGCTACCATTGCGCCACGGATCCAATGATTACGTATTTTATTAAAGTCTATGAATAGCAAGAACACTTCACCTAGAGCAAATTCAAAGAAAATACTTATTAATTCTATAATGACAAGTTTCATCCAAAATTTAGTTTGATGAGTGCACAATCAAACCCATAGAACATGCAACCTTCTGATCTGGAGTCAGACGCATTACCGTTGCGCCACGAATCCCATGATTATATTATTTACCAAAGTCTATGAATTGCAAGGACCCTTCACCTAGAGCCAAGAAAGTTCTCATTGTTCAGAATAAGAAAGTTCTCTAGGTTGATAGATTGTCAACTTCCCCCTACCCGAATAGTTATATACTGTTAAGCCGTTGTTCTTGCTGTTATTGCCTTTGCTTGCATGCTATATAATGTCATTTTCAATCTCTCACTAAATCTTACTTCCAAACTCTCTTTCGAAAATCTCTCTGCCCCTATTTTCTAAAACCTTCTTCTTAAATAGGGGCTAGAGGCTCGAGCATACGTTTCTTGGCCGTAGGCGATGCGCAAACGAATTGACTTAACTCACTTGTTGCTGAGAAGTGAGTGCGGCACAATCGCAAGTCCACTACCAAGAAAAAAGTGAAAGAAAATAGATAAATAAATAAATAATAAAATGATAAAACAAAATAAGTTTGAGAGGTTGGAGATGTAGAGGAGATAGATTTCTGTAAGTTATATCCCAAATCTTCTTTTCTTTTGTCCTAATTTCATTTTTAGAAAATCACCAATTATAATTTTCTCTGTATTTCTTCTTTCTTTATGCTAATTTCATTTTTAGGAAATTCCTCTCAATTATATGCTAGATCTTTTCTAAATTGTTGCAATTGTTTAGTTTTTGAGTTAGAAATTAAATGTAAATAATTTTATACTAATTCTAGTAAATAATAAATTAAAATTAGCCTAGAATTTTGTTAACAAAATTATGAAAAAAAAAGTACAGATATAATGCCCAATATATATAATCAAAAGGAAAAATAAAAGAGAAATATAGAGAAAAAAGATAATGAAGAAAAAGAGAAATACAAAGAGTAAAGAGAAGACCTAACACAAATCAAAAGAAAAAAAAATACAAAGAGAAAATAAAATGGAAGATTTGAGAGCAAATAATGAAATAAAGACAAAAAGAACCGAATAAGAATGAAAAACAAAACACTGAATAACATAATACAATTAAAAACACGTTTGGAGAACAGAATAGAATTAAAAACACATCGGAGAACAGAGGAAAATTGAATGTTATTCTTTACTAGAAGCTTTGGACGGAGCGGGACCTGCTTAACAAAAGGAAGGAAGAGGAAGAAGAGACAACCCTGAACAGACACCTGGGAAGAAAAAAACCACATCTTGCGACCCGCCCCAGCAAACAATCGATTTGGGAAAGAAGAAAGACCTGTTAGAACATCCTATTGCTTTTAGTCGTTCTACCAACCTCTTGCAATAGTTGGACACACTAAGTACAGATTTCCATGTAGGAGCAAACACCAGACCCTAGTTAAGGGGTATCTGGCGAATAGAATGAAAACATTCGTAAGAAGAACGAGAGAGGAAGTAAAGGGAAGATATAAAAATATTGATAACATAATAGAATTAAAAACACATTGTGAGAACAAAAAGATAAAGAAAAGAGAAGACCTCAAAGTATTAAATGGTTGATTTTAGTGAATATAATAACAAATATATATCCTCATTTATAAAGTAATTATTAAATATATTATAAAATTATAGTATCTAATAAATTGTAGGTTAGTGGGCATTGTATTGTTAGACATATTTATATCCCAAGAAACATTAAATCTAAATGGAAAGATTAAAAATTTGTTAAATACTTAGACAAAATTTAGGAATTAGAATTATTAAAGAAATTTGGTGAACATCTTTAATAGGGTGAAGCGCCTTGGCATAAGTGAGAACGAATTCGAGGGACAAAACCAAGCTAATTTGAAGTTAGATAGAACTTCAGCTCAGCTATCCAAATAAGTAATCTTACTATCGGCACGGTTATATTTGATGTTGACACGTGCCCCGTAGTTCTGCACGTGTCATATATATTGATATGTGTGAATTGTTTATGGATTGATATGCTTATGATATGATATGATATGATATGATATGTATATGTTATAATATGTGAATTGTATAATAATACTTATGGTACGATGTATTCAATGATATGTTTAAGATAGGATACGAGAAGGATGCACTAAACGTAATGTAATGATAGGAGTAAGATACGTTCATGAAACGTTAAGGTTAGGTTATGTATCAAAGTGCTATGAATATGAGAGATTGATAAAAACGATATGGTCACGATCGATTGATAAAAGAATATGGTTAGGTTATGGGTAGAAAGGGATAGAATTATGATAGATTGATAGAACGATAGCGTTAGGATACGTTCTTGTAATGATATAACTAAGGTACGTTTATATAACGTTATGACTGTGATAGATATAAGAATGTTAAGACTATGATAAGTTAGGGAACGATATGACCACGAAGCATTTATAACATAATATGATTATGATACGACATGTGAATGACAGATATAGTTATATATATATATATATATTTTTTTTTTTTTTTTTTTTTTATTTATTGTGATATAATATGAAAATGATATGAAACATGTTATGGTACAAGATATGTGATAACTGACATGTTTATGATATGATATATTGTGATCCAATATGTTATGGTATGATATGTATATGATGAAAATTGTTATGTCTGAAAGTATGGAATGTTATGATATGATATAGTTATGTAATTTGAATGATATGATGTGATTGACATGCAAAACGGCGAACTAGCATGAAATACAACTCCGGCGTATACATGTAAGATATGATAAACGATATGTGAAATGATATGTTAAACGATATGATATGTACGGAACGCTAGCGGAGTTGTATTAAATGATAATGAAAATGGAAAAAGGTTGGACCTCATGCATTATTGTGTGCTCATGCATTGGGGGATACCCCTTACCTTTCACGATAGTACGGACGCGTACGTTACGAGGCAGGAAAACGATCATTATGGTTATCATAATGTTGCGATCACCAAGTAGGAAAATAATCATTATGTTTATCATAATGCTGCAATGGTCAGGCAGGAAAACGATCATTATGTTTAACTTAATGCTGCCGTGATGGTTACTAGTTCTAACGGGTGTCCGGCCTAAGGAGCTCCTAGAGTATGCTCACCCGACAAGGAAAGTGGCCCAACGGTGTGCGAACTGACTGGTGAGTCCATACTCGCACGTATAGGTTGTGTGTAGAGTATATGGTACACATCCAAGTTACCCGTTAGGATAGTGCCGTAAGAAAATAGACTGATATGAACTCGCATGTTCTTGCATTTAACCCCAAATAGTGGGGTCACTTACACATGCATAGGGTTCGTATTTATTTTTCTAGACTTAGGCTAGAATATGATGTTTTTAATTTAAACGTTTGGGTCGTTACGGGACCTAAAATACCACACGATACTTTTATTTCAGGTTAAGGCAAGACATTCGTGTACGGCTGACAACGACCATAAAACATGCATAGGTTGTCGTATTTATTTTCTTAGACCTGCTAGAATATAATTTAAACGTTTGGGGGTCGCGAGCTTGCGCGTGGGGTCGCACCCTCAACCTTGGGCTACTACATGGCTGATATGAGAATTGGCCGGGGTTTCAAACATTTTTTTAATTCAATTATTTTCTTTTATTATTATAAATTCAAACTGAGTTACATGAAAAATGGTCCTGGTGGGGCTCGAACCCACAACCTTCGGCTCATAAGACCAATGCTCTAACCAACTGAGCTACAGGACCATAAATTCAAACTGAGTTACATGAAAAATGGTCCTGGTGGGGCTCGAACCCACAACCTTCGGCTCATAAGACCAATGCTCTAACCAACTGAGCTACAGGACCATGTTTTATTTTAACATATCATTATCCAAAATCAAACATTTTTTTAATTCAATAATTTCCTTTTATTATCCTATTAAATTTTCAAATTTATTCTTTAAAATAACCATTTTCCAGGGTTTGAAGACCTTCGACTCATAAGACCAACGCTCTAACCAACTGAGCTATGAGACCACATTTTATATGTTCCTATCATTATCCAAAATGAAACATTTTTTTTAATTCAATTATTTCCTTTTATTATCCTATTAAATTTTCAAATTTATTCTTAAAAATAATCATTTATGTTTTTATTATTATATTCTAAATAATATTTAAAAATTCATACCCAAAACTTTTTTTTTCATTTTTCTTTTTTTTTTTTTTTGTCTATTATTTAAAACCTCTTTTTTTTTTTTAAATCGTCAAAAGTCAATTCAAACATACCCTAAAATCCCAAACTTAATGCATGGTTTTCACATATGAATAGGGCTTCTTCAATATTCTCGTCTTCCTCTAGGTTGATTTTAACAATTTTTTTTCACAACTATCCCGAGCATGTTTTCCTTCTTCAACGACTTAAGTTTCAGTATCTTGAGTCTACAATAAAATCTTATAATTTTAAAAAGTATAAGGAGGGAAGTCAACGGAGTATTTGTACGTGTTAGGCTCGAGTCTAAAAAATGTCACAACCCAATCCAATCCAACCCACAAATACTCTATTGTGTGATTTCATTTATTTTTAATGGCAAGCAACCCATCCAAACCTATTCATTAATTTCATTACTTGTGGTTGACTTGTGGATTTCAATGAAATTAAACTCAAATTAAACTTGATTAATGAACAAATTGGTAGATGAAAAATGGATTACTTGTGGTTGACTCATTAATTTCAATGAAATTAAACTCAAATTAAATTTGATTAATGAACAAATTGAGGATGAAACACTGAAATTCACAAAATATATATATATATATATATTAAAAGTCATTTTTTACTCTAAAATTGTATCAATTTTGTACCATTTTTTTTTTTTTATGATTCATTAAACACATTTAAACATATTTTGTTTTATTGAATGAAGCTAAAATTAATTAAACAAGTGTATGAGTAAAATTAGATTTTTTTTTTTTTTTCCCTCCATTTTAATTTAAATTTTTTGTGATTAATTTTTGAAAAAATACAGCTGTAATTAGATTCACTAAATTACGGGCCATTGGGCAGACGGCGGCGGAGTGACCGAGGGGACAAAAACATACGGAAAATAGTTTTTTTATAAAAAATAATAATAGTAAATAATCACGGGCAGGGCGAAAAAGGTAATTTCGGAGGAAGGAAAATTTCTAAAAGTTGAACCCGACGTGAATCGAACACGCAACCTTCTGATCTGGAGTCAGACGCGCTACCATTGCGCCACGGATCCTTTGTTGATAAATATTGAGAGTTTTATATATATAATATTTATTTTAAAACATGAAATATTTTTATTTTAATTTTTAGGAGGAAAAGGATAATTGAAGATAGAGGAAGCATTTAATTGGTAAATTCTTCACAGCTGAGAAAAGGATTATTTGGATTCACATTTTGAGAGCCTACTTTTACCTTTTGTACATACTGTGGCGATTGCACGTGTTCAACTATATTGACTTCATTCTCAGTTTCAATCAAGACATTCTAGTCGTTGGCCACCGAGCGACAAGAAATGGCCGAAGTCGTCCTATCTGCCTAGAAAGAGTCTCGAAGACTTTCTAATATTATCAAAATTAAGCCCCAGCCAACTTGACTTACGATTACAGCATTAGTTCTAACAACTTTGGAAGGAGCGTATAAATCAACATTAGTTGAAGTTTCTTTTCACTTTTTGACAAGTGAAATAACATTCGACAAAACTCCGTATATCCTTTCTAACATTCGACAACGATTAGAGACCACCAAAATGGCTTGCTAAACAATTGGAATGTAAGTCTTTACTTTAGTAAGAGCTTCTTGCAAACAAGTTGGCTTGCTAAACAATTGGAATGTAAGTCTTTACTTTAGTAAGAGCTTCTTGCAAACAAGTATGAGGGGGTATGTCATTAGAGCCTTGAAATCTAAAGATGGGACTTCATAGACAACTATCTTTAGCATGAAACCCCGCTCTTCTGTCTGCCATCTGTCAACAGGTATCGGTCTCATCTGGTCAATCAGTACACACGATATCTGTCTATAAATAAATCGAGATCTTTTTTGTTATGAGTAGTAAGTATTGTTTATCAGAAAGGAACTGAAAGACTATATCAGGGCTAGCTCGACTCCACCCCTACCAGGGTCTGAGCCCTTGGGGTAGAGGTGAGCGTTAATACAGTTTCACACTATTCAATCAAAAAGAGTCTTAACAATAAGGAGACAGTATAAAAATTATACAACAAGAAATAAGCAAAAATAAGTGCATAACGGTCAAAATGAGAATGAAATAGATATTCAGAAGTTTCAAGATAAAAATGAAATGAACTTAGAACATAGGGGAAGGGAGCTTATACTCCATTATAATAATATCCACAACTCAAATTTGTAGCTATATAAACAGATATGTTGTCTAATACATCATGGTTTATAGAGTTATCCAAAGTAGTGGCTTCAGCAAAATTATTAATAGCCATATGAGTTATTCATCTCATTTACAGTCCTCCTTGGGGCATCACAGAACCCATACGACCTCATAAGAACACACTATCAAACCATCACCGTTCACACAAGTTCAGAAAACCAACTTCAATCGACATCAATTCGTGCGAGTCGGGTGGATGATGCTTTAAGAAATGTACCTCTACTCAAAACTAGCTTTACTCCAAAGCAACTGCCATGTTTGGAACATCATCTTTACTCGTCATACCGACTCCGTTTCTAAGCTGCATTGTAAAAAAACACGAACTTGGATTTTCCATTACTCACTCATTCCTGCTTGGAAAACAACCCTTTAGATAGAAATTATTCGGAGAGATCAAAAACCTGTAGGAGAAACTGCAAATGATCTTTTTCTCCGGTGTCCGTTTGAAGGTTGCTACTGCTGCGGTTTACGAAGTCCCGGTATCTGCAATATGAAGTTTACGTCACGAGGTTTGCCCATGAGATAGTAGAACATAACAAGAAAACATTATGTACAGATGAAGCTTCTATTTTTCCTTCCATATACCCTTTTGTTAAGGGACTTCAATAACGAGATTGGAATTTGATACTAACCTCGACCCCATGTGGACCTATGCGGTTGCGGGAAATAAAATTCAGTATCAGATTCGAAAACTCATCCGGCACATCTTCCTGCACAGTTCAAATACTAATATAGCTCACAGAACATGGTAGCAAGATGGAAGAAGAAATTTGTCAATGTGAAACAAAGAAAAACCTGAATAGCATGGCCAGTATGTCTGACTACCACCATCTGAAACTTCCCTTGCATTTGACCAATTGTAAGTGTTCTGTCATAAAACATGGTACAGTTCTTTAGAACATCTACTTCAAAATTTAAGGAACTTTACTCTTTCAATAAGAAAGTATTTAACGAAAAGAAACGAGTAAAATAAACCATCCGTTTTTTTATATCCATGAGTGTTTGAACTAACTTACAGACATCTCGAATATTCTCACAGGATAGCCATGTTTCTGGAATTGGGCGCATGAGTTGCTTTGTTTTTGGTACTTTTTTTTTTTTGTATACCCTTGTGTACCATTTCATCCATCTCAATGAAAGCGTGGTTTCTTATTTTAAAAGTGGCTTTGACATTTTGAAAATAAACTGCTAGAAAGGCAAGCTAGCAATTATGCTATGAAGCTCAAGGATGGCTACCAAAGCTCAGCAAGTTAAGAGTTGAAGAGCCCTTGGTTTAATATCATGGATAATAGCAAGACTATCTTTTGGTTGGACTACTGACAAAGTCTTCGGCAGATCAGCTGATTGGCTTCACTAGACCTCTTTCACTATCCTCTCAGAAATTATGAAGCGTCTGAAGAACTAAGGATGTTTTAGGATTGTCAAACCAGCAGTTGGAGCTTGCTATCCACCAGACCATTCAATGAAGTTGGAGAAGTAGGAGAACCTCAAGAGACTTCTTGACGATAAGAAGCTTTGTAACTCAAAAGGTAAGAGACCTTGGAAGTGGGATAGCAGCGGGCGGTTTAGTATGAAACCCGTTTTCTCTTACTCGAGTCAAGGTGAACTAGTCCTTGCTCATTTTTGTAAATATCTAGAGTCTCTCCAAAGAAGTTTGAACTCTTCATTCGACACCTAACTCACCGGAACAAAAGATTGCCAAAACAGAAATCACTTGCTCTCTCAACTCAAAATTGTGCTCCATTTGTAAGAAAGCTTAGGAGGACCAAAGCATATTATCACCTCTTTCCCCTTTTGTGATGATAAAATGGTCAAAGTTTTGAGGAACCTGAATCCTTTCCTTGATATACTGAGGATTTGGTGGTCAAGGTTTTTCAGGACAGATTAAAAAACAAGGAAAGAATATTCCAAGATGGAAAAGAAGAGGAAAATATACGGGATGTTATTTTTTATCACATCTTTTTGGTGTACCAGAAATAATCTTAATAAATAGCTTTGTTTCTTATCCAAAATAAGAAAATAATTTAGATATTCTATTTCATGAAAATTTGAATTGATAATTCAATCAAATTTAAACATTTGGAACCTGTTCAAGTGTAAAGCATGTAATTCCAAACGAAATCAACTTCAGAGTCGAACCAAAATATACAAGTACAATACATGATGGCTGATTACTAAAATAGAAAAACTAAAGGGTTTGTAATAACCTGTCCAATCTGTCAGTCCCTGCTAGAAGCAAAAGCTTTGGAACAGGACATGAAAGAAATTTTTCTGAAAGGCCCTCATACCTGCAAGATTATTAACCAATTTACTAAATATCCCATATGAAGAGGATATAAAAACCAAAAGAATGTCAAATGAATTTGACCAATAAGTTGCAAGTAATCACAGAAAAATAATTGAAACAATAAGAATCTGAAATAGAAGTATCTTCAGCCATTATTAACTCGGTTTATGCATTCCCCATCCTCCCCACCTCCTAACTCCATACATGAACAAAAAAGAGAACACTCTCGGATTTTCAAAGGACAAATTCTAGCTCACCATTATTCCAGATGATAGCAATCATTTTTTCATTACGTTTTTATAAGATGATACTGATCATGAAATTAAATAAAGATTGCTGCAGGCTTTCGATCTAAGATATTTATTTGCATGACGAAGATAAAGATCTGAATTTCAAAATCAAAGTCTAATTGCCTCACATTCCCCCTCTTAGCCTTATAAAGTCTTACAAAAGGGTTGAATAAAGAAAAGAAAAGAGACAACCAGAATAACCAACTAGACTATAAAATCCAGACAAATTATTCACAATCATCACAATATACTTGAATGATAAACTACATGACATAAAGAACATTGATGTTTTTACCCCATTCTACTAACCATCATATGTGTGTCAGTGTGTGTGTGAGCGCGCATGTGCATTTTTTTATAGCGGCCATTTTAACAATGACGTTCACAGCATGTTCATGCACAAGTGAACTTAGAATAACAGGGATGAGACAATCATTATTAAAATAATCAATAGATATTAACATATCATTTTGAAACAATGACTCCAGTGAGTTATATACAAAACCTAGTCTTAGTAAATGCAGCATGCACAATAGGACTAACCTAGCAAGCTCTTTTTCAATAACTGATAGCGATACCTCTTCTCCAGTTTGGTAAAATTGTTATAAGACAGGACTCGAGCATAACCGGATAGTTATATGAAGAGTCCTGTCTACTTAAATAATATTTCTAAAGAAACTCGTATATGAGAATAGGAAGAGCATATATGTATCTTCTTGGGCAGCCAACTTAAAAATGCAATTATATATTGTTTTCCCCTCTTTCCTGAGTACTCAAATTTTAATTCCAAGAGAAGACAAAAAGAAAGGGGAAAGAGGGAGGGTTGGTAACTGCAAATCATACATAACAACATAAGGACTGATTAAAATGTGGTTGCAGAACAAGTAATCACAGATTTTCATTTTCATACCAGCTTTTCCAATATTGTTCTGTTTCTTCCAGTTTTGCTCGATAAGTATAGCTGCACCAGAAATACAGATATTTAACGGATACAGGACTAAGATCTGAGCAGGTGATGAAATCGACTAATCAAGAAGGAAAATATGAACAAGCTTTTAGCACACTACTGGATGAACAATATAATTGACAAGTGACCAACCATTTCTTTGAATCATCATATGTAAGCGTAGAGGGAATTGATACACGGGCAGAGTCAACATTCCTCAAAGAACCTGCTTTTACACTCCATTCAATCTACAGATTCATGCATTTTTTTTAAATTGGTTAATAGGGCCAAACTCTACTACAATAAGATAATGAAGAGAAGACATCATTTAATAGAAGAATATGGCAGATGAAAATGTGATATTTCACCTATGGTTCAAAGGCTCTGTCAGATGAGAAAGGCATTTATTTAACATGAAATCTCCTATTGGTGATATTAAACAATTTTTTGCATGACCAATTTAATAAATAATATTAGATAACTAATGTAGATAAACAAATCCAGTAGATAAACGAAACCAGTAATAAACAAATCCAGTAGATAAACGAAACCAGTAATAAACAAATCCAGTAGATAAACGAAACCAGTAAAGATCCAAAACCATAAAAATAGGGGAAAAAACATTTATATCAATTTTGTCCTATAGATGAGTATTCGCCTTTAACCCTTAACAACATTCACCAAGTAACAAAACACCAATTTCTAGAAAAAAAACGTCCAACTAGAGGCTGATGGTGAAGTACCACTATTAAAACTATGATTTATGCAATTAAAAGCATAATATACATTATTTATTATTTCTCCTTGTTCCTTGCTCCTAATAAGGTTACTAAATCCGTGTCCCAAAATGCTCCCCCCCTCTTCTATGCTCTCCGTCCCTTCCTTTTTTCCCCTTGCTTCAACCAAATCCTTTTCTTCAGTTTCTTCATTAAGGATTCCTTCAGCCTTCCTCCAATTCTTTCTAATCATTTTCTTCTTCTAAGACAAGTATTTTTCATTTTTGCATTAGCCGTCAGATGGAAAGCTGTTGTAGTATTGCCAATAAATCCTTTTTTTGTTTCATTTGCTCACGGGTTTTACTTTTGGAAGAAAGAAAAAAGTGTCTCAATTTTGTTAAACTTCATTGGAATACTTTATTACGGCTGGAACAATCCCTTGCCACTCATTGAAATTGTCCTTTCAATGTCAAGTTAAGCAGGCTGATGGATGTCGAAAATGGATGTTTTAGAATCTTTAAAAAAATTTACCATTTTTGATGGTTTATAGAGATTTCTTCCTGTTTAATGGTGGTGCAAAAACAAATCCATTTTGGTTCCGGCTGGGTTTCTAAAAACAGGATGGTAGGCCTTCTGGGAAATGTTAAGCGAATTTCTTCGAAACCCCAAGGGAAGGATTTTTAAGCTTCTTTTGTCAAAAAGGATTTGGGAGCATCTTCTACAAGTTTTAGGCAGTTTAAACTCTTATCCCCCATCAACCATTTTGTCCTCACTCCTTTAGATCCAGTTTTTGGTTTAACAAGAGTTATTCACTCAACAAAGGACCCTCCATCTTGTAGTGACGTTGCTAAGATTGACTAAAGGTAAGTTTGAGTAGTGTGGAATAAGTCTTAGTGGATTTCAATATGGAGATTGATGTTCTTGAAGATTCATTTTCAAAAGCTTTTGACTTATTATTTCGAGATTGGGACAAGAAAACTCCTCCTATATCTTCATCCTTCATTCATGTTGGCAAAATTTTCTCCGGTTATAGAAGAAGCCTGTGGTCTTGAGTTTCGTGAAATTCCTCCTTTGCCTCAAGAAGGAACTTGTGTCATGGTTTAGCTTTACAATGTTTTGTCGTCTTCTCTGAGATATTTGGATTGACTTGCATGAGGTGGCTTTTTATTTCTTTGCTGGTGATGGTTTGCTCGAAGCTCCTTTCAATGGGTTAATAGTTCTTGCAAAGTTGAAGATTTTTTTGAGGTTGTGTTATGATGTGTTTTATAAGGTTTTTTGTTGGTTGGTGATTCATTTTTTGTTTTCTTTGGAAAATTTAAAGTAACTAATCTTTGGTGGAGGCCTTATTCAATGTTTCGTCATTCATTTGCAAGCTCTCTAAGTCTTTCAAACGAAGTTTCTGGAGAAGTTCTGGATTCTTTAAATATTTATTTATTTTCATGGCTAATTTCTATTTGGTTGTATTTGCTGCTTGTATCTTTTTTCTTTTTCATTCCCTTTAGGAGTTTGTATCCCTTGAACCTTTATTTCTTTTCATTATATCAATGAGAAGTTATTTCTTGTTAAAAAACATAATTTATATTTGTCTATGAATAAAATATATTCTAGAGGTAGATGGAAGTACATTTATGTTCTTGAAGCATTCTTTTATCAGATTTCCTTCATCAATTAAAAACACTTTTTGCTAATATAAAATTGTGCCAAATAGACGATAACTCAGCAACACTTGAATTATTGAGTTCATTTTTAAATTTGATACTTAAGATTTCTACCCATGAATTATTTCATTTAGTTCATTATTAAATTTTATAATTCAAATAGAACAAAGGCATTCCATCAGACAGCAGAAAACTTGTAAAAAAAGACAAATATCCCAAGGACTATAATAAAGCTAAAAAATAAGTACCACCTTGGAGAAACAAGAAACATCACTAAAAATATATGTATATTGTTGCAGGTCAAGGATAATAGCGTACCGCTTTCTCAATGCTAGGAAAATGTTGCATCCTGTTGGATAATATTTTTTGCATATGAATCAATGAAGCCATGGCAGTTCCCTAAATCCAAAAAGTTGCAGGAAGCTGAAAATTGCTTAAAAAATATGATTTATAACTCATTGTGATTCTGGAAATACGAACAACAGTAAACATACCTCCACAACGTCCACAACCACTAAACCAGCCAGGCTAGGTAATGCTCTCTTCGCAGCAACATGCACAGCAACTGAACCTCCCATACTATTTAAATCATTCCAATGAGCATATAAATTTAATTAAAATTGGGAGCAGAATTGGCACAACTTAAACTATAAATAGAATTTAAAGATGAGATCAAGTTTTTTTATTTTACAAAAGGAACAGTAGATGTACTGTAGAGATGCACCTTAGTCTATCCACCCAAATTGCACTCGTATCAACAAAGTGGGCAATCAAAAAAAGCAACTACCAAGTAGTTCAACAAATTAATTACATGAATTGATATTAGTACCATCATATTAAATGATCGATACAGAGTTCTGTACAATGTACAAAGAACTGTTAGTAAACATCCCAAACTCTGCATTCTTCATGGAACCATTAAGAAAGTACATAATATAAGCGATAATAAGGATCACAACTGTGTCATGGATCCATGTGTGATGCCTACCTGAAGATCGATTCTTACCTTCAACTTTTTTTATTCTAGTTTTCATTCTAGACTATTAACACCCATGAAATATAAAACTGTGACATATATTTTTTTCTTTTTTCTTTTTTTTTGGGGGGTGGGGGGGTGTGTGAGAAACCATGCTTTTATTGAGAAAAAGTGAAACAATACACAGAGAATACAAAAGAAAAAAAGGAACCCAAGAAGAGTCCAATTAACACAGGAAAGGACTCTAGTTGAGCAAACTAAGGTCTAAAGGAAAATCACAAAAAATCTAACACACAGAGACCGAAAGAAAAGCATGAAATCTAATGAGGGAAACTATTACAAAACCTTATACCTTCCTTAATCACTATCAATGATTCCAGAGTGTAGAAGAGAACCGATCTATTCTGTTTATTCATTTACCCTACAGCAAAATGTTGTGGAACTCTCTCTTTAAAGAATTTGATAACTCTCTTCAACCTTCGGGAGATTGGGTTATGAAGCAACCAAAGAGTTTTATGAAAGAAATAGAGATTGGTAAATGATCAAGGTGCTAGATACATTCATTGCTTCATCCTGTGATCACTGTCAGACTTGTTTTGTAACTATAGTCCTTTTGCAGCAATCCAAAATGATAAGCTCTAAACCTTTTGGGTCTTTCTGTAAACTTTTCATTCTAGCCATAAAAAAAATTGTTTCGCACTTCATACTTTTTCTACGGACAAGACTAGCTAACTAACTAAAAGATACACTACCTGTGACCAACAAGCACAATTGCAGGAGGTGAATCTCCAAACATGGTCTTTATAACTGCCAAAACATCATTGCACATAGTCTGCAAATTTAATAAGAAACTTCATAAGTGGCAAACAAGTTCCCTGCACAGTAGAAAATTTATGAACTAAAGATGGCTGAACAATCACTGAAATACCATATCAGTACCTCAACTGATAAGTCAAGATCATTCTCAGAAGATGATTTTCCATGTCCTCTGAAGTCCATTGCAACTACTCTAGCCTTTTCCTTTATTATACCAGCTGATAGAGCAAAAGAAAGCCTAGTGAAATAATTTTTGACAATTAGCCAGGTAAGAGAATTATATTACAAATTTAATGCAAATTATTGCCAGAAATGTGTAAAAGAATACTGAAAACAAAAGGAAAAATAAAATAAATATCAACATAATTAACTGGTATAATATACGATGCATATTACTGGAAATATGGAAAAGAGATCTATCAAAACACAGAAGACTAGATTTGGAAAAATTAGGATACAACTTAGGATACCCCCTTGAAAGACATGACTGAAGCAAACATATGTCAGAAACCTAAGTACTTTTAACTTTGTTCAGAATGCTTCTCAACAAAAACATTTAATGTAAGCAATTTTTGTCATGATCAAATTAGATGGTTGAAATCATTCTTAGACTTACCTAGGAAATTGGGTCTTAAGTCTCAAGCTAAAACAATCAACATCATTTAATGGCCAAAACAAAATGAAAATGTAGATCTAACAATCCATGAAGTGAAGATACTTTTGTTTCTTAAATGGCGTCGTTACTTAATTTAGAAAATCTAGGACATAAGCTGTGAATCATAATTCCAATATGTAATGTATAGTTGTTAGCTAACTTGTTAGCTAACCACCTACTTCCAGAAGTGGCACTAGCAGTTAGATTAAGCCAAAGCTGTGGTGCTTACAAATATGGGTGTCCATGTACTTAAAGCCAAGACAAAATTTAAAACAAAGAAAAATTAGGAGTAAGAGAGAAATAATCACACACCCAGAATAGCCTCCTCCATGCAGACAAAATACAACTGGTCCTTCTTTTCCCGCTGTATAGACATGGAAAACCTGAAAGGATGATGCATATTAGGCAAAAAAAAAAGAGCAATTCCTTGAAAGTTCCCTTCTATCTTCGCATGTATACTTGTATGCACGTGTTCGTGTGTGTGTTTGTGTTTGTCTGAGTGTGTGCACTTCTCAATGAACAAATAAGAAGGCATCCAAAAGACAAGCCCACAAAAAGAAGTCCCACTAGAGAAAGGGACTCTAGTCAAGAACTCTGGAGTGAATTAATATTAACCTCGTTTGAGTTTGGAATGGAAATATCCTCCTCTTGGTCAAAATATCCAAGCCAATCTAGGGGCAAATACTTCTGTGAAGAATTCCTACAAGACAACATAGAATCAAAAACTAAATCCAAACACCATAATAAAAATATATATCACCTTTACACCAACCAGCCCAACATGAGCTTCATGCATTCAAATAAAATAGCAGTGAAAATGACTACATGACCGTTATAAGTTGCACATATTGTCATAACTCTCATTTAGTTCATAACCCTTGATGGTTCATATTCTCATTTATTCTGAGTTCATAACCATTTCGTTTCATATTCTCATTTATTTTGGTTATTAACTCTCATTTAGTTCATAACCATTTCGTTTCATATTCTCATTTATTTTGGTTATTAACTCTCATTTAGTTCATAACCATCGAATTAGTATTGCTATGCCTAGATAAAAGAAATTTTTTTTTGCTATGAGTGACCGAATGATAGAGAGAAAGAATCTTGTTCTCCACAAGAAAGGGTAAAAAGATCAAGATGAAAAAAGCTCTGTTCTTGTCAAACTTTTACATACATTAATAACTAAGATTTTATATTGAAAGAAAGGAACGTGGTATAGGAAGTGAAGAAGAAACCCACCGAAACTTTTTGGTATAATAACATTTCAGCTTCTTTCCACCAAATTGATTTTAGAGAATTTTTTGGTGAAAAAAAAAACATTCCGCTGTATTTCAGTCTGCAGTTTGCTTCCAATATATAACCAAAAGCATGTTTCTATAAATCTATCAAAAGATGCACCATGCATTCACCACGGAATGATTCTAATCACAATATTCACTCTCCAGAAAGAACACAATTCCCGTCATGAAAACAAATAGTTCTTTGGGCTTCAAAGGAGTTACAATAATTCGAAATAAGGAGCTTCAATCAAGAAAATGAAGGCATTTTATATTTTCCATTCCTTAACAGATGTATCGAATCAGTTCTAAGCAATTCAGCAGAAATGAAAGGTTGGTTAGTACATGCAGACATTCTGAAAACATAGTGCGGCAACGAGGGAATGAGAAAAGGGAGGCAGTGGAAAATTTGAGATCTTACAGAGTCGGAGGGCGATTAGGCTTGGAGGCGAAGACCGATTTCTGATTCTCCTGTGGTTGTCCTTGATCTTCTGAAACATCTTCGGGAAGGGAACCGAGGTGAGAAGATGATGATTCCATTGATCGATTGATTACTTGCTTGCTTCAAGATGAATCGATTGCTCGGTTTAACAAAATCAAAACGACGGGTACGGAATGTGTTCCAGATTGGTGAGTACAGAAATTAGAGGACGAAGGAGGAAGAAAAAGGGAAGTAAACAGACCGGAGATTCGGCCGCCGTCGGATGCTTACAGTTGGGCCGTCCACCGGCCGGCTAAGCCCAGCCCACTGCGTGATAATGGTACATTGGGCTCTTCGTGGGGATTTTGGAAAATTTTGTTCAATTAAGGTTGAAAGGGTGTTTGGAGTGTGGTTTCAATTGTTTTTACTATGTTTATAAATTAGAAAATAGTTGAAGTATTTACATATATCAATGAAGGAATGTTCAATGGCGGGTGTCGATTGTGGAGGAAACCCGACACTAGAAACTAACCGGTGGTGGGTTTTTGAAGGGTGTTTGCAAACGATTTTAGTAGTTATGAGTCAAAATTGATAACATTTCGTTCTCCATAAGTTGTAGTTTTGTATTGTTCTTCTTTGAGAACGACATCATGAATGTGTCTCGTGCTTCTTTTGGTGTCTTGTCATCCCAAATGTGCTCTAACATCTCATCTCTGATTGTGATCTTCAAGGCAAACATTGTTTTGCAAACGATTTTAGTAGCTTTGAATCATAATTGATAACAACTCGTTCTCTAAAAGTTGTAGCCTCGTATCGTTCTTTTAGAACAACATCATGAACGTGTTCCATGCTTCTTTCGATGTATTGTCATCCCAAATGTGCTCTAACATCTCCTCCGATTGTGGTCTTCAAGTCAAACATTGTTTTATTTACTTTGATCCTCCACTCCCGCCAACAACCTCTCAAACATCCTACTTTGCCCACGTGTTGTAGTTGTTGCTATTGAATTTCTTAATTTCTCCAACAATTTAGTAATCACCTATCGTGACTTTTTTGACATAAAACTTGCAGAGTCACGAAAACTCAATCACTTATAGTCCCAAGTAGCGTCAATAAAAAGCGTAGTATTCTACAAGAGTGTCTTGTAATCTCTTTTTCAATGGTTTTATAAAGGGTGCGAGTGTTTTCCACAAAAAGTTGTGTTCAACAATATAATATCATAGCAAAATTGATGTAAGTTGTTAATTCTTAGTATGTTCTATGGTTGTAGAGCGAAAATATATCATATTTTTTAATCTTGGAGAGGTTGGAGGAAGAAAATAATATATTTCTTCTTCGCTTGCCACGAATGAATTAACATGTAAAATTATAATTACTCGTCCAATATTTAAAATTATGCAAACAAAATAGGTACATATATTAAACATTTGGATCATGAATAATTAAATACCCTGAGGTAATTATGATACGTGTTAAAAATAATACAATTTTATAAAAATATAACATTAGAACTAATTTTTATTAAAGTTGTTTAATGACTAATGTGTGAATTTCACATACGTAAAATTGAAATTTCTTCTTCTTTCAAAAAAATTTGACAAACTTGAAGTTTGGGAGATACATATTTTTTCAAAATGTTAATTCTATTGTGTGACTCACAAATACATCTTATACCAAATAATGCATTTGCATCAACCATTCTTTTCAATGATCGACTCGATATCTTTGTTACCATCATAGAATACATGGTTATGCTTCGAGATGTTCACCGAAATCTACTTGAATCGAAAATTTATCAGGTCACATTGCTATACCCTTTTATGAAGCTCTTGGACATGTTAAATTAGACTTGAAGAACTCATGAGCATTAGAAATACAAAGCCTAGCCATGGATCAAATGAACTAAAATAATTCATAGTGCATGAAAATATTTAGAAAAAAAACTGAGTCCTTCACATGATCAAGTATCAATTCATGAAAACTGTGAAAACTTAAAAACCAAATAGGTTATAATCAAGTCGCCATAACAAAAAAAAAAAAAACAAACAAGTTCTCTAATTCAAAAATATTTAAAGCAAAACTTCTAAAAGGAGGTAACATTCTCTTTCAAATAGTGATAGATAAGGTTTAGATTGAGGCTGATCTCACTTACCTGAGATCCTCGGCTAATCTTTTTCGTCTCAGATAATCATTTTTTCGTCGATAACTCAATCCTCGTCTTCTTCATCACCGTCACCTCCGGCAGCCTTCTTTGCAGCTGCCTTCTGGTTCCTTCGCTTCACCCTTCCAGGACGGCCCCCTCCAAACGGACTCGTGAGCGAGAAGTCTATGTGCTTCTGGGAATCGACCCGCACCATGAAAGAAGGGATGTTGACCACCTGCCTTCCAACCCTAAGGAGAAAATGTGACAGATGAAATTATTAATGTCCAGTACTTTACATCCATAAATAAAAAAAATGACATTGAAGTTCGACCCTACACTTCTCAAGTCTTTAAAATTCTTTTAGATCATCATCACTTGAGCTAAAAGTGATACACAAATATGTAGCAAAAAACCCTTTTTCTAGTGAGGATTTGAACTTCCAACATTTAAATAAATAAAAAATGTGGAGTAGCAAAAAACCCTTTTTCTAGTGAGGATTTGAACTTCCAACATTTAAATAAATAAAAAATGTGGAGTTATGCAGTTTGGCTTGCCAGTGCTTTAGGCTCTTTCCCAAAGCATTTTATGTGTTATATCTAAACGAAAGCAGCATAACAACATTAAATTCACAGAAAATAAATATGATATCTGTAACAGTTGATCATCAAGCACTAACAATTTTACAAAACAACGAAAAGTAATCAAAATAGCTAATGGAAGAATAAAGAATGTTATGGGTATGGAAAATGATAATGAAGCCATACTACCTTATATGCTTCTGCCTGATGAGCACTCTAGCATGATGGATAGACTTTGCCATACCAGACTTGAACACGAGAGTTTGGAGACGACGCTCAAGGAAATTCTCCACAGTAAGGGCCAAGACATAATCGAGCTTGTTCTGACTCTCATCCAATAGACCATACCTGTTCATCCTCCTAAGGAGAGCCTCTCCCTCAAAAATCCTACGCGGGTTCTTTTCATCAAGTGTTAAGAGCATACGAGCATTGTTTCGGATTCGGCTCAATGCATATTGAACCCTCCATAACTCCCTCTTACAACGAAGCCCATATTCTCCAACCAATTTCAACTCTGCATCCAGACGCTCCTTCTCATAAGGACGTCGGGGTTTCTTGAATGTCTTCCCATCTACATATTTGATAAAACCCACACATTAATTATCTTAGCTCCAAGTAAAAACACCAAGAAGAAGCATTGTTTTTTTTTAAGCTTTTGCATAAGACGAACAACTATGCCATTTCTGAATCTCCATATGATGCAGTGAACAAAATTTCAAAAATGAAAAAAAAAAAAAAAAAAAAAAAAAAACCCTAAGAGATGATTATCGAGCATCATATTCCTTTAAATCCAATCTCACCGATTCTACATCAAGTGATGCTTACATCAGAAGCTCAAAAGGAGCTGTAAAAATCATTTAAAACGATTTAAATCCTTCGAAATTTCCAGCTATACCGATCAAGAAAGTACCAAAACATGTGCGAAACACAATCAGAGAGCCCAATGAAGAAATTGCGAACAAGAAAAGCACGAGAAACGGATTTGGAAAATTGAGAATGAAAACAAAATCATTCAAGGGAAAGTAAGAGATTTATGCTTACAGTTCCTATAGAAGGAGACGTGCACCATGATCTCTTCTCTGCTACGGCTTCACTTACAGAATGATCTGGAATGCCACAGAGAGGGAAGAGAAGTAGCTGAAGAAGGGAAAGAGAGTAAGAGCAGCGGCTAGGGTTTTAGAGATATAGTCCCTTTCTGTCTTAAATAAACTGGAGCTGGGCCGTATGTGGGATGGGCTGGGCCGTAGGTAGGATGGTCTGGGCCGCTGGAGCAATAAGAATTGGGCCTGAGATTACTACATAAATAGGCCCTTCTGTAGAACCTATTTTCAAAGAAGATAAATTGTGACCCATAGCTACAATTAAATAACTACGCATAAACTAACCGTAATAAAATTAAAAATAAATAATAAATAATAAATAATACTAAAAATATTCGTTCAAGGGTGTTTGTGGGTTCGGTTAGGTCGGGTTTGGATATTTTTTAGACCTAATTCAATTGTTTCAATCTAAACAGACCTAATTAAATAATGAGTTCAATCCAACCATAATTTTTTTGGTTTAGGTTGGTTCGAGTTGTTCGGGTCATTCACTCAAATTTTATTTTTTAATAAAAATAAAATATTAATTCATAATATATATATATATATAAATATTTAATTAAGATTTTCAACTCAATTTTAATATATATTTTCATTTATTTGAACCCAACTCAACCTAAATAAGTTCATAATCCAATCAAAGCCGTACAGGTTGGATTGAGTTGATCGGGTCATCGAGTCTTTTAAACGCCCCTACTTTCGTTGGTGGTTGCTAAATTTTTAGGAGGTATATTCCATTTATACCCCTTGTGTAACTTATATTTACACTCAATGGTTCCCTAACCATTGTTATTCTAAATATTATATGTGTAATAACTCGTCAATTTTATACTTAAATAAATGGACTAAAACATATAAATTAAAAGCTAAATAAAAATATCATAGAATACTTAAAATTACTTTATATTCAAAAGTTTGGAACTCCATAATGAAAACATTGATCACATAAATTATCAATTAATCATAACTTCTATCAAAACATGACCAAAGGTTTCTAAAACCTTTCCCACGACACGAATCTATTATTACTCCATAGCGTTAGAATTTTGATGGTCATCTCCACGAGTCATAAAATTTTAGATATCACCTAGAAAAGAAAGAATAGCACGAAGTAGAACTAAAAGGAGCAAGATCTAAACCTTAATTGTTATAAATGAGAATATTTGCTAAACTATCATGCTTTGAATGGTGGTGAAAGTTCTCTATTTGTAATCATTTACAGAATCAAATAGATTATAAATGAAATGGAAAAAACAATAAATGGATAAACAATATTAGCTTATGATCAAGGGCAATATATGGATACACAATATTAGTCTATGATCAAGAGTCAAATATGATACATACGGTAAACCGTAATGGAAGGCTAAATATCCTCATTAATACAAGATATTAACTTATAATCAAGTGTCAAATATGATGCATATGGTAAACCGTAATGGAAGGCTAAATATCCTCAGCACCCCCTGCAAGCTCTGAGCGTTAGATTTGATCGGATGTGAAGCTTGGATCTGAAAAATTCAAAGAAAGGTCGAGAAACACTTTTAGTAACCTAGAGATGGGAAGGTAGTGCGAAGTTTGCCAGCGACAACAAGTTCCCGAAGGAAATGATAATCTAATTCAAGATGCTTGGCTTGCTTGTGAGAAACGGGATTAGAGCTAAAAAAAATAGCATTTTTGTTGTCACATAAGAGCAAAGGCTGATGTGTAATGGGGACCTTGAGGTCATGCAAAAGATGTGTAAGCTAAAGAAGTTCAGCAACAGGCATGGCAAGAGCACGATACTCAGATTCACAACTGGAGCATGAGACAGTAGGTTGCTTCTTGGCACTCCAAGAAATGAGATTGTTACCAAGATAAATAGAATAGCCATATGTAGAACGACGAGTGTCGGGACAGCCAGCCCAGTCAACATCCGAATAAGCTACTAGCGCACTAGGAATAGTGGATGGACGAAAGGTAAGACCAAAATGAAGTGTTCCTTTAACATAGCGAATAAAGTGATCTACAGTAGGGGCATGCAAAAATTGACTGACAAAATTGGCAGCATGGGAAATATCGGGGTGCGTAATGGTCAAGTACTGAAGGGCGCCAACAAGAGATCGATAGAGAGTAGGATCAGTGAAAGGAGAACTACTAGTAGTCAGGTGTTGAGAAACAACCATGTGGTGTGGACTGGTTTGCTATCAAGCAACTGACACGAGTAAGAATATCTCGAGCATATTTTAACTAACTAAAAAAGATTCATTAGGAGTGGGTGAAGCTTCAAGACCAAAAAAGTAACTGAGAGAGTCCAAATCCTTGGTAACAAACTCAGAATGAAGCTTGCGAGTAAAGCTGTCAAGAAGAGATGGGTTGTTGCCGGTATCAATAATGTCATCAACATAGAGAAGCAGATAGATAATGTTAAATTGTTAATGAAAGACAAAAAGAGACGTGTCAACGCGACTGCAAGAAAAATCAAGTGTGAGAAGAAATGAGTTGAAACGCTGAAACCAAGAGGTTGCTTTAAGCCATAAAGGGCTTTTTTTAACAGACAGACATGAGTGGGAAAGCGAGGATCAATATACCCAGGAGGTTGTTCCATATGAACATATTCAGTAATAGTGTCATTGAGGAAAACATTCTTAACATCAAGTTGCCGAAAAGACTATTTATTTGTGACAACAAAAGTGTCGAAAACATTCTTAACATCAAGTTGCTGAAAAGACTATTTATTTGTGACAACAAAAGTGTCATTGAGGAAAACATTCTTAACATCAAGTTGCCGAAAAGACTATTTATTTGTGACAACAAAAGAAAGCACAACACAAACAGTAGTAGCTTTGACAACCAGACTGAAAGTGTTAGTGTAGTCGAGACCAAGAACCTTAGTATAACCTTTGGCAACATGACGAGCTTCGAAATGCTCCATGGATCCATCGGGCAAATATTTAACGTGAAACACTCATTTAGAGCCCACGATGTTGGTATTGGTAGGGTGAGGAACTAAATTCCAAATGTCATTTTTGTTGTAAAGCTTGAATTTCCTCATCTAAGGTAGCAAACCAACCAGGATTCTTAGCAGCAAATTTGAATCCTCTTGGTTCAATGGATGCAAAAAGAGCATAAAGAAGTCCAATGAGCTCAAAACACCACCAACCACCAATTTTGGCTCATGTGATCATAGGATGAGAATCCAAAGAAGAAGAGGAATCAGCATGTTCAATAGAGGGCTGATCAAAAGCTGAGGGTGGCAAGGAGGAACCTGCAACAAAAGTATCAACCTACACAAACTCATCTACAAAGTGAAAACAAATACCACGTAGAGAGGAGTTGGATCGAGTAATGTATAATGAAGAAGGAATAGGAAGATGAATCAATATGATAAAGACGTGAATCCGAGGAAAGAGGTTGAGTAAGGAGGAACAAGAAATTCATCAAATTCCTTAAGAGAACTCTACCAAACCTACGTAGTTTACTAGAAAACCGAAAACTGAAGTTCAAGCAACCCACCCCCATATTACAAGAGTTTTAACTTGGATAAAAATATCCATCCCTGTTTCTTTCGCCAATTGACACGTTCTAACTCATCAACAACATTTAAACGCATAAACATCAATAAACACCGTTGAAATGATGAGCATTCCAATTTATCCATCAATGACAAAGTTCTGACTTCATAATCCTATAAGCTGAATGCTTTTAATGACCTGCTCGATATAATAATGTCAATGCAAATACAACAGCCAATGTTCCCTACACAGCGTATTCAACAAGTTCAATATACCCTCCTACTACACTTGCTTACACAGCCAACGATCCTAAAGCTAAATTTATCAAAATTTTCGACGAGTTGCCCTATAGACTTAAGTAGAATCGTACTGCGTATACCCAAGGCTGCGGCTGCGGTCACACACTCTTCCCATAACCTACCGGAGCACTTGAAGGCACGGTTCCATACCCGCCTGATTGCGGAATTGACTGATCGTAGTTTGGCTGACTCACGGCCTGTTGAGTATAACCAGGCTGCCCACCAGCTGGAGCAGCTGTTGTGGCAGCACTATACGCTGTGGGATCTTGAGGCGCTTGGTACGTCGCATATCCAGCAGCCTGCTCCGGATAACCCTGCTGCGAGGTGGGATACTGCGCATATGCTGCTGCAGGAGCTACTTGTTGGCCGTAAGCAGACGGTTGCTGCACACCAGGTTGACCATAACCTGCTTGGGCACCCTGCTGTGAGTAACTGGCAGCAGCCGAAGCAGCGGGCACCTGATTGTAACCATCCGTGTTTGGTACAGTGCCATAGGAAGGATACTGCTGGGTAGAACCACCAGTTGGGTATGGATATGTTTGTTGAGGTTGCATATTTTGTCCATATGAAGCTGGGGCAGAGCCACCTTGATAAGGCTCAGCAGGCTGACCAACCCTCGGAGCGCCATAAGACTGGGGAGGTGGTCCTTGAGCGGGAACAACATATGATGGAGGCTTATTATCATACTGTTGTTGTCCAGGGTAAGCCTGTTGTGCACCAGCCTGTGGATAAAGTTGTTGAGTGTTCCCGTGTCCACCGTATGGATTCTGCGCAGGAGCATGATGGTCGTATTTCTGTTCATATCCATGACCGTAGCTCTGATGTGGAGCTGCCTGAGAAAAAGGCGCAGCATGTCCATAACCTTGACTTTGCTGCTGGCTATAGTTGTAACTGGACTGAGTTTGTGGTGGACCGAGAGCCGGGGCAGGAGAAGGGCCAGGAGCATGTGCCGGCATAGCACCAGGAAAATGAGAAGGTGGAGCATCTGAAAAGTGGCTTCTTCCACCATAGTAGTCGTAACCACCTGAACTTGGCGGCGGTGGCCCCTGCATGCTGCGGGGTGCCCTTTGCTCCCAACCAGAGCTGTAGCTGCTTCGAGGACCACCCATTTGTTGAGGATAGTTTCCATATGCAGGATGCTGATACTGGGTATTATGAGATGGATAAGGTCCTCTGTGTGGATAATCATATGCTGGAGGATGTGAAGGATGAGGACCCCGTTGACCCCATTGAGTCGGGCCACCAGGTCCACGGGGCCGGTAAGCCTGTTGGTTAAAACCAGTGGAGTGTGGAGAAGGCCTCACAGTCTACTCCAAGGACAAAAAGAAAGAGGTAAGTAAACAGAGGAAAAATTTTCTAAGATTCAATTATATGCAAGTATAGAAAAATAACTAAAGAAAATGAACAGCTTGAACTTGGTGATTGAAATCTCTTGTTCAAGAACATTGATGAGAGCCCTGGCAACATATTAGTCCTATAAAATAAGTTGAAGCTACAACAACATTACGAACACAACAAATTACCACTCAGATGCTCAAGAAGAAATGAAAAGAAGATTAAAGCTTTATACAGATGATGTTAAAGAATATCAAACCAAGAAAATACCAGATATATCATATCGTTTTAACCACGTGCATGCAAGGGAACATGTACACAACATCCTAATATCATTCAATCTGTTAACAGGGAGATCATGTAGCCTAAAGCACTCGTAAATATTAGAACAGGAAGCACACAGATTAGCATGTCTTCTAAAGCTAAGAGGAAATGATCGACAATTACAACTGCCCATATATAATTCCAGAAGGAAGTGAAGTGGACAAATTATGACTAATAAAACATGCCCTCAAATCTGCACCACATTGACAAATTTGAAAAGTTCTTCAAAAAAAGGGATGAAAAGCGCAGAACAAGTCTGGTGATGACAAAATCATGGAGAAAGCTTAACATTTGTACTCAAGCATCTCACACATACGTTGTTCTGTTCATCAAATAGATAGTAATTCTACTAAACAGATGCCAGGTATATCAGCATCCACCTTACAACTAAATCTATAACTCTTACATTCTATAGTACCAACATATGCTGTGCATTTCACTGTCGCATTGCATCAGAAAGATTATCAGGAAAAGGGAAATCATCAAAAGAAAAATTGCATTGACACTGGTTTGCCATTAGTTTTAAAGTGATTCTGTAGCTATAGTGCAGTTAGGGTGGCATGGCACCAAATCTCCATGCCTATGATGTCTGAGTAATGGTATCAGCTTTAAATACTAGGTCCCATCATGCAAATGAAAGCATCATGACTTCAACCAGGCATTACTTTCTTCCAACACAATCTCAAGCATAGAAAATGGGTCCACTAATGAGCACTAAGGTTAATGCAATACATTCTTACTCAGTTATTCTTAGTTTGAAATCTTGAAGCAATCTTACCAACTATTAACATCCTGCAATCGCGAGATTTAATGCCTGATACCTCTCTTCAGTGGATGGGAGTGAATAGGAGTTGTCTATTGATACAGCAAGAAAGCAATGCCGACCCCACGGAAAAGGCAATATTGTAATCTGCAGTTTTAAAGCCAACCAATTCGAGTTTGACACCTTTATGATAGATAAATTATGGTAACCGGTATCTTGGATTTCAGTATACGATCTTTCCTAGAACATTCATGTCATCTTTTCATAGACCATTCATTGATTTCACAAGCTATTAGGATGGATCACCAGTCAAGAGATTTCCCCAATCCCATTAAAAAACATTATACCATACAAAATCTGCATACTGTTTCCCATAGAAGTGATTGTTAAACCAGGTCAAATTTATATACTCAACCAGCATGATTGAAAAGAATCAAGTACTGATCCATCAATGTCATCAAGTGAATAAAAATGTATAACACTTTCCACAGCTAGAACTATATCAAATAGCATATAGATGCTAATATTCGCTTCTTTAACACTGAGCAGATTCGCCTGTAGTACAATCTAACGTTGTTAATTCAACACCTTATCTCTAGTCTCAGACAAGACTTACAAGCTAGATATTAAGTATCAATAATAGCAAAACCGTTGTATATAATAAAATTGCAGAAGGGAATGTAAATCACCAATCAGCATATGACTTAATATTCATTAGTCAATGGAGGTAACGTAAAATAGAACTTATGCACCAAAAGATGGAGCCATTTAGATAAGAACGTGATCATAGACACTGACCATATGTATGAATAGAAAGTACAGACAAATAATTCAAACCCAAAAAATAATAATAACAAGAAAAGTAAGCACAATTCATGGCAGTATTGGCGAATATACACAAGTACATACTAAAAGCATTTATGATACCAAACATCAAAATATCAAGCAAAGATTTAGAGATATAAAATCCAAAATGTCTGGAGAAAAGGTGAACTACTTGAGCATACCTGACTCATAACTTCCTTTATCATGTTTGTAGCAATTTCAATCTGCTTCCTATCACCAGTTACTCTAATAGTCTTTTCCTTGGACACGTCTCCTTCTGGAAGATTTTGGGGTATCAACTACATGGAAAACAAATAAGCCATAAACGATGGTGATATTAAATCATAAAAATAAATGAACATGTACCATAAAGATAGACTTGCAACGTATCAACTACCTGTATACGTGCCCCAGATCTGGTCTGCAGACTTTTAATAGTCTCCCCACCTTTTCCTATAATTAAACCAACCTAGGCATAGAAATTTCAGGTAAGTGGTTGGCAGAACAAGATGATAAAATAACCACTTAAATATGGATGCCAACCTTTTCATTTGGAACTTGTAACTGAATCTGTTCAGCAGTTGCTATAGAATGCGATGAAGTAAGGCCTTTGGCTATAAGGGATGGAGATCCACCAGCATCAGCCTATGAGAAAATAAAATTTAATCGAGAAGTCAATATCAGGACAATGAACTTCCAACAGATGCTAAACAATGATTAACTGAAAAATAATACTGGGTTACTGAAAAAAATTAAGAGAACTGGACAATGATGCAAGGAGAATGGCAGAAAAAATAAAAACAATATAAAAAAAGTAAACCTCCGCAATCACAGCATTAATCAACTCCTCTGCCTTCTTTATATTTTCCGAAGTTCCAATTAATTCTACAGGTCTGGTTACACAATTGGGATCCACTTCTGCATCCCTCATGATTTGAATCTTCGCACCAGAATTGTACTGCAAGTATCTAATTGTATCACCAGCCTTGCCAATGAGAACACCTACCTGCAGTAAATAGGCCAACAATTTGTCATATGCAATTCCAGCAAGAATTGTAGATGGACGAGAAGTAAATTTTTTAACATTCAGGCCATGTTTTCTTCAGAATTTGTCCATCTTTATTCAAGCATTCCATTGAAAGAATAATTAAAAAGTTTGAAAGAAAGGCAGGCCTCGCCATTCCTCTTGCAGCATACCTCTATCAAGGTTATATTATAATTAAGGTCTTTGAACTTCCGAAGTTGTATCTAATAGATTCCTACTAAACTTTAAAGAACATCTAATAGGCCCGGAACTTTAAAAAAGTGACTAGTACATTCCTAAACAACTAATTTGGTGTCTGATGGACCCTTGAACTTTAAGATACATATCATCAGTCAACAAACTATAAGACATAACACTGAAAATTCATAAACTTAATAACCTTATTGAGAACCCTATTAGAAACAACATTGAAAATTAGGATTTTTCCAGTTTGTAAACCTACTAGATACACCTCTAAAAGTTCAAGGACCAACCTTGTAATTTAACCATAAAAAAATAATTAATATCATTAACTTGAGGCAGAGGCTGGAAAAATATTGTTTAAAAAACATATAAACAAACCGGGTGTCAAGCTTGGACAACAATCCTAGGATTAAAATTAAATATCTCACAAGTTCACACCTTACTGTTAGGAACTTCCATTCTGTATGTTGTTGTTTCGGCCCCAGATGAAGGTTGATCTTGCTCAGCATTCGAAGCATTCTCCTGCAGTGGCAGTGCAGCCTCCACTTCTGGAGTTTGACTTTCTTCCTTGGAGAGTTCTTGAGTTTTGTCCTCCTGAGAGATTTCAGCAGCAGAATCCTGAGCATCACCTGCTTCGTGAGGCTCTGAAGTGAGTTGTTCAGCTTCCTCTTTTTCAGGTACCTCCTCCAATGAAGCAGGTTGTTCCTCTTGAGATGATTGATTACCATCTTCCTTAGCCAGCTCTTCTGGCTTCTTTTCTTGATGCCCGTTCTCACTAGCTGTAGAAGAAAACAAAACACGAAGATATTGTACTTCAGAGCAAGAATATATAATCATATATTACTTTCATGAACCATCGATTGCATTATCAAGAGTAAAACAAAAATTACCACAAACAACACAAAAGGGTTAAATTCTTGTCAAGCACATCACCAAAGAACCTTTTCAACCATAATCCAATTTTTACAACTCTAAACTATATATCTAGCATAATAACCAGAAACTATATATATAGCATAACTTGTGTTGGCTGGAAATTTCTCCATCTAATCAAGAAAATATGCACTTAAATCCAGGCCAGATAATGGAAAACATCAGCTTTTCCAAGAGGAAAATTATGTGATTTCTACATCCAAAATCTATGTTCACTTTCATTCTCCCTGTCCTTACATTATCTATGGTAGAATTACATTATCTGCCAGAAACAAAGCTTAAAATACAAGAATCTATGAAGCATAGACTATTGTGTCCATGTCTAACACATGTCAAACTAGGACACTAGTTGGACATTACAGGAAACTCGAAAACTTGTGCACTAGGAAAATCGTCCAACATTTTCCGCTAGCAGAAGTAGACGGAAAGAGACAAACAAAATCCACAAATACACATTCGATATCTCCATGAATTTCAAGAGCACAAAAGCTGAAATCACCTCAGAATGCTACAATACGCAAGGAAGAAAGAAAAAGAAAATTACCATTTTCCTCGGACTCCCCGTCGAGCCGAAGGCGCTTGGCCTCCGATTCGTCAGAAGTGGCAACATCGGAGCTGTCGGGAGCAGTAGACTCCTCGCCATTGTTCTCCGTGGGGGCTTCATCAATGGGTTCACTGTCCAAATCTGCAAGCTTCCGCTTGTGATCCAAGGGCTCGGGGCTCGCCACTCCGGTAGCTACAACAACTTCATCCGCCATGTTGTGACCAAGAAAGGCGTATCGAAGTAGTGTTCCTCCAAAAGCCCTGGCTGGTGGCTGGTGGCTGGTGGCTGGTGGCTGGTGAGGGAGATCGAATCTAGGGTTCAGAGGAGAGGAGAAAACCGTGAGAGCGAAAGGATACAACAATACACTAAAGAGTGGTATATTTGATGGGATGTGTGGGTATACGTAATTCTTCCACCTATCTCAGATATTTTTATTTTAGATGCTTCGAAATATCTAAAAATAAAACGAATTTTATATAAATTAATAATAATAAATATTTTTAAACTTTTAAAAAAATCATAATTAATTGTCTTTCAAAAAAATATATTTAAATTTTTTTTAAAAAATTCATTATTACTCTTCAATTTTTTTAAAAAGTTAAAAAAAAATTCATTTATTATTAACATGTTTAAAAAATATTTAGAAAATTTTAAAAGTAACATTAACACATTTTTACCTTTATAAAAGAATTTAATTTTTTTTTACGGTTAATATATAGACAACACCGTCTATCGATACATCATAAATTATCTCCAATTTTTTAATATTACTTTTGAAAGTTTATGAGTATTTTTGAAACGTGATACAAACGAATACCGTCTATCCATACCTCTCATAAATTATCTCTAAATTTTTAATGTTATTTTTTAAAGTTTATGAGTATTTTTAAAACGTGAAACTAACAAGTGTATATTTTTAACTTTTTTTTAAAAGTTAAAAGGTGATTTATTTATGGGTTTACAAAATCCTCTCGTTCCTAGAGTTCTTACTTTTATTTATTGAATCGTTCTTACTTTTATTTATTGAATCGTGAAATATAGAAAAAATAATGAGATGATCGAAGTGAATCTTGGAGAACACTAGACCATGGCGAAAGATCACAAGCGACGGTGGAAGATGGCCTTCACGACCCTTTATTTATCCAGAGTTCTTACCTTTCGGTCTAACAAGGTCAGCTATTATAAGTCTCACAACCTCTTGCATTTTCTTTCATACATTGCAACTTAGTGCCATTAAATATGGTGATGGTACAAATTCTAGCGAGTGGTCGGGTATCGCCACGTTTCAAACATTGATCGACGAGGGCTAATCGAGATGGTGAAATAAAAGACTTTTAGTGTTTTGAACAATTTGGAGGTGTGGAAAGATTGGCTAATCTCCATACGTACTCGAAGCTCCATGGTAGAAGCTTCGTAAGTTTCGTGATTGAAGTGTTCGACGATACAACGATTGTTACTCCGTAGGATAGAAAGAGCAATGCACATGCATTGTGCAGACCCACAAATTATAACCAAACAATACTTTTCAATCTCCAGCAACTAAAACAGAGGGCGTTCGAAAAGAAGAACCCGATCGATTCAAAAACTAATCACTCGAAGACCCATCGTCCATCCCATCTTCATGATCTCTCACCACTTTCTCGATTATCTTTCGGCGTACGCCTTCGAGCATGGATTTTCTCGATTCATCATTTCCAGACTGACCATCATTAAGCACTGGGTCTGCTTGACAAAGAACTAATGCAACACCTGAAATCCATCAACCAAGAATTACATGATCATTTGCAGAATATAGAGAGCTTGCAACACAAATATGGTCAACAACTTAGTACGACTTCAGATACATGGTTTCAGAAATTTCTCATCTGGACATATCCTCCATAGTAAGCGGATCAAATTCTTCGAGTAAACTTGACGGTATTGAAGGTATTGGGAGGGAGTCCCACATTGGGGCTAATTAATGGGATGATCAAGAGTTTATAAGTAAGAAATACTATCTCCATTGACATGAGGCCTTTTGGGGAAACCAAAAGCAAAGCCATGAGAGCTTATGCTCAAAGTGGACAATATCATACCAGTGTGGAGGTCCGTGGTTCCTAACAAAGCAACGCTTGTATAATTTCCGTTGCACACATTTCACACAACCCACCCAAGTTTCATCATATTATTATTATTCTTTTGTCAAGAAGCTAAACACTCATTGAGAAAAAATGAAAGAAAATACACGGGCATACACAAAACAAGCCCACATAAAAGGAGTCCACCCACTAACTACAGAAAATGACTCAAACCCAAAAGAATCAAACATAGCTCATACTTGTAAAAAAATATTGGGTAATAGACACCATGGACGCATTAAATATGAGATCATTGGTTGGAGAGGAGAACGAAGCATTCTTTATAAGGGTGTGGAAACCTTTCCCTAGCAGACGCGTTTTAAAAACTTTGAGGAGAAGCCCGAAAGGGAAAGCCCAAAGAAGACAATATTTGCTAGCGGTTGGCTTGGGTTGTTACAAATGATATTAGAGCCAAACACCAGGCGATGTGTCAGGGAGAAGGCTGAGCCCCGAAGGGGGGTGGACATGAGGCGGTGTGCCAACATGAACGCTGGGCCGAAGGGGGAGGATTGTGAGACCCCATATCGGTTGGAGAGGAGAACGAAACATTCTTTATAAAGGTGTAGAAACCTTTCCCTAACAAACGCGTTTTAAAAACCTTGAGGAGAAGCTCGAAAGGGGAAGTCCAAAGAGGACAATATCTGTTAAGCCACTAAATTAAACTACCAACCTTTCTTTCAAATCTCCTCTTATGATCTCTGAACTCCCCAAAATATTCTACCATTTCTTTCAAACTAAATTCTCCGCAATACAAAAAAGAAACAAGTCTACTACAAAATCCGGTCCTTATCCCGAAATGGGGGGAGGGAGAATCTCCTCAATCGTAGTGCCACAACCCCTGTCTCAAGCTAAACATAACCCAATCAACCAAGGAAGCCCATGAATTCAACTTCACAAGGTCACAGAACCAACAGAACTCAATGGCTTAGAACTCAACCATATAACACAATTTCAAATGCAAAGTTTGCCATGGCAAAATCATTGGCATCACATAAATGAGGAAAGTGACAACATGCTTCCAAATATCTAACCAAATAAGAGTGCTGACCGTTGAAAAATAACACAATGATGTATAACTAACTAGAAAGAAGTTGCAGAGAACACAAATCAAACCAAATGGGAATTCTTAGTTGTATATAAATGTGTACCTTCTGGCGTGCATCTTCTGCCGAAACTTCGAAGGCCCACGTAATTTGCTTTCACTGCACCATTGTTGTAAACTAACAAAGTAGGAAGATTACAATCTGGGTAGTTGGGAATGCAATCTGTGGATATTATTTTAACAAATTTTGTGGCTGGATATCTCGTGGCCAGTTCTTGCAAACAATTCATCAACACATCGCATTCTTGAATTCTATCATGAGATCACAACATAACAAAAAAAGGATATTAACACACCATAGAGTAAATGTCAACAGAATGTAAAGAACATAAAAACATTTGGGACGTTGGACATGGATGGTACCCTTCTTTGTAGAGAATAACAACAACCCAAACATCAGATGGAGCCTGTGAAACCTCACGCACAAAATCTGACCCTGATATTGGATTTACTGATCCAAATTTAGAGATTTTAGCTGCTTCTCTAATCTCCACCAACCTCTTTTTCCTATCCCAAAAATAAAGTTGCATCAAATTCAGAGATTTTGTAATTCTTTTGTCACAGAATCTCAAAGGATATGGATTCAATTCAAGTAAGAAATTGGATGAAGAAGAAATATTAGGGAATGTATTAACTAATAAACAAGATGGTGAAAAGCTAATTAAAGAGAAAATCTCATACTTATTGAACGGAGAAGAAAAATTTAGATTTCTTTCGATTAATAAATTAATCAATGACATATGATTTCCTCCTGGCCACCAAATTGACCAATTCTGCATCAACTGATCTCAGTTTTTCTTTAGTTCTACCAGCAATGAATAAAATTCCACAAAAGAACAACCAAACATGAAGGGCTAATGAAGAAAAACCAACCTATACTCTTGGAGGAAGTTGTCATCATCAAGATCTAGATCATCCTCAAGGTCTTCAAGCTCCTCTTCAGTCTTCTGGTCAATCCAAGACTTGTCTTTGGAGACGGATGCCTCATCTTGGGCAGGGGTGAAGGCTGGTGGCTTGAATGGAGCAGGCTTTGGAGGTAGGTTTCCCAACTTTGTCTGAATATCATCCCACTGAGTGGAGGCTCCTTCAACATCCTTATACACAAAGTGATAATCACCCATTGTTTAGTGAGTTCTACAAGGTACAGGCTTTTCTGCAGAATATACTCAATTTTGTGAGGATCAAGAGTATAACCTTGGAAGAGGTTTATTTTAAATTTGTCAGTAACACGTAGCAGATCCTGCAAAATATAATTCGATATAATGATAACATACAATTAAATGTAAAATCAACTTTAATCAACCCTACTACTAAAAACCGTAATAATCTTAAAGAACAGAGTATTAAAGAAAAAATTAAGGCAAGCAGCAAAAACCATCCCAGAACAAAACTACAGTAATTGTTTCAATTCCATCCTTTTAATTGTGTAATTTAGACACTCCAAAGTTCATTTGTATACAAATTAGATCATTTTGTTAACCACGGTTTCAAAATTTAGGTTCTTTTAATCTTTATTATCATTTTATACTTATCTCACACACTTGTCTTCTTCACAATAATGAAAATAATAATAATAATGATAAACAAATAAATACACATTTCCTTCCTTCTTTCTCTTCCATTATCCATAAAGAGATGGAAATAAATGGTAAACAAGATATTGGAAGAAAAAGATTGATGTGCAGTTCAGGTATGGCGGCAATTTTCTTCTTCAGCCATCGGAATGACGATTCAAATGAAGCCTCGGACCTGGCCTTTTCCTCAGTGATAGTGTTTATGCCAGTGAAATATGAAACTATCGTCACTTCAGCTTATCCCTTTTCATAGCCTCAATCAAATTCACTATTGAATTAAGGCTCGAATACCTTTAAAGTTGAAAGCTTATGAGAGAATGGAGTAAATTATTGGTTTTATTTTGTGTGATTGAAGAATGACATAAGGAGGGTCCAATTTCATGTAAGCACTTGACCATTTGGAGGTCTATGGATGTGTGTATGTGATAATGTGGGTATTTGCTTTTTTACATTGGTTGTGTACAGATTTGGCCCTAAACTGTTCTTGTTGTGTGATGCTGAGAATGGCTTTTTTCCCTTATATGGTGGAGAAACAGTAATCTCTTTGTTCTTTACTTTTCTTGAGCAGTTTCCTCTTCTTTCTTAGTTCCAAAAAAGTAACACTGCTCTCCAATTCTGAAGTCTTAAATTAGAGTTGAACTAAATGTCGCAAGAAAGATTATCGAAGGAAATTTGGAATCTAAGCAAACCCTTTTTCAATTTCTTTTCTCTTCCTCCTTTGTTTCCTTAAGCTTCCAAGAAACAAATTTCCAGGTACCATCTCATGAATGTTTAAGTTCATAAAAGCTATATCTTTATATCATACACACACAAAAATTGAACAATTGGAACCAATTAAGTAAAGAAAAATACACATTTTGAAAGATAAATAGAGACACTATAGCAACAGGAGAGAAGCTGAAAAAAACTTAAAAGCTGAAAAATGCAGAATAAATAAATCAGGACAACATATCCTAAATTGAATGTGTCCATACACATAGGTGAATCAATGCGCACAAGTGTTATTAATTTGAAACAACCATATCCATGAGCAACTGCATATTGGTTCATGGTTTTACTTTTTCAAATACATTCTAAAAGACGGTCAAATCTCTTTCATGCCACTTACCTATAATTATTGTGAATTTCCATCTTAGAAGATGAGTTTCTGTAATTCCCAACGACATAAAAAATGGGTAATGGAATTAGCCCGCAAAAAATCACCTAGTGAGATAAAGATAGGGCTCTAATTCCCAAAAAAAAAAAAAAAAAAAAAAAAAAGTAACTTTGTTGTTAGGAATCACAACTCTCCATAATGGTATGATATTGTCCACTTTGAACATAAGCTCTCGTAGCTTTGCTTTGAGCTTCTCCACAAGGCCTCGTATCAATGGAGATGTATTCCTTACTAATAAACCCATGATCATTCCCTAAATTAGCCAACGTGGGACTCTCTCCCAACCATCCTCCCCTTGAACAAAGTACACTATAGAGCTACCCCTGAAGCCTATGGAGCCCTCGAACAGCCTCCCTTAATCGAGGCTTAACTCCTTCTCTAGAGTCCTCGAACAAAGTACACCCTTTGTTCAACACTTGAGTCACTTTGCATGGCTCTGATACCATGTTAGGAATCACGACTCTCCACAATGGTATGATATTGTCCACTTTGAGCATAAACTCTCGTGACTTTGCTTTGGGCTTCCCAAAAAGGTCTCGTACCAATGGAGATGTATTCCTTACTTATAAACCCATGATCACTCCTTTAATTAGCCAACTAGCCAACGTGGACTCCCTCCCAACAATCCTCAACATTCCTAGGAATGATAAGCTGAAATCTGACAGTAGGGTACGCTCAACCAAATGCAACAAACCTATGCTCGGTTTTTGTAATAACAGCCAAGATCTATCTAGGTCATTCAACACATAGTTCCAATCACAAGATCGGGAGTGTTCGCAAAAGAATTAGAAACGATACAATAGTTCCGTGTTTGGTGAGACAGGACAAAATTCATGTAAACTAAATTTGATCCAACTTGATAGATTACCCGAGAGAAGGAAATGGATTCCTGAGAAAGAGGCGGCGTGGCAGGCAGCTTCAGCGGAACTGATAGTGGTGGCGGCGGCGTGAAAGAAGAGAATTCCAGAAGAGAATTCCAGAAGAGAATTCCAGAAGAGAATTCCAGAAGAGAATTCCAGAAGAGAATTCCAGAAGAGAATTCCAGAAGAGAATTCCAGAAGAGAATTCCAGAAGAGAATTCCAGAAGAGAATTCCAGAAGAGAATTCCAGAAGAGAATTCCAGAAGAGAATTCCAGAAGAGAACAGAGGGAGGGGTCGTCAATGGCGATTGTGCATGCTTGTTGCAGCTACCGTAAACGAAAGAAAGAGGAGAAGATCCAAATCGTTGAGAAATTAATGAAGGTGGCAGCCACAAGGTCCTTGGGCGACTGTTTTTGGGGAAATTTCTAAGGTATTTTGAAAATTATACTCTCAGGCTTACTACTACTACTACAAATAATAATATATTATTCATTTTAATAACAATTTTTTTAAAAATATGATGTTAACGTTAACCGAACTAAAATTAAGAATTTACTAAATGTTCGAGATTGATTGTTCTATTTTGAAAACGTGTAGAGGGGAGGGTGTACACTGGTTGGATTGAGTAAATTTTTGGACCAACTAAAAAAATTTGGCTGGGTTGAATTGGTTGTGAGCCAATAAACTTATACAACTTTGAATTGTCAGCGGTTACCAAATTGTGGGCTAAGTTTAGTTACTTAATTGTTCGTGATTTTTAACGTGAAAAGAAAGTTTAGGAAACCGGTCCTTTCTCTATTAGTTTAGTGACTTGATTAAGGTTTTTATGTTCTAAGAAAACTCTTCACTCACGTTGTTATTTTTGCTTCTTTTATTTGTTTATGTATATTTCGATCGTGGGTCATATTCAATATTTGGTATTAGAGCTACGATGTTGAAACAAAGGTGGTCGTCGCACAAAGTTGTTGAAGGAGATATGACACGATAAAAAGCAGAAAGGAGGGGAGTGTAACGCTCCAATACCCGTTACTAATTACGCAGCATGGATCGATAAAGATGCGTGTTAACTTCCAGGCACAAGGCGTGTAGAACACCTTCGAGCATGGTGATGATGTTGAGGAGTGTAAGGATAGGATGACTCTTGTCGTCATCTACCAAGTAGTCCCGAAGGACGTCCTTTTCATGTTGGCAGAGAAAGACTCGGCAATGGCAGCCGTGGAAGATGCTGCAAATAATGCATGTGAGTGCGTAATGTATCAAGGAAGCAAAAGTGCATACGCTAAATAGTGAGTTCGAAGCTATCCGCATGAAGAACGGTGAGTCAATAAACAAGTTTTTCGAAGCATTTGAATTCAATCAGACCGCTATTTTACAAATTTAAAATATTTGGAGTTGAACGTGGATTAGTTAACGAAGTTATGAGAATTAATCTCTTAGTCATGTTCTAAATATAATGTTAGTGACTTCATGAATGAAGTTGGACTTCGAGGAGCAAGCAAATCGTACCAGCCAAGTTAGTCCAAATTGGTCCAGACTATTAAATCTAATTGAACCAATCGAATCGGTCAAATTGGTTCAATCGAATCGATCATGTTCTACCTTTAGCGCCTTGTGGGTGCACTTCCTTTAGAGTTTTTTCTTCTCCGATGGCTTGTAACACTGTCCATCGACTCGGCCTGATCTTAAACCCTGACTCACCCTCTGTGGACGAACCTTGCGGATGAATCCTTAGGTTTTCGGGGCATTAGATTCTCACCAATGTTTGCGTTACTCAAGCCGACATTCTCGCTTCCGCTTCGTCCACCACTGCTCACGTGGGTGCTTCCTTCTAAGGCGGAACGCTCCCCTACCAATGCATGTTTACATCCCACAACTTCGACATACCCCGTTCATCTTCCATGCAAGAGTGCTCAATCAGTGAGCTCCACTACCAATGTATTTTTACATCCCACAGTTTCGACAGATCGCTTAACCCTGTTCATCTTCGGTGCAAGAGCGCTCGATCAGTGAGCTATTACAACGACGGCCAAAATAATGAATAAATTGAAACTATTAAAATAGTATTTAAATTATTAAAATTGAATAAATTATAAAGTATAATAATGAAAATGATATTTAAACCTATTATGTATTATATTAATTATAAAAAAGTAAGAAAGATTTTTTTTAATAAAAAAAGAATAAATGTAAAATAAAAGGAATAAATAAAGAAATAAAGAAAATATAATAATAAATAGAGACATAAGAATAGATAGCTCGTGGCGACGAGTATTCCGAAAGAAGCAACTGCCGAGAGGAAGGTGCAATGGGTATCTCATCGGGGCCGAAGCTCTCAGGGTTGCAAAAGCAAGTGCTCAGTCTATACAGAGCATTTCTTCGAGCAGCTCGTTCCAAATCCGCCGAAGATCGACGGCAAATGGAATCGGTTGTCGCCGCTGAGTTCCGCCGAAACGCCAAGCAAATCGATCGCAAAAATTTCATCCACATCGAGTACCTTCTTCGTCGAGGTAACAAACAGTTGGATCAACTTAAAAGCCCTGCGACCGTTCGATTATCAAGATTCTGAGCCTTGAAATTGTATGTACATTGCTTCGATTCTTGGCTGTTCTGATTTAATCGATCTTTGATAGATTTTGAACCCTAGAAAATAAACTGCGATTGATTTGCTCTTTCTCCTCTTGAATTCCAGATTTGCAATTTTGTTGGTGGATCCTATGCGACGAATCGCTCTGTTGATTTGCTCGATACTTAATTTTGTCCTTCATGAACTTGTTTTTCGGTGACGATCAATTTTGCAGAGCAGTCCAAGTCGGTGGTAGAATCCTTGAAATGTTTGAAAATGAGGACAATGGATTTTTCTTCCTTTGTGAGGTTAAGGTATGCATTTACACAAAATTCTACATTTAACTATCATTATGTATATTCTAGATTAGAAGATACTTTTGATCTTTGTAATTTAGATTTTTTTTTTAATTCATTTCAATGTTCAAACATCTGAACTTCAAATCTTAAGAATAAGAACAAAAGTTCAAATTTTGCAAATTGTACTAATTAAAACCTTAAACTTCCTAACTACATCTATTTAGACGGATTCATAACTATTTTCTACTAAATTTTATTGCAAAATTACCTAAATAATATCATTTTTTTTCTTCATAGTAGCGAATGTAGTTCTTCCTAAATAAATAAACATTGAAGGAGAAAAGAAGATAAAAATTTCCAATCGCTATAATCCACTAAATTCTAACAATTCTGTCTATAATTGTGTTAATCCCTACATTTACATAAGTCTTACAACAATAAGATTCTTATGTACCGACAATTTTATCCTACGTTGTGCACGATGGGCAACTAAGTTCATAGTCGGCCAGACAAATAAGATTTAAAATATGGGATCTCATGCATGTTGTACGTCACAAATATCAGTTACTTCTCTAGTATGTTACATACGGTCACATACTATGATAAGAAACACGCTTGTCTTTTTGTTAATTTCTAATAGCATACGTGTGCACTAATTTCTAGTCAGACTTAGAGGGTACTTCTATGAGTCTGCCTAGTGGGTTCAATGTGTATGCATGAACCATGTACAGAGAAGTACTATACATCCAACCCTACACAGAAAAAAAAGAGTAAAGTCAAAGGAATAGGCCAGAAAAATAGGTTTCATCACGAACCATGTTGCATATAATTGCATTTTTCGACCCCAACAATAGGTCAATTTATGTTTAACATTTTTTCAGGTAAAGGCAAAGATCCCATGTATGGATTGACGACATCAAGTATCGATAATTAGGTTTCCGGCTTAAATCGTAGTTATTATATTAGGGTAGATCAATGAAATTTTTATTTTTAAACTTTCAAAGGAGATGTTATTGTTTCTATTCAAACTACCAGACAACTCTAAAAAATTCAAAGAGAGTTAGTGAAAGAGTGACTAGTTGCGAAACTTCGCTAAGCATAGGAGAGGTCAAGCTTGACCAACCACATCTCTAAAGCTTGCACTTTCTTGTGGACAGTGTCTTATGATGGATTTGGATAAGTGTAGGTTTCCCATTACTTGTAATAGCCTAAATCTACCGCTAGTAGATATTATCTTTTTTTGGGCTTTTCCTTTCGAGCTTTTCCTCAAGGTTTTTAAAACGCGTCTCTTAAGGAGAGACTTCCACACCCTTGTAAAGAATGCTTCGTCCTCCCCAACCAATGTGGGATTTCACAATCCACCTCCTTTCGAGGCCTAGCGTCTTTACTGGCACACCGCCTGAGTACACCTCCTTTGGGGTTCAGCTTCCTTGCTGACACATCGTCCGATGTTTGGTTTTGATACCATTTGTAACTGTTCAAATCCACCCCTAGCAAATATTGTCCTGTTTGAGATTTTCCTTGGGACAATGCGTCTTTAAACATTTAGCAATTAGACTTGCACTTTCCTTCCCCTTTCTTTTGAGTTCATCATATTCGGTCAGTATCAAATTGACCATGTTCTTGCTTTTTGACGGCTCTCTAATATGTTTTTGCTTATCATCCATAAAACTCTTGGGCTAGCATCAAGCATGGATAACACTTGTGCTCACATCTAGCACTAGTTCCACGAGAATAACTCCTCACGTCATTTACACCAACATTTCTCTTGGTTACTACTAGCTAAATGAGCGGCGAGGTGAAGGAAAAACAAAGTTTCAACATATTTTTCCAACTCCTCTTTAAAACATTTCACTTAACTATCACCTTAGAGGCTGATTTTAATAGTAAGCTTTAGCACTTGTTTTCTTCATTTTAGGAGCTACATGTAACAGCCCAAGCTCAAGTTGTATCGCCGTTAGCCTCATAGTTTTAAAACGCATATGTTAGGAAATGGTTTCCACACGCTATGTTTAGTTCTTCCCAACCAATGTGAGATCTCACAATCCACCCTCCTTCAGGGCCCATCGTCCTTGTTGCCACTCGTTCTCCTCTCCAACCAATGTGAGCTTCATGCAACTTAGCCTCGACCTCATACAACTTTTCGAGTTTGTTCATCCTGATATGATAGCAATCAATAGCTTAGATTGAGCTTCATAAAACTTAGCCTCCACCTCATACGACTTCTTTTCGTGTTTGTTCGTCCTGATATGATAGCAAGCCATATCCCGGATCGGATTTCATCTCTAAGCGAGGACTCATCTAATCCTCTTGGCTTAGGTAAATATTGCCTCTTTCCAGCCATTTTCCTACGCATATTGCACAAAGTGTCCCATATTTATACCTTTAAATTTTGCAGAAGTTTACAAGTAAATCTATTTATACCCTTTAATTATGATCCATAACTATTTCCACTAAATAATTTTCTCTAAAAAAGAAGCAAAAGGACGACAAAATTACAAATCAGAAGAAGAGTGCTCAGGATTATCCTCTGTTAAAGTTGAATGTGCCCATGAAGCTCATTCTTTGACCAAACCTATGTGCCCATGAAGCTCATTCTTTGACCCAATCCTATGTTGAACAGTGTTAAGTCGAAAAAATAATGCTGATTAGTACACACCTTCGCCCGATCTTACCGTCTGTTGCTGTGTTGAAGCTGTCACCATCGCCATTAACGTAGCCTTCTTCTGGCGCTAGTCGTGTTTTGCAAGTCTTTGTTCGATCTCGGTGCTCGATGTGTTGAAGCTGTTGCCATAGCCTGTCGCTGCTAAACAGTATGACACCGCTGCCTATGTATGCTTGTCTATGTATACACATTCAGAAGGATGATGGGTATAATTACAAATGCAATGTTCATCAGATTACGAAACGACATTCTAAACGAATCATTAACTCTAACATGGTGCAGTCGACTTAACTGTCCCTATCGTTCCACTTATTGTCGTAAAGCATGCAAACGATCTAAAAGATCAAGTTCCCACCCTCGTTCTAACATGTTCAATAAAAAAAAGTTACAAATTCCATAATTGAAATTCAAAAAAGAGAAATACAGGCTGAATGAAGGAATTTGAATTTCTGAATGATCCATGGCCAGCAAAAACTCATCTTTTCTAATTTAAAGTAAAAAAGAGTTAATATTACAATTAGATTAATTAAATTGATTATTGTAAATATTGTACATTATCTTAATTGGTCAAATAAAAAAAATATACAGAGCATTGCCAATTTTCAAAATTTATACCTTCTACATTCAACAAGGCGCCATGTCTATTCAATATCCTTCATAGCATCCTGCAATATTAAAAAACAATATCCAGAATTGATAGAACTCCTATAAAAATAGGTGTATAAGAGAAGGCACGTGACGAGATCGAGGGGGAAATGATGTTACATGAGTTAGTTAGTGGTGTACCCAAAGAGGAAGGTGTAGGAGACTAAGCAATGCATTCGCCTATTTAGGTAAAGGAAGAGAGCTGAGAGGGGTTTTGTGAGATCTCACATCGGTTGGGGAAGAGAACGAAACATTCTTTATAAGGGTGTGGAAACTTCTCCCTAGCAGACACGTTTTAAAAACCTTGAGAGGAAGCCCAAAGAGAATATTATCTGCAAGCGGTGAGCTTGGGCTGTTACAGGTATCTTCTTGCTAATCATTTTGTGAGGTTCTTGTGGGGGTTTTTAATAGCCCAAGCCCAAGCCCACCACTGACAGATATTGTCTTTTTTGGGCTTTTCCTTACGGTTTTAAAACGCGTCTACTAGGGTGAGGCTTCCACACCCTTATAACGAATGCTTCGTTCTCATCTCCAACCAATGCGGGATCTCACAGTGGGGAAAAAAGGGAAAAGCTCTGGAACTCTTTGCTCAACTTTGTACCCTTGTTGATAAACAAACTCAATTCTTATCTACATCGGTATCAGAGCCGATCTTGATTGGAAATGACTATGTGCATGGAAGTTTGGATGGAAACGTCGGAGAACAAAGTTGGGTCGATCCCGAAGTTTGTGAAAGGAGGTGGGAAAAGTCATTGCTAAGAGCGCGACAAAGTCAGGTAAGGAAGGATTGGGGGAGGTGTTTTCTTAGATGGAAGGGTAAAAAATGGCCGAGGAAGCTGCCACAAGTGGAAGAGACAAGGAAAGAGAAAGAAAATGAGGTTGAGGAGCCAAACAATGCAAATGTGAAATTAGGAAAGTGCTAGCTCAAGTCTTTGATTTGCGGCTAAGGAAGTTAGACATTCCAATGTTCGGCAGGGAGAGTCGCTATGGATGGATGCATCAAGTGGAACAGTATTTTGTGGCTAATCGGCTACTCGAGACGGAGAAGCTGGAAGTCGTTGTACCGTGTCTAGAAGGGCAAACTTTAAACTCACATCAATGAGTGGAGCAACGCCGTCCAAGTGAGGGATGGGAAAAATTCCACATGTTGATACTACAACGAAGCAGGTCGACAAGCCAACTTACGTTAGGAAACGACGGTGGGTGAATGGTGCATTATCTAACACACCACGAAGAGTGGACAAAGTTGCCAAGGTAAGGTATAAGTAGATTAGAAGCAACGGCGTTACCAAGGGTGTCAAGACAAGCTTAACAGGAGCCAGGTGGGACCCCAGGACATAACCTCAAAGGTCAGGATTCCAAAGTGAGTTTCAATAAGCAACTCTGAAGTTAAGTCTGTACAAGTGAATTATGAAAGTTCGCTAAATTGGGTGTCAACCAGATACCAAATAGATGTTCCATGTTGGCGTATGACTTCTCGCCAAAATGACATCCACTCTTGCTAGATAAAAATGCCTTAGAATGTACTATAAGGGATACGACTAGTTGTTAAATCTTCCTACCCGGGTTATATGCTATTAATGTCGTTGTTGCTTGCACAAGTTAATGAGAAGTGGGCCCAACAAGGAAGGTGTAAGGCAATGTGTTCGTTGATTTAAGGAAAGGAAGAGAGGTGAGGAGTATGAACTTATAAAATATAATATCATGATCAAGTCAATTCCATGATTACGAGTTCATCCCGTAAATATAAAACGAGTTGATTGCATAAAGTTTGCAGTAGCAATAAGCCATATTACCTTGGCTAATCGTGTAACGTATGCAGCAGCCAATGCTGTCGCCAACAATCCAAGTCCTAAAGTCCACAGCTGACCATTTCCCCCTCCAAGCAAACCAACTTCAGATTCTTCTTGCTGAAAAACGCCAAGTAAAATTAACAGCGGAAAAGAAACTAAGCAACAATATCGAAAATCAGAAACAATCAATAAGAGACACGGAAAACCGAACTAAGAATCGAGGTCATAGATTATCTTGAAAGGAAAACCATAAACAATATGCATGGTGTCACAATCGCACTCTTGCAACAACATGATAGCGATTGTGCGGCACTTGTTTTAACCAAGCGAACAAGTCAGCCGTGAAAAATTCGGGCCTTGAGTCACGTTGCGAGAAAATGTTTAGAAAACATGCGCGAGGAAATACATTTGAAAACAGTTTGAAGAATTGAAGAAAGCAACGTTATATAGTCATAAGCAAATTAAGGAATATCACGGCTTAAATATCATATAACTCATGGTAGGAAGAAGTGTCAACTAGGCATATCCCCCTATAGTACATTTTGGGGCATTTTAGCCCTGGCGGGTGTAGACATGGTTTTGGTGAACGATCATACACCTCTGTATTGACCTAACGTGAAATGGTAAAGACCTATCTAAGATAAAAACATGTAAGTAAAAGGGGTTTGGAACGGGCATGCAACCATGGACAACATGTCCTGGACAAGCAAGACCGGGACATCCGCCATGCGGCCATAGGCAACACGACTTGGACAAGTATGACTGTGACATCCTCCTCTACTCAATTGGTTGACATCTCTCTCAACCGACTCGGACAGGACATCTGTCATGTGGCCATAGGCAACACGCCTCAGACAAGCATGATCGTGACACATGGCACAGTGCAATACCATACATTGTCAATACCATAATACATTGTCAAGAAAGCACAAGGATGTGTTAGACATAACTCCTAAAAGAAGTGTTCTTCATGAATCATTTATAATGTAAACACTCCGGGAAATGAGTTAAATGCTCCCTCTAAAAAGCACTTCAAGTAAATTTTATCTATTTTCTAATTTCTCAAATGAATTGCACTCATTGAAGAATTTAAAAAGTACTTTTAACAGGTCACATAAACTTTTTACTAATTGAAATTTTAACCAAAAGAGTACCCATTCATAAAAAGAACATGCCTAAACACTACAAATTTACGAGGTAGATGTTATTACGAAAAATATAACATCTCTAAGCATCAACGGAGACAGATCGAAAACTTACGATAATTGCACGTCCAAACGCACCCGCACTCACATAAGCCCATGTTCCTGGAAGCATCCCAAGCCAGCTGCAATCAGATAATAAATCCGTTACGATTTCAACGACTTCTAAAGTTCATACAGCTCATAACATTACGTACGTATCGATAATATTGGCTGAGGCGAACCAAAAAGGCATATTGATGAAAAGAAAAGCTACAATCATTTAGGAATTGAAAGCTGACCTTCCCAACACATAGGGGACAAATTTGACAGATGTGAGTCCATATAAATAATTTCCAAGAGAAAATGGAAGCAAAGGGCTCAAACGCAGGAGAGTGACTACTTTGAAACCATTCTCTCCAATAGCTTTATCAATGGCAGCAAATTTTTTGTTTCCTTCTACGAGCTTAAGAATTCTCTCACGAGCAAAATACCGAGCAATAAAAAACGCAACACTAGCTGCAACCTGAAATAATTGGAGATAATAAGCTAATAATTAGCGGGCATATGTTAATCCATCGGTTTGTTTTACTTGCACAAAATACTCACCGTTCCACTGATCGAAACTATAATCGTCCCAATCAAAGAGCCAAAGAGTAGCCCAGCTGACATTGTTAATGGAATGGCTGGAATTGCAAGAATCTAGAAGGGAAGAAATCATTCCATAAATTTCAGTCTTAGCATATATGTTATAGAGCTAAGCAAGCATAGTTCTTATGGAGTACTACAAAAGTATCAGGTTCCCTCTTTGCATTAACTCATGGCCTCGGCTCCATTTGATCCCGGGTGCAAACTACAAATTATAGCTATACTAAGCCTTGTTGAGGATTGTTAGGAGGGAGTCCCACCTTGGCTAATTTAGGGAATGATCATGGGTTTATAAGTAAGGAATACATCTCCATTGGTATGAGGCCTTACCCATGAGAGTTTATTCTCAAAGTGGACAATATCATACCATTGTGGGGAGTTGTGATTCCAAACATGGTATCAGAGTCATGCCCTAAACTTAGCCATGTCAATAGAATCCTCAAATGTCAAACAAAGAATTGTGAGCCTCGAAGATGTAGTCAAAAGTGACTAAAGTGTTGAACAAAGGGTGTAATTTGTTCGAGGGCTCCAGAAAAGGCGTCGAGCCTCAATTAAGGGGAGGTTGTTTGAGGGCTACATAGACCTCAGAGGAGGCTCTATGGTGTACTTTGTTCAAAAGGAGGATTGTTGAGGATTGTTGGGAGGGAGTCCCACATTGGCTAATTTACGGAATGATCATGGGTTTATAAGTAAGGAATACATCTCTATTGGTATGAGGCGTTTTGGGGAAGCCCAAAACAAAACCATGAGAGCTTATGCTCAAAGTGGACAATATCATACCGTCGCGTCGTGGAGAGTTGTGATTCCAAACAAGCCTTACCATGAAGGGCACCTTAACAGATGTAAAAGGCATAGTTCCTACATATTTGAATTAAGGGAAAAATATGTGTACCTCCAATCCTGCATACACTGCTACAAATAAAGCATAACCTGCTGGACCATATCCTGTTCATCAAAAGTTCTATGTTAATGAATTGCATGATTGAGAGAGGAGCTTCAGAGAAATGGAGAGCTCCTCAGCTATTCAATATATCTCTTTTTCTTTGGTAATGATTCTATGTTAAAAGAACAAAGAAAAAATAGTAGCTGCATTATCAGAAACTAAAGGGTAGAGATATCAATAGCATCAGCTTCTACATCCAAATATCATAGCATCAAATGATTTGTTATAGCTCCTAAGATTTGCATTAAAAAAAAAAGAAACTATTTGTAACGGGCCAAGATCACCACTAGCAGATATTATCCTCTTTAGGCTTTCCCATTCGGACTTCCCTTCAAGGTTTTTAAAACGTGTCTGCTAGAGAGAGGTTTCCACACCCTTATAAAGGGTGTTTCGTTCTCCTCCCCAACCGATGTGGGATCTCACAATCCACCTTCCTTCAGGACCCAACCTCCTCGCTGACACTCGTTTCCTTCTCCAATTGATGTGGGACTCCCAATCCACCCCCTCCAGGGCCCAACGTCCTTGCTAGCACACCGCCTCATGTCCACCCCCCTTCGTGGCACATCGCCAGGTGTCTGGCTCTCATACCATTTGTAACTGCTCAAGCCCACCGCTAGCAAATATTGTCCTCTTTGGGTTTTCCCTTTCAAACTTCCCCTCAAGGTTTTTAAAACATGTCTGCTAGGGAGAGGTTTCCACACCCTTATAAAGGGTGTTTCGTTCTCCTCCCCAACCAATGTGGGATCTCACAATTTTAGTCATCATCATTGATATTTCATTAATCTTTCCCGAAACAAGAAGAAAAAAAAAACAAATCGAACTTATTTCAAAACTTGACGTCAGTGGTTTCAAAACTTTAACTATGTAAACATCTGCTAGTTAAACAAAAGTTATAAGTTCTGATTAAATAGTTTTACAAATTAATGAAAAAGATTAAGATTTTTTTATGCAAAATTCACTAAAACAGAAGGTTTGAAAGTTCATACAAAAAAGAAGAATAACCATTGAAGTCAGAGAAAAGTCGGATATAACTCTAGAAACTAATAGTGTTTCAAGTCTTTCAGCTGTTTTCCCTTTTAAAAATAACAGTAGACAGTTCAACTATAACCCATCAAGCAATTTTCTAAAGGGTGACCTATAAAACTCACATTTCCACAGAAGACGAAGTTATATTTGCATCAGAATCTAAAGAGAAAAAGAAGAAGAAAAAGAGGACGAAATTAATGAAGAACAATCAGAAATGAACAACACACCTCCAAAATGCTAATCGGACCACAAAATCCTTGATGATGGACATGGAAGAAAAAGTAAAAGCAATAAATCTCACGCTAGCAAAGATAGTAAGGAAAGGACATCAGCCTAAAAAGGTGAAATTCTTCCTTTGGGAAATAGCGCATGGGAAATAGCGCATAAAGCCATTAACACAAGTGAAAATCTTCAAAAAGAATGTCTTACATCACTTTTCTCCAAATTGGTGTCCATTATGCAAGAAAATAAATGAATCACAAAGCCACTTGTTTATGCAATGCACGTACACTCATAATTTCTAGACAACGATTATCATGGATTTAGAAGTAAGAAATACATCTTCATTGGTACGAAGCCTTTTGGGGAAGCCCAAAACAAAGTCATGAGAGCTTATGCTCAAAGTAGACAATATCATACCATTGTGGAAATCCGTGATTCCTAACATAGTAACAGAGTCCTGCCCTTAACTTAACCATGTCAAGAGAATCCTCAAATGTCGAACAAAGGGTTGGAACCCTCGAAGGTGGAGTCAAAAGTGACTCAAATGTCGAACAAAGGGTGTACTTTGTTCAAGGACACCAAAGAAGTAGTCGAGCCTCGATTAATAGAGGCTGTTCGAGAGCTCCATAGGAGAGACTCTATAGTGTACTTTGTTCGAGAGGAGGATTGTTGAGGATTGTTAGGAGGGAGTCCCATATCGGTAGGAAAACCCAAAGCAAAGTCAAGCCATGAGTACTCAAAGTGGACAATATCATTGTAGAGATAGTGATTCATAACCTTCCCAATCCAAAACTTCAAAAAAAAAAGTGACAAAATTACCATCAATAAACGTCGAGAATTGATTCAAGAACGCATTAATCGGGTCCCTGTAAACATATCCAGCAAACGCAAATCCACCGATAACCCCAACAAGCAACACACCGGCCAAAAGGGTACCCTTAACCGCCGTGTCGTCTTCCAAAGCCGCCTGATCTCCCTCCGCGCCCTTATTCCCTTCATCGGCGTCGCCGTCGTCATCGTCGTCGGATTTGAGGCTAAAGAGCCACTTGAAGCTCTGAGGGGCAGTAGTGGGTGATTTCTGAAGAGTAGGCTTCTTGGATTGCTTGAGAGAGGAACAAGGCTTGAGGAAATGGAAGCGTTTGTTAGGTCTGAAGCTGAAGAGGAAAGAGGAGGAAAGAGGGGGAGAGAAATGGAGAGAAGAAAGACATGGCGGTGGAGGGTTTGATGATGACGGTATTAAGGTCAGAAGGGCGCGCATTATAAAGAGGAGAGAAGAAATTGTGTGGAAGAAGATCAGCTCATCAATGGAGCTCTCTGAAATTAGAGGAAGAACAAGGAAGAAGATGAAATCTTCTGCAATTTTCTTCTTTCTTCTTACTACTCTCAGATTTGGGATTATATGACGTGGGGCAATATAGAACATATGGAATGAGTGAATTTTTCAACTAAAATAATAATAATAATTAATAGAAAAAATAAGGTTACATTAATAAAAATATTTTTATATACTTTTAAATTTTTAAAGTTTGAATATTAAACTTTAAATAAAAATTTAAAAGCATCTACGCTTCTAAAAAAATTTTAAAATAACTTTTTAACTCCAAAAAATCAAAAATCAAAAGGTTCTTTATACTCTTAAAAAAAAAAAAAACTTTTAAATTTTTTAAAAACTTCAGAAACACGTTTAAATTCTTTTAAAACTTAAAAATACCTTTGTCGTTAGTATACGAATGGAATCATCATTAACTCGTGAATGTTATTTTTAAAATTTTATGGGTATTTTTCTAAATATAATACTAACGATAAGAGTACTCTGAAGGGTTAAATAAAAAAAATTTAAAGTTCAATACTATTTTTGTAAAACTAATGATAAAGGTATTTTTAAATTTTTTTAAAAAAATATTAAAGATATTATTCTAATAATTTAGAATTACTTTTTAATTAAAATTCAAAGTTCAATCTTTAGTGAAAGCCAGTCTTGTGGATGAAACGACAGATAATGACGAGTTGTTATTAGGAGATAATGACGTTTTTATGACTATAATTAATTTTTATTATTTCAATTTAAGAGATAAATACTTATAAATAGATTGTTGTAATAGAAAAATAGATAGAGTGTTTTATCTCTCCAAGAACAAAAATGTGTGTGACTGATACATATTTTTATTAATTTAGTTTAAAAATAATTTATGCATAGTGTAAATAATTTTTTTTTTACAAAAGTTCAATTTTTTACTTTTTAAATAAACTAATTTTTTAAGGTTATAAGCTACTATAATCCTTATTTTGGTTAAATAAATATTTAAAAACTCATATTTAATTAGTTAAGACGAATACATTGCTTCACATAATTAAAATTAAATAAAAAAAATAGAGCTTTCTTTGAAAAAATTACAATTTATAAGAATGCTGAAAACATTTTAAAATATTTTATTGGGTAACTAAAAATAAAAATCCATAAAAAAAAGCACATAGGGAAATTTATTTTATATGTTATCGAAATGTATTATTTTTATTTATTAGTTTCGCAGACAAATAATTGGGAGTATATATCTTAACTCAATTTTATTATTTAACATTTTTGGTGCTTAAATTAATTTAAAATCTATATTTCAAAATCCATAACTTTTAAATTTTATATTTTAAAATAATTTTTATTATATAACTAAAGACAAATAGAATAAATAATATTCTTCCCCTGGATGCTTATGATTTGACCTTTCTTTTGTATTTCTATTTGCTATGGGTGGTCTGAAAGGCTTCAATAAATTTAAATTGATTCACTTATATCAAAGATTTAAATTGATTCACTTATAAAAGTTAAACGATTTAATTGATATAATTATTAGATTAAAATTTTAACTCATTTAATTTTGCATTAAGGTCAATAGATCGAAGAAGCTTGCAGGTAACCTCCTACTCTGTCTTCTCTTTCTGGCTTCTAACTCTTCTCGTTCGAGTTATTGTCTCCCTCTGTTTTTAGCTTGACGAGCTACTTGAGTTTCCGAAAAACGCATAAACCCCAGGAGCGTCAATATCTCATCAGATTTGTTTTGACGGTTTTACCACCTGCTTCTGTCATATTTGAATTATTTTAATAGCCCATTGATAGGCTAAAGATAGTTGGCATATGGCTCTATCTTTTTTAAGTAGGTACTAGCTCTAGCCAGAGACAAAGGTCGTCTTCACTGACTACAGACTTAATTTATGAAAGTTTAGGGTTTAAATTGATACATTTACCTGATACAACTTCTAAAGTTTAGAAGTATAAATTGATATTAACCCTGATCTCTCTCGAGCTAATTACGTTAATCTCCGAGTCTTCAAGTGAGTGAGGATGAATTTACATTCAGCTAGCTGTGATCAATTCTTTCATCCTGTAAATGCAAGGAACTAGTGGGAACTGAAGGAGAAGTTACTTTGTGGATGCCATGGCGGAATGCTGAGTATTGCATGGACGACATGAGTTTCTCAAGCCTTTGATGCAGACCTGCTTGTAGTACCTGAGGTGAAAGTAGCTCTGGGTTTTCAAGAGCTTTAGCTGTGGATATTGCAGCAATATTAACCTGCGACAAGGAGAATCATGAGAATTGGAGGAAAGGGTCAGGCAACCCGCTCTTTAATTCAAATGTTGTTTTTAGAAAACATGTAATGAGATCTCACATCGGTTGGGGGGAGAATGAAACATTCTTTATAAGGGTGTGGAAACCTCTCCCTAGCAGATGTGTTTTAAAATCTTGAATGGAAGCCAAGAGGAAAAGCTCAAAGAGAACAATATATGCTAGCGGTGGGCTTGAGTTGTTACAAATGATATCCGAGCCAAATACTGGGCGATGTGTCAGCGAGAAGGCTGAGCCCCAAAGGGGAGCGGACACGAGGCGGTGTGCCAGCAAAGACGCTGGCCCCAAAGGGGGTGGATTAGGGGGTCCCACATCGATTGGAGAAGGGAACAAGTGTCCGCGAGGACGCTGGGCCTCGAAGGAGGGTGGATTGTGAGATCCCACATCAGTTGGGGAGGAGAACGAAACATTCTTTATAAGGATGTGGAAACCTCTCCCTAACAGACGCGTTTTAAAACCTTGAAGGTAAAGCCTAAAGAGGACAATATTATCGGCTTGGGCTGTTACATCCAAAATCATACCACTGTTGGAAAGTCGTGGTTCCTAACATAAGTTTTGGTTCCTAACATCATGAAGCTATTTCCAATAGAGAAATAATTCATTCCAAAATATCCCCCGTCCCGCATAAGCATGATCAATTGGAGAGCATGGAGGGGCAACAACACGTAAAATTCTCTATTTTAAATGGTTTTATCCCTATTAGTTTATTGTTTGCAAGCAGGATTCAATCGAAGTGAATAAAATAGGAATTTTATTTCATGAAGTTTTCTTCCAAAAGAAGATAAGAACGTGGGTGGTTCTTTAACTGATATTAGAAACCACTTATTTCCCTCCTGCTTGATCTTTATCCACCCCTTGTGTAGCTTCCAATGGAGGTTACTGTAACAGCTCAAGTCCACCGCTAGCAGATATTGTCCGTTTTGGGCCGTTACGTATCGCTATCAGCCTCACGATTTTATACAGCGGTGGGCTTGGGCTGTTACAAATGGTATCAGAGCCAGTCACCGGACGGTGCGAGGCACTAGTTGGTGTAGGGCTAGACCCTCTCACAGCAGACGCGTTTTAAAAACCTTGAGGAAAAGCTCGAAAGGGAAAACCCAAAGAAGACAAAATCTCCTAGCAGTGGGCTTGGGCTGTTACAATTACATTATCGGAACGTGAGCAGAACTAACTAATAGAATTTATAGAAATAACTTGTACCCCTTTTAACACCTCATAGTACACATTTCTGCAGTTGGCAGTCTAACAAGATCATCACTTTTTGCTTTGTTCTCTTGCTCTAAACCACTAGTCAAGGCTGGAGATTGGCAAACTTTTGTGTATTGTAAAGCGTAGAGGAAGGTTATTAGGCAAGCGGGTTTCCTCAACATTGTATGAGTTATCTAAGTGGAAAGAAAGTGTTTTTTTGGGCGTTAGAAGGATCTTAGGAGGCCATTTTGGATCCAGCTCACTTGGATCCATGTATCTAATCTTCTTTGTAATCTTCCTCTTTCCTTAATAGCTTAACAAGTGGAGCTCCTTCTAGCAATTTTAATTTGACCTTTTGGTTGCTCCTTTGTTGGTAGGTTAGGGCATTGTTTTTTCGGGTCACTTCCATCGAGTTCTTTCACTCTTCTTAGTGAGTAGTTTTCTTATTTACAAATACAACAAAAGTATGCATCAGGTCTCGAGCTCGAGGTACAAAAAGATAATAGAAAAGGAAGAAGGAACAGAATGAACCAAAACTAACAAACCAGAACAAGCTAAAGCACTCGAATAACTTATTAAACAATGGATTTTGAAACTTCCCAACAGTCTCTGAACTTAACTTTACATACTGAAACACAACACTCAATAACTATTTTCATTGAAGAATCAATGCCTCACAAGATCTGTGTAACCCACGCACCCCAAACTCTATCAAACATTGTCCGTTTTAGCCCGTTACGTATTGTCATCAACCTCACGGATTTAAAAAAACGCGTCTACTAGGGAGAGGTTTCCACACCCTTATAAGGAATGCTTTGTTCTCCTCTCCAATCAACGTGGGATCTCACATTTACAATTTCAATTTCATAAACATTGATTGCGAAGTTCTTTTCCTAAAGGTTTACTAGACAGGAAGTTTCCTCTTCCTCCATTTTTGTTCACCAATTTTGATCTAATTCAATCGTTTATTTTTCAAAGAGAGAAAATTAAACACAAAAACAATAATTAACAGAGTATAAGATTAGAACCATACCATCTGCGCAACTGAATTAACCAGCGTTTTCGCGAGGGGCGCTATGCAAAACCTAAAAAAGATAAGATACGATCAGGACGTCAATCTAAAATTGCTATCATCTGCTTGGTAAACAAGAAGCTTTAGTAACCTAAGCGGAAACAATAACTATTCAAAAAGCAAAGAGAAAGCACAAATGTACTTGAGAAACGAAAAATTGAAACTACTTTTGTCATAACAAGAAAAGAATCAAGCCAACAAATCGAAAAAGAAGCCTCTCTTATTCTTTTAGAACTGAAAATCGAAACAACAGAAAGCACGACAGCCAACGCTGATGAACAATGAACGCAAAGAAACACACATACATTCCTCGGCCACCGGCCAAAGCTTCTTCCGAAGGATTTTTCCACTCATCAATCCTGCAAAAGAAAGGGAAACATCATCAAAATCCAAATTACGAATTTACAGACAGTGAGATGAAATCGAGAGAGAGAGAGATACTAACACCCAACCGTAGCGACGATCGAAGAGAAGGCGCCTAGAGTCTGTGCATAGTTTGGATTCCGTAACAGTTTCATCCATCGTTTTTCCTCGCGCAATTGTTCGAGTGTTCTTTGTGCTCCGCTCACTGCTCAACGCCGTGGAAATGCCCTGCCATTTTCTTTCGGCTGTATATCTCTTTATATCGGAATAGATATAAAAATTAAGGTTACAAAATTTTGAGCGGGGCGTTTGTTTCGATTACTAAGATTTATTATAAAATAAATTAAAAAAACTAAAAATTAAATTACATGAATAAAAATTAAATTAATAAACTAAATATATATATATATATATATAGCGTTTGTTTCGATTACTAAGATTTATTACAAAATAAATTAAAAAAACTAAAAATTAAATTACATGAATAAAAATTAAATTAATAAACTAAATATATATATATATATAGCGTTTGTTTCGATTACTAAGATTTATTACAAAATAAATTAAAAAAACAAAATTAAATTACATGAATAAAAATTAAATTAATAAACTAATATATATTTATTTATATATATATATATATATATAGCGTTTGTTTCAATTACTAAGATTTATTACAAAATAAATTAAAAAAACTAAAAATTAAATTAAAAAATTAAAAATATATATATAGCGTTTGGTTTGATAACTAAAATTTATTACAAAATAAATTAAAAAAAACTAAAAATTAAATTACATGAATAAAAATTAAATTAGAAAACAAAAAAAAATATATATATAGTGTTTGTTTCGATTACTAAGATTTATTACAAAATAAATTTAAAAAATAAAAATTAAATTACATGAATAAAAATTAAATTAAAAAACTAAAATATTATATATATATACTTATTTATTTATTTATTGTAATGTACTAAATATACGAGAGAAAAATTTCTAAGCGGTTAAACAGGTGAATTTTGTATTTAAAAAAATAAGTCTTTTAAGTTTTTAGAATATTATAAATAAAATTATAAATCATTTGAAGATTTAAAATAAATTTAACCATAATTCATAGCATAATTATATAAATTACTTACAAAAATTTAGTTAAGGTTTTTTAAACATTTTTAGACTACATTCACAATTACTTTAATGATTATTACAAAAATTTTAAGTATTATTCGCTATTAAAGGAAAGAAAAATAATAATGATCTAAGAATTTAACAAACATATAATCCCCTTTTTATATGAGTGAGTTGATTTTTTTTTTAAACCGAGAATTCAGATCTATAACACAGCTCGAGCCCATCTTTGAACTTTCCTTTTCGAGATTTTCCTCAAAAATTTTAAAACGGAGAGAGATTTTCGCACCCTTATAAAGAATGCTTTAGGTTTCCGCACCCTTATAAATAATGATTCATTTTCTCTCCAAGGGATGTGGAAATCTCACAATTGCTTCACAAGTAGACATTTTTTGTCGGGTCAACTCAACCTTACCTTTTTTTTAAGATTACGGGAAAAATTAAGAATATTTGACATTTGTAAACGATTTTAGTGATGCATTATGCCAGATATTTGAACTCGAAAATTTAACCCAACTCCACTCAGGTTGGGTTGTCAACTCTATTCGAATTGTTCGGGCCACCAACTCAACCAACTCCAAATGTCTGGTTGGTCCAATATTTTTTTCCAACCAGACCAAATCTGTGGACACTCTATTCGAATTGTTCGGGCCACCAACTCAACCAACCCGACCAAATCCGTGTACACCCCTAATAGTTTGATTCTCAATAATATAATTGTCGAACCCGAGCGAAATAAGGTAAAACAAGCTCAATTTTATTAAGAATTAAAATTCCCAACATAGAAGAACCTACATTGCAAACAAAAAAGACACAAGGCAAAAGAGACAGTCCCAACGACCAAAAGAGAACATAGAGACTAGGAAACTAATAAGGATGAGAGAAGAGTAGAACCCAAACATGGGATTAGGATGGAGCACCAAGGTAAGATGCTAGCCTCAAGATGTCACTGAAGATCCCACCTGCTGTCACTTGAGCCCCGGCGCCCGGTCCTCGAACTATTAAAGGCTGAGTTCTGTACCTCGTCGTGGTGAAAGCGATGATGTTGTCGGATCCTGAAAGTTGTGCAAATGGGTGATCGTTCTTGTACTTTTGCATCTCGACGAAGCCTCGTTGATTTTCGACATCGACCACCCCGACGTATCGCAACACCTTTAGAAAATAATAAGGGGTTTACATAAACACCAGATAAAAGAGAATCCGGGCAGTCGAATACAGACACAGAGCAAGAGAAAAGGGATGGACTGCTCACTTTGTTGAAGTATGAGTTGGATTTAAACCAAAAATATTAATCATTTTGAGAGCTATGATACTGACAAGGGCAGTACCGCTAGTAAATATTGTCCGTTTTGGGCTTTTCCTTTCGAGTTTCCCCTCAAGGTTTTAAAACGCGTCTACTATGGAGAGGTTTCTACACCCTTGCAAGGAATGTTTCGTTTCTCTCTCCAATCGAGGTGGGATCTTACAATTCACCCCCTTGGGGTTCCAGCATTTATGCTGGCACACCTCTCGGTGTCTGGCTCTGATACAATTTGTAACAACCCAAGCCCACCGTTGGCAGATATTGTCCTCTTTGGGTTTACCCTTCCGGACTTCCTCTCAAGGTTTTTCAAACACATCTGCTAGGGAGAGGTTTCCACACCCTTATAAGGAATGCTTCGTTCCCCTCTCCAACCGATGTGGGATCTCACAATCCACCCCACCAGGGGCCTAGCGTCCTCGCTGGCACACCGCCTGGTATCTGGCTCTGATACGATTTGTAACAGCCCAAGCCCACCGCTAGCAGATATTGTCCTCTTTGGGCCTTCCCTCGAGATTTTTAAAATGCATCTGCTAGGGAGAGATTTCCAAACCTTTATAAGAAATGTTTTGTTCCTCACAATCCAACCCCTCTTGGGGGCCCAGCGTCCTCGTTGGCACACTGCTCGGTGTCTGCCTCTGATGCCATTTGTAACAGCCCAACAAATATTGTCCTCTTCGGGTTTTCCCTTCCGAGCTTCCCCTCAAGTTTTTAAAACGCGTCTGCTAGGGAGAGGTTTTCACACATTTACAAGGAATGCTTTGTTCCTCTCTCCAACCGATGTGGGATCTCACAATCCACCCCCTTGGGGGCTCAGTGTCCTTACTGGCACACCGCCCGATGTCTAGCTCTGATACCATTGTAACAGCCCAACCCCACCGCTAGCAGATATTGTCCTCTTTGGGCTTTCCCTTTCAGGCTTCCCCTCAAGGTTTTTAAAATGCATCTGCTAGGGAGAGATTTTCACACCTTTATAAGAAATGCTTCATTCCTCACAATCCACCCCCTCTTGGGGGCTAGCGTTCTTGTTGGCACACCGCCCGATGTCTGGCTATGATACCATTTGTAACAACCCAAGCCTAGCAGATATTGCCCTCTTTTGACTTTCCCTTCCAAGCTTCCCCTCGGGTTTTTAAAACGCATTTACTAGGGAGAGGTTTCCACACACTTACAAGGAATGCTTCGTTTCCCTTTCCAACCAATGTGGGATCTCACAATCCACCCCATTGAGGGCCCAGCGTCCTCGCTGGCACACCGCCCAGTGTCTAACTCTGATACTATTTGTAACAGCCCAAGCCTACCGCTAGCAGATATTGTCCTCTTTGGGCTTTCCCTACCGGGCTTCCCCTTAAGGTTTTTAAAACACGTATGCTAGGGAGAGGTTTCCACACCCTTATAAGGAATGCTTCGTTCCCCTCTCCAACCGTTAAGTAATGCATGTAACTTTACGTATCCTCAAGAAAACCATGGATATGCACAGCAGCTTAAAATACACGATGAACCTATATTTCTAAACGCTAAACACACTGGCAGATTATGTAGCAGATTCCTTAAAACTAAGTAACTTGCAGAACAATATTGTAGAGATACTCACTTCCCCAGCATTCTCAGCCTCCTGTCGTTTCCTCGTCAGCTCGGCATCGAACTGTGGCAATTGTTGCATGAACTCCTCAGCGGACGCACTGGCCTATAGTACATTAGAGGTCCAAGTCAACAATGGAGTACAAAATTTAAGCATTAAATGGTTAAACATATTATTTAGCCATACTCTTAATGGCTCTGGCACAAGGTTTTCCACTGGGATATCGGCTAGTTCGAGTTTCAAACCCGATTCTCTTGCAAGAATGATCACCTGAAACACGAACGAAACTTAAAGCATAAACAATTTTTACACGGGCGATTCAGAACACATGTTTTCGGATTTTACACAGGCGATTCAGAACACGTGTTTACCTTTCTGGCAACATCGGTTCCGGATAAATCATCTCTTGGATCGGGCTCGGTATAACCTGCTTGCTTTGCTTCGGACACGATGTCGCTAAAAGATTTACCACTCGTAAAGTTGTTGAAGATGTAACTCAATGTCCCACTGCAGCAGAAAATAACATGAAAGCAAAGACTGTCAAATTATAGGAATGCAAGGAGTCTATCCCTTCTAGACAGAATGCAACATATTAAGGGTTGTTAAGTGTGCTTAGACTTTTTTATACGAACATTTTCAATGACGATCGAGAAATAAATCTTCTTCGACATTCAAGTCCGAGCACTGCTTCCTAGAGAAATATTAAGATATTGGAAAGAGAAAGCAGTTTTTTCGAAACTGCCTTAGAACGCAAGTAAATAAACGTCGATGGCACCCCAACGTCGGTTGAATAAAAACTGGCCGGGAGCGAAACCATTTTCTGGAAACCCTATGATTTGGCAGAGATATTGGAAAGAAAGCCTATAGTACTGTATGTACGAGATTAAAACCGAAACCCTAATTTGAAAATCATGGTTGGGCCATTTGACGATCGTACATTTTAGTTGCCCTCATTTCGAAATACCTAAATTCAAGGCAATCAATGACGAGCGAGAAATAAATCTTCAATCTACATTGCTATACCTACCCTCTAAAAGCTCTCGAAATCCGTAGGAAGATTCGAGTGGAAGTTTTGCTGGTTGGATAATCTAGGAAAATGGGTATGAAAAACCAAACTTCATTGAGAAAAAGGAAAAAGATACAAAAAGAAAGTCTACAAAAGGGGGTCAACTCACCCAAGGGCTCTGGTCAAGTAAAAATAAGATCAAGAGTGTAATAAAAAAAGGGCTTTGTCACTAAAGCTCAAAGAAAAACGTCGAATCTAATTGTGAGATCCCACATCTCACATCGGGGAACGAAACATTCTTTATAAGGATGTGGAAACCTCTACCTAGTAGACACGTTTTAAAACCTTGAGAGGAAGCCCGAAAGGGAAAGCTCAAAGAGGACAATAACTGCTAGCGGTGGGCTTGGGCTGTTACAAATGGTATCAGGGCCAGACACCGGGTGGTGTGCCAACAAGGACGCTGAGCCCCAAAGGGGGTGGACACCATGCGGTGTGCGAGTTAGGACGTTGGGCCCTGAAAGGGGGTGGACACCGGGCGGTGTGCCAGCGTCTCGCTGGGCCCCGAAGGAGGGTGGATTGTGAGATCCCACATCGATTAGAGAGGGGAACGAAACATTCTTTATAAGAGTGTGGAAACCTCTCCCTAGCAGACGCGTTTTAAAAACCTTGAAGGGAAGCCTAGAAGGGAAAGCCCAAAGAGGACAATATCTGCTAGCGGTAGGCTTAGGGTTGTTACACTAACATGGGACTAAACACTACTCGAAGACCTCTTTGAACTCCTAAAGATTCTATCATGTCTCTCGCACCCTCACCTAGCACGAAAAAACACCCTTTGAGAGAACAAAGCTATGGTATTTGGGTCCAGATAAAATAGTCATACACCCTAGCAGTATGGGGACAATTATGTTAGGTGAAGGAAATATAAAGCAAAACTTTATTAAAAGAGAGGACAAGCAACCTGAAGATGCCTTCTATACGTAATATTTTGTCTCCGGTTTCGAGCAAACCACGTAGCGTGCTAATAATTGGAAGACCGGCTCCAACCGTAGCTTCGTAAAAGTAATGAGTATACGACTGTCGTTGAAGAGCTCTCAACTTCAAATACTGGATTGAACAGCAAAGATGTAACCAAAGAATTAGTATGGCACATTCGAATCAGTAATTTGTAATGCAACATAAAAAAAGACACGGTTTAATCATTCGTGATTTCATCGCATTCTCGAGTCTGAAATTTTCTGTTAACCAAAGCCGTACCAAACAGGAAAGACCTTTCCCATCCATAAAACACCCAGAAACTAAAAACTTCCACATTCTATAGCTGTCAATACGTTTCTTTTCGAAAGGGACGTGAAGGGTAAGAGAAGTAATTTCCATATAGGAGGTACCTGATCGAGTGGTCCCGAGTTAGCCCTTTTATTTGGAGTAATGACATGAATTCCTCTTCGAAGCCAGTTGTAGTAATGGCTAGCAATATCAGGATTGGCCGTGCAATCGACCAAAACGGTATTCGGAATAAAATGATTTTGATGCACATGCTGCACGAACCGTTCCATATCTGCCGTTTCACCTCTCTCACCTTGAAGTTCCCTCCAATTAGTTAAGTCAACTCCCCTACAATCACATATCTAAGTAATTAAATCGAGTATAATGGCAGCCTTTAAACGAAACAGCGCCGAACTTTACGTTTATATAATAAACTACAATGGGCATTAACCAAAAGAGCGTTTCGATTACGAAGGGATTCATGGTGAGCATCGAACGTGAGAACGCCAAGGATCAATGAGAAAATTGAAGCATAGAAAACGTAGAGACGAGAACGTAAAAATACAGAGGATGAGAGTACGTAACAAGCCTATTCTACGTTCGAAATTTTAGAACATCAGAAGATAACACGTTCAGGAGAAGGACCTTTGTCGAGTACATCCACGTAAACACACGTACGTCATAATGGAAAACAGTAATGGAATCCTGAATAACCCTATACGGTACAAATAATGAAAGGAATTGAAATCGAGTTTTAAACTTACTCGTCGCACAAAAGCATGCTTTTGGAGCTAATAATTCCCAGGACACGTAAATCGATGTTAAAGTCTTCTTTGAGAACTGATGCCTGCCAAAGAACAATTCTTATAAACATGTTAGAACTCAAAATGAACACTTCAATGACCAATCCACCCCCTTCGGAGTCCAGCGTCCTTGCTGGCACACCGCCCCATGTCCACCCCCCTTTGGGGCTCAACCTCCTCGCTAGCACATCGCCCGGTGTCTGGCTCTGATACCATTTGTAATAGCCCAAGCCCACCGCTAGCAGATATTGTCCTCTTTGGGCTTTCCCTCAAAATTTTTAAAACACGTCGGCTAGAGAGAGGTTTTCACACCCTTATAAAAAATGTTTCGTTCTCCTCCCCAACTGATGTGAGATCTCACAATCCACCCCCCTCTCTCTTCGGGCCCAGCGTCCTCGCTCGCACTCGTTCTCTTCTCTAATCAATGTGGGACCCTCCAATCACCCCCTTTGGGGCTCAACATCCTCGCTAGCACATCGGCTGGTGTTTGGCTCTGATACCATTTGTAACAGACCAAGCCCACCGCTAGCAGATATTGTCCTCTTTGGGCTTCCCCTCAAGCTTTTTAAAACGCATCTGCTAGGGAGAGGTTTCCACACCCTTATAAAGAATGTTTCGTTCTCCTCCCCAACCGATGTGGGATCTCACAAATTCACTTAATAAAAAATTGCCCCTTGGCGACCAAATTTTGGAGCATGCCGATGGAATTCTTTGGTTGGTCTACTGCCTTCCCAACCGTGGACGCGGGACATGTGCCAATTATCCACATGGATTTTATAATCCTTGGATAGCACCACAAAGGTAAAATAACTTTGAAATAAAAACCAGATTAATAAAAGATTTCGTTCATAAAGATCACCTGATCCTTTAGCTGCTCGAGTAATGTGGCACCAATAAGTCCAGGTCCGATGATTCCCATTGCAATCGTTGTCCTTGACAGGTAAAATCTCGAGTGCACGGCTCTCAAGGCTTTTATAGAATCTTCTCGCCTAACAACTACAGTAATGTTGTACTCCGTGCAGCCTTGGGCAATAGCACGGATATTTATGTTAGCCTGCATTGTAACTTACCATCATTATTCATGTAGAGAAAATAAATTACACAACATAACTAAGTACTGATGAAATTGTAAAAAAGAAAAAGGTGAATAAGTAATTTGTGACCTTTGCCAATGCATTGAAAAGGGTGGCACTGACTCCAGGAGTACTCGCCATTCTCTGTCCGACCGCTGCCAAAATGCTACAGTTCGGAACAACTGCGACCTGAGGATCATATTATATTATATTCTGTTTTCTTTCACTGTCTCGATAAAAACTCGGTAACTTATTAAATAAAATAAAATAAAATAAAATAATACAGATTGTATTCTGATGGAAACCGAAAACCTGAAGCAGATATCTCCAAAATGTGGGCTTAGGTGAAGAGCGTCAACTCGAGCCAAAGGGACGACAAAAAACGCCTCCAATCGGCTTATAATAGAGCCATGAATAGTTTTGTAAAAGCTCAAAACTTGTTTTTATTTGCAGGAATCCATTCAATTATTCTTGAAAGCATTCTGTTGGGCCTAAAAGCTAACTGCGAATTGACTAAGCTATGGTCAATGTTCTTTCTGCTTGGACCTTTTATCAAATTTCTCATGCACTTTCATTATCTTTAACAAAATTGATAGTACTCATCAAAAGGATAAAGGAGAGGATAAAGGAGGATAGGTGAATCTATTCATCCATTATATAATAGTTTTTCCATTTGTCGACTGCAATAGATTTGTAACAGCCTAAGCCGACCGATAGCAGATATTGTCCTCTTTGGACTTTCTCTTTCGAGCTTTCCCTCAAGGTTTTTAAAACGCGTGTGCTAGAGAGAGGTTTCCACACTCTTATAAAGAATACTTCGTTCTCCTCCCCAACCGATGTGGGATCTCACAATCCACCCCCCTTCGAGGCTCAGCGTCCTCGCTGGCACTCGTTCCCTTCTCCAATCAATGTGGGACTCCCCAATCCACTCCCCTTCGAGGCCCAGCATCCTTGCTGGTACACCGTCTCGTGTCCACCCCCCTTCGAGGTTCAGCCTCCTCGCTGGCACATCGCCCAGTGTCTGGCTCTGATACCATTTGTAACAACTCAAACCCACCACTAGCAGATATTGTCCTCTTTGGGTTTTCCCTTTCGGGCTTCCCCTCAAAGTTTTTAAAACGCATTTGCTAGGGAGAGGTTTCCACACCCTTATAAAGAATGTTTCATTCTCCTCCCCAACCGATGTGGGATCTCACAATATTGATCTTTTTCATTGTTCAAAGAAATAAATTATCCCCACACTGCATCAATCCACTAAAGACGGGGAAGGAAGGAAAAGTCTGAACTTTTTGGTATGCACGAAACATATAGAAGGAAAGAAAATCTGACTCCTCGAGTCAAAACAATTAATTACCTGCGAAAGGCGCCCAGCCTCTAAGGCTTGACGGAATCTAGATTTCAAAGCCTCAGCAACAGCTTTTACTTCCTTCTCGGGCACCGCAAAACACACAGAATGTTCGCTACTAGCCTGCATTAACCTTCTTATAAGCATCATACAATAAAGTCTAGATTAAAGTCGAAAAAGAAGAGGTTATATCGAATCACCTGAGAAATCATAATAACATTAGCTCCTACATCTTTAACAGCACCAAAAATGGCATTGGCGGTACCCGGGACACCAGCCATTCCAGTGCTGGAGAAAAATTGGGGGACGAGGTATGGAAATGAGATTAAGATATCAGTAAGGAAGACATACTCATAGTTTAAGACAAAGATGGATAATAACGACGAATTAAACTCACCCTTCAACATTTATAAGCGCAACATTGTCAATAGTTGCAAATCCTTTAACAAAAGACACTAGACTCTCGCTTTCCTCGTCAACTGTTTGACGGCAGATCGTTGTTCCAGGTGCAGAGAGATTGAAAATATTCCTTATGATAATCGGTATGTCATATTGCATTACTGGAATAATCGTACGAGGATGTAAAACATTTGCACCAAAATACGACTGCACGTCAATATAATATATATTAGCGAAGCAGAGTTCGATTTTCATTATAGAATACAACAACCAGACTTACCATCTCCCAGGCCTCTTGATAGGACAATGTCTTTAAAACAACTGCTTCCTTAACTGCACAAGAAATAAACCTCATGATATAGCAACATTGTCACTTTGATGAGATTAAAGTTCTAATATAAGTTCTAATATAAAGCATAGAAATTTAGAGTATAATGTGTTAGGGTAAGCTCTCATGGCTTTGCTTTGGGCTTCTCCAAAAGGCCTCATACCAATGGAGATGTATTTCTTACTTATAAACCCATGATCATTCCCTAAATTAGCCAATGTGGGACTCCCTCCCAACAATCCTCCCCTCGAACAAAGTACACCATAGAGCCTCCCAGGAGGTCTATGTAGCCCTTGAACAGCCTCCTCTTAATCGAGGCTCGACTCCTTTCTCTGGAGCCCTCGAACAAAGTACCCCCTTTGTTGGACACATGAGTCACTTTTGACTACACCTTCGAGGCTAGCAATTTCTTTGTTCGACACTTGAGGATTCTATAGATGTGGCTAAATTAAGGGCATGGCTCTGATACCATGTTAGGAATCACGGATCTCCATAATGGTATGATATTGTCCACTTTGAGCATAAGCTCTCATGGCTTTACTTTGGGCTTCCCCAAAAGACCTCGTACCAATGAAGATGTATTCCTTACTTATAAACCCATGATCATTCCCGAAACCCACAATCATTCCCTAAATTAGCCAATGTGGGACTTCATCCCAACAATCCTCAACCGTAGCAACATTGCTGCTTTGATGAGATTAAATTTGCAATAAACAGGGCAGGTGTATTAAAAGACGAGACCGAACCTGGATCCATATAACCACTAAAGTTCTAATATAAAGCATCCGAACGTTTTTAAATACAAGCATAGAGATTTCAAGTATAATGTACTTAAATGTTTCATATAATTATGAGTTAAGCACAAAAGTACGACATATACCTTTTCTCGGATCTGCACTATAAACACCATCGACATCAGTCCAAATAGTGACTCTCCGAGACGTTAATAGAGCACCCATTATCGCAGCAGAAAAGTCACTCCCATCTCTCTTTAAAGTAGTGGGTATGTTTTGATGTGTACTGGCAATAAAACCAGTTGCAATGATTATCTTGGCCGAGTTTTTGGAATACCATCGCTCAAGTCTTCTCGCAGATTCTGAAAAGTCGGGATCAACTTGATTTGAAGAAGTTGGATTTACTATCAAAACTTCCCTTGTATCCATCCACTTGCAATCAAACCCCCTCTAACAAAACACTTCAAAGAATCAGTATCATATATCGGTAACAGATTTGCAAGCTGCATTAACAAATAGAAAGAAAAACACGTGCCACACCTGTCTAATAACAGCCGACAACAAACTAGCGGACCACAATTCTCCATGTCCTACAACAAAATCTGTAAAGGATTCCATGGCATGACCAGCTGCAAGATGATACGAAGCAAGTCACGGGTCAATGTATTTTCTACCATGAAAGGTTAACTAGTCGGGAAGAAAAGAATGCCCAACGACAATACGTCAAATATTAGCAAAGGGATCAAAATCAGACTAAATTACTTATTTTCAGTGAGATTTTCATCAAAGAATCTATATATTAAATCTTAGGTACGTAGCCATCATGACTTGAACCAGTTCTCGCTAAGCCCTTCATTAACGGTGGTATACGCTATGGAGATACTAGAAATAAATTAAGCTCGATTTTCTACAACGACAATCCTCTACATATCTTCACAATGGTATCATATCGTCCACCGAACAATGCGCAATCAATGATGTAAGAGTATACCTACTTACCAATATAAATTGCTTGAAGCATAGCCAGCAGATTATCAATATCATGATGCAACTGTGATAAGAAACTGGCCAGTTCTTCCCCATCAAGCAAATCATGTGCTGTTGATTTATACTTTTCTCGAACAGCATCTAAGGAAGATTCATAAGACTTGTCCCGTGATTGAGCCTTGTTAATGAGGTCATACATCATATCCGTCACTTTCGACATTGCAGAGACAACTACCAATTTCATCTCCGAATCATCACTAACTATTACTTCAGCAACATTCTTAATTCGTTCTGAGTTACCGACACAGGTACCACCGAATTTATGGACGGACCAAACATCACCCTTGGGAAGTTGAACATTTTCCGTGGATTTTTCCAACGAGACGTCTGCTAAGAAGTGAAAAATCATGAAATGGCTGAGTAAATGCATATCTTCATCCAAAAGCAAAAACCATAACTTTAACAATTAATGAAATAGAAAGCAGTCAATGGACCTGCAATGGAAGCACATATTTGTTTCCTTTGTGTCCCCCTTCTTAACCGCTGACCGACAAGGGCCATTCTGTAACACAAAACGTACCGTCCTCATTATTCAAAAAGCATTTAGACGATGTCGAGTAAAAGCTTTACAAGTAGATAATGTACCGTCCTCACTAGACTAGTATTCTCAATTTAACGACAATGAAGTATCAGTAAAAATCCTTGATATGGCTTCCAAGACTCGTAATTAAACGAATATCTCCCAAAACCACCTTACGACAATTGAAGCAAGGATGAGCTTTTCAAATTCATATGGTTTTTTTTATTTTTACTATTATTATCATGAACAGACGAAAGCTGAACAAAGTTCCCCCATTCCTCTGCCAAACACACGAGAGATGATAAAATGAGGCAGAAAATAAATTCAAAAATTGACTAGATAATCTAATTCAACTGTAACAACCCAAGTCCACTTCTAGCAGATATTGTCCTCTTTGGACTTTCCCTTTCGGGCTCACCTTCAAGGTTTTTAAAACGCGTCTGCTAGGGAGAGGTTTTTACACATTTATAAAGAATGCTTTGTTCTCCTCTCCAACCGATGTGGGATTTCACAATCCACCCCCCTTCGAGGCCCAACGTCCTTGCTGGCACACCGCCTCGTGTCCACCTCCCTTCGGAGCTCAGCCTCCTCGCTGACTCATCGCCCGGTGTCTGGCTCCGATACCATTTGTAACAGCTCAAGCCCACCGCTAGCAGATATTGTCCGTTTTGGCCCGTTACGTATCACCGTTAGCCTCACGGTTTTTAAAAAGCATCTGCTAGGGAAAGGTTTCCACACCCTTATAAAGAATGCTTTGTTCTCCTCCCCAACCGATGTGGGATCTCACAATCAAATACAAACGAGATGGATTATGGATAAATTCCAAATATCCTAGAAAATGGTACCAAGTTTTCCATTGCCAGAAATTGAACTCAAGTCTCCCGCGTGAAAGCCAGATATACTAACATAAGAAAAATAGACACCAAAGAAAAATCACAACGACCAAACACAGAATGATCCTAGAAGAAAAAAACCCATCTAGCAAATTACGCAAGCATTACAAAAAACAAGCCTCAGCTCTTGCAACAAAATTAAAATTTCCTGATAAGCTTTACCCAAGTGATTTTTATCAATGAAATGATGCAGGATACAAACGTAACGGTGCAACTTCACCTCATGCATGGGTTTATGAGTAAGGAACACATCTCCATTGGCACGAGGCCTTTCGGGGAAGCCCGAAGCAAAGCCGCGAGAGATTATACTCAAAGTGGACAATATCATACCATCGTGGAGATTCGTGATTCCTAACCAATCAACTGTTACATAGCGCATTCTAAAACACCGCCAAATTACAACAAAACAATCCTCAACCAAAAAATTCCACCCAAACAACTCATCCACATGTTTAAATCAGAAAAAAGAAAGAACACTACAAGCATAAGAGAGAAAAACAAGGAGAAATTGAAAGAAAAAATGGTTAAAAACACAGAAGAGAAGAAATGTTCAAGAAAAACTTCAATGGGTAAACGCCAAACAAACTCTCAGGATCAAAAAGAGCCAAAGAAGAACCCACAACCAAACCCCAACAGATCTTCCAGTGCTATAAACAAAAAACCAAAACAAACCCAGTTTGATTTCAGTTCTTAATTTCAACCCATCTCAACAAATCCAGTTTCCACAACACTCAAAGAGAGAAAAAAACAAGTCCAGATCGGGTAAATTCATACCTGTTAAGCTTAGAACGTAAGAGCGAAATGGGATGTCGGCATTGGGAGGAGGAGTATATGGTGTATTTGGGATTGGAGTCAATGGGCGGTGTTTGAGGCGAAAGAACATGGGATGAGTGAGATAGCACATAGGAGAGCGAGGCCATTAGAAATTGGGGAAATGGGGTTTGGCAGAGCCGGCGGCGGAGTGCTATTAATCAGTGGCTTTTGTTGTTGTTTGTGGGGTTTTGGGATTTCATTCAAGTTGATGGGCGCTGCATGACGAGGGAGAAGGGGAAGTGAGTACTTGTGGTGAGATGATATACACAACGGCTCATATGCGTTTGATAGCGCTTTGGACCAATGACACTGCCACGTGGAGATATTGTCAACTTGCTCATACCATTCTATGTGCGCACTAATGCACCAAACCATTATATACATATATATATATATATATATGTATATATATATATGTATCTATGTGTATAAATATGTATGTGTGTGTATAAATATGTATGTGCGTGTATGTATCTATGTATGTATGTGTATGTGTGTATTTATCTATGCATGTATGTATATATATATATAGTTACGGTGTATATGACTCAATTATTAGATCGTAAAATTTTTTAATTCCGACAATGCTAATGAATTCAATACAATCCAACCATTTCATTTTTTTTTGTTAGATTGATTTGTGTTATTCCGGTCATTTATTTAAATTTTTAGTTTTAATAAAAGTAAAATATTAGTTTATAAAATATTTATTTATTTATTTTCAAATATTTAATTATGATTTGTAACTCAATTTCAGTATATAATTTTAAAAATTATATATATATATATAAACGAAGTGTTCGTGAGTTGATATAGACTTAATTTAATTATTCGAATTGTAAATTTTTTCAACCTAGACGAAAATTATTAAATAATAAATTCAATACAATCCAACCATAATTTTTTTTTTGTATTAGGTTAATTTGAGTTGTTCGAATCATATATTTAAATTTTGTTTTTACTTCATAAAATATTTATTTTATTTATTTTCAAACGTCTCAATTTTGTATTTAAAATTTGTTTAAGAATAAATAAACAAAAAATTAATAATTATGAAATTAAATATAATATATATCATATTGTACGGTAAGAAAAAATGAATATTTTAAAAGTAAAATAAATTTAAATTGGTTCGATTCAATACAATCGAGTTTTTAAAAAATGTACAAAGTTTTCATTTATTTGAACTTAACCCAACTCAAATAAGTTCATAATTCAACACATAAATCGACTGCGTTTTCGGGTCATCACATTTTTCAAACAGATCTATTTATTGACATATAAAAATGTCGATATATTAATATAAATTTAAGACTCGGCTTTAAAATTTCAAATTAATCTACTTTATTAATTTTGTTCATAGTGTAGATAACATAAAGTCTATAAATAAATTAAATGATTCATTACTTTATATTATAATTTTTTTAATATATATTTATATATATATAATTTATTAGTCACATATGTCGCCTTTACTGATGTATAATTTGACAAATTTTTGTTTTTATTTTTTTATTTTTTCTATTAGAGAAAGATTCCTTTAAACAATGCAAAATAAGAAAAAAAATGCCTATTAAAATAAAGCATTATGAATTTTGTTTATATATATATATATATATATATATATCCAAATTCTAGTTATATCTTTAAAAAAATATTTTTAAACTTTAATTTTTTTTTAAATTAAAAAATACTCTTAAAATTTGAAAAAAAGTTCAAAAAAACATGTTCGGGATGAAAATAGTTAATACTTTATTTAAAAAATAACATTTGCCTTTAAAAAAATATTTAATTAAACTTTCAAAATTTTATTATTACTCTTAAATTAAAAAAAAAACTTCAGTAAAAAGTTAAAAATTATTTTTACCATTAATATATGAACGAAACCGTTACCATCTATTTAAAAAATACTCGTAAACATTCAAAAGTAACAATAAAAAGTTTGAAGATGATTATAACGCGTAAATAGATCGTTTGGTCTATAATATATATATATATATAGTAAGAACTTTTTTTAACTTTTCTCATGAAAGTTAACTGCTTTTAACACGGTTTTTAAATTTTCATGGATATTTTTTAATACTAATGGAAAATATATTTTAAATTTTTTCAAATTCTTTAAAAGTATTTTTAATTATTTTATTAAAAAATATTATTGAAACTTTTTAAAAGTTTAAGAATTTTTGGATATAATAAATAATATAATGACAAAAAAGAACATTTCTAATTTCTAAATTTTTTAAGTAATTATTATTCCAAAGTAATTAATATATTAAATAATAAAACTTGTATTATAATATTAAAATATATAAAAGTTAAAAAGCAAAAAAGAATTATGAAGTTTGTCCTCTTTGAACCACTTTTTTATTACTTGATTGAGTATTGATTTGGTAAAAGTAGCTTACGACACGGTTGATTGATTTTGTTCGTAAATTTGACTAATCGATATTTATAGTTTATATATAACGTATAAATATGCTCGGAGATGATAACTTTTATATTTCCCTTTTTGCCCTTTAATATTCTTTTATAATGCTTTCAAATATTCCTATTATGTCCCTACCTGATATATCGAACATCGATCATTTTTCTACCGAGCCTGCTATACATATGCCCACAATGGTCCGTGTACCATTTAATCTTTTTTTTTTTTAAATTATTTGAGTTTAGAGAATAAATCCAAATATTTCAAAACGTCATTTTCTTAATGTCAAATGATAGAAAGAGTTTTACTTTTATAAGAAATCTCGGAATGAAAATTAATATTTTTTGTTCTATGTAAAGAAAATATGAAATTTCGATAAAGAAACAAATTCTGAAAATTTAATGGTTTATTAGTTTATATTGCTCGACTTTGTTGTTGATCATAGCTTTATTTTCAAACATAAGAAATATTCACGTGATTCATATTTATTTTCAAAACGAAAACAAATTATCATGTTATCTTAAAATTTAGGGTTCGTTTACTAACAATGAAAGAGAATAAAATGTAGTACCCACTTTATTCTCCGATGTTTACCAAAATAAAAAAACGGGAATAAAAGATAAATTTGATATGTTATCCAAAATGGTGATCGATCTCGTTCTTATTGCTGTGTGAAACTTACCTTTTTTTTTCTTTTTTGGTATACTTTACAATATCTTATCGTTCTCTCCTTTAACCTTTCTCGAACTTTTTTTAATAATTTTTTTTATTTATGTATTATTTCTCGTTTGTCTCGAAGCTCCCCTTTATTTTTTATTTTTTAAAGAATGGGTTATTTTTACTCGTGTTAGTCGTTTAAAATTTTAATTTTTGGCCAAATTCGAATAAGACGTAATGATAACAATTGCTTTGGTTTCCATGACTAAATCTCACAAAATGAAGATAAAAAGTAAATATTAGTGGAAACAAACTATACCGAATTAGAGAAATTTTGAAGTTTCAAACACAAATATTCATTTCACTAGATACACGAGTTGAAGCTTTTGGGCATGTTGCTAATGTTCAAGGTGGCGTCGTTCCTCAAGGAGCGTTACAAAACCAGAGGAACGCTACAAAACCAAACTCTACCCTAAAATACAAGATCGAGATTAAAACTTGAGAAGTGTTTGGAAAAACTTTGTAAGCATGACTCTAACCCGAGCAAGCTCTTGCTTTCGATACATGCTTTTTTCTCTTTTCTTGAACTCATGCATAGATTATTTCGACAGGTAAGGCTCGTTCTACTTATCTGAACTTCATTTCTACCAAGTGTCTTACAACTAGACTCCTTGAACTCACTTCAGCTTATAACTTGCTTTTATTTCTTATCAACCTCTAATCTAGCTTTTAAGCTTGTTCGAAAATTTGGATGACGTAACTAGCCTCACCTACTTGGGGACTTTTTACTTTTTAGTTCTTCGTAGCTCTTCATGTGTTTGAGAACTAATAAAGACGTCTTAACCATACTCTACATAGTAACTCAATCACAGAATCTTGTGGCCGTTAGGTAAGGTCGAATAATTGGCATAGCTAGAACATCAAAACCCCATGTTCTTTAGTTTTCCAACTCCTCTTACAAGTTCGATATGCATTTGAGTCCTTTTCTGCTTTAACTATTCTCCTAACTCAAATTCGTGGAGCATAGTCAACATTTTAGCCCAAATAATTATATAACTATTCTATCTATTCTCATTGATCAGTTTCCTAGAGCCCATTTATACGTTTTTAGGTTACTACGGTAGGTTTTCTTAATACAAGCATTTAGGTTCCACTAGACCATTTAAGTTTCACTCGAGTGAGGACCTTCTTCTTTGGATACAACCCCAGAGAGTTCGATGATGCAGGATTCTTCCAACCCGAGTCAAATAGGAAGAACTCGAAGATTCCACCTTTGGAAAGCGCCTACACCTAATAGCTTAAGCCGCTGTTCCCATTCCAGATCTTGAGAAAGAATGTTATTGACTATTTCCGAATACATATTTCTCATTTGCACTTTCGAGTGTGCGCTTTAGTTTTCGAATTTCTAGTTTGAAAGTTCTTAACTAACCTTAGCTCAATCAACGCTTCATTTAGGTTCATTCACTCTCATTGATTGGATCTTTAGAGCACAATCATTGTCGAGCTCCTACTCATACCCAAGCGCTATAAATCTATGTCATAGACTCTTATAAACTAGCACCTAGGTTCTACTATTCTATCTTCTTTTTTTTTCTTTTAGCATTCCTACTAGTCATCTTCTAACTTTTCAACGTTAGCCCAACGAAACTCTTGCTAACTTACTAATCTCTTAAATCTCGTTAGCTAGTGATAACATCTCCTTATACAAAATTCAGATCAACCAAGAGATAAGGCTATAACTAGATTATACCAAACTTTTTTTTATCTACTTTCATGTTGCATTAGTTTATTATTATACATTTTGTGTATGACATTTCAACAAAATCATGTCTACTTGTACCCGACATGAAATACCTCAAAATATATTATTGGAAGACCAAGTAGTCATCAAACCTCTCCAACCAAGTGTTGTAAACTCGCTTCCCAACATATTTTCAATGCAATCGACATATATGATGCTTTGTTTTCAACTTATTTCCTCTTATGTTTTATAAGAATATTTTCTCTTGAAACATGACTCAAGGCTAAAAGCTGGGTCGAGATTGCCTGCAAAGATCAATTCTCGTACGACTAACTTATTCATTGAGTTTAACAAACGCTGCATAATCTAAAAGAGTACAATTGTGACACAAAACATTCTATATAGGGAGATGACGATGACGTGTTTGTCAATAATTACTAATAGAAATATGAATTGCCTTTAATAAGTTGCATCTTAATCATCAAAGCAGATTCCATAAAGTTCAAAAAATAAAAAGAAAAAAAAGAATCTATGGCTAGTGGCTACTTATTAAATGATGCAGCCTGATCTGCAAAACCATGCAACTTTCAAATCTTTTTTGACTTTTTCAAATTAAAAAGCTAAATTTCTTTTGTGTCAAAAAGTACATCATGAACATGGGGAAAATACTTGAATCTACCCCTAGACTAATAAATAGTTTAGCATTTAATGTAATATGTTCGCAAATTCCCACATCTAATAGTAAAGGTGTTCATATAATCCGATAGCTAGACTAACCAAGACTATTCAACCTAAACTATAAAAGTTAGATTGGGTTATAACTTTTTTCGGTTTAAGTTGGGTTGAATCGAAAAATCGAAAAATCAGTTCACTTGGTAGACATTTTTTTTGTTGGGTCAACCTAACAAACCCAACTAACCCGACCAACTCAAGAATAGAGTTACAATCCAACTCTACTCTTAAAGGGATTAAGAATATTTGGCATTTGTAACTGATGTTAGTAATGCGTTCTATTGTTTAAAGAGTTAGAGGGTTCACAAAAATCCAATGACCTAAAAAACTCGATCAACCCAACTCAACTTAGTTATGAATTTCTTTGGTTGGGCTAAACCGAAACAACCCAAATTTCTTTATTAATTTTAAAATAATATTTTGCTTACAATACAATTTATATTCATATATTTATTTAATTTTTATTATTACTCTTTCACCTACTAATATTTACTTTTATTTTTTTATTAAAAATAAAATTTTGAATAAATGACTCGAACCAATCCAACTAAAAAAAGTGGGTTAGGTTGGGTTAATTATTCAACGAGGGTTGTTTGGGTTAAAAAAGTTACAATCCGAACCATTGGTTTGGGTCTAAGAAAATGTCCTAACCCAACCCGACCCAACCCACGAACGCCCCTAATAAGTCCAAAGTGTTTCAGTTTCTTCACAAGTCACAACAAGCTCTAATCTTCAAAAACTACATGATCATAAATTCATTCTAAAAATAGGTATGTTCTTAAAAGCTCCCAAGTACACATCTCAATATACATGCAAAGGATACTTACAATTTGGTGATGCCAGCTTTTATCCTGTTCTGCAGAAGCAAGTCCATGCTCAACTCGCTGCTAACCTGAAAAGGCATTTGAATTCATATCATGCATAACAAGGAAAATACCATTAGCTTGTAGGATAAAAACCAACATACCTGGTCAGCTGGCATCCCGCTCGGCCTTGTAAGACGAGAACCAAACTACACGTCTAAACCAAGCTTCATCGGAAAGGAAAAGTAAAAATCAAAATGCAACTGAACGAACTTTGTTAAACAGTAATTTGAAATATCCATTTGATGTTCCTCAAAAAACGTCATCGCTGATATTGTAATCATCTGGCATCACTAGAGTACCGTGTTTCATTACATCGTTCAAACCGACTAACAAGTGTTTAGATTCAAGGGCTTGAGGATTAGAAGTGTCCCCAACCAAGAACGAGACGAATTCCGAGCCAACTTCAACCCAAGAACAACCAGGAGCTTTGGCCACACCATAATCTCTCATGAGAGTCCTTATTTTCGCCAACTTACTCCAAGAACCTGCAGCAGCATACATGTTAGCAATCAAGACATAGTAACCAGAATGATCAGGCTTCATTTCCAGAAGTTTCTCGGCAGCCCATTCCCCGATATCCGTGTTTCGATGGATGCAACATGCTCCGATAAGAGTCGCCCACATAGCAGACGTCGGTCTATAAGGCATTCTCGTGATAATCTCCTTCGCTCTGTCCAACAGACCAACCCTCCCAAAAAGGTCTGCCATACAAGCATAATGTTCCAAATGAGGGCTTAGTCCATGCACACTTTGCATCTCTGCAAATAAAACTTTACCCTGTTTCACAAGACCAGAGTGACTACAAGCTGATAGGACAGCAACCATAGTTATATGATCTGGTTTGATATCGACACTTTTCATTTCTTCGAACAGCCTTAGTGCTTTCCTCCCCTCTCCTTGCATGCCATAGCCTGTAATCAGGGAAGTATACGTCACTTCGTCCTTTTTGCTTAATGAATCGAAAACTCTCTTAGCTTCTAAAACCTTGCCCGACCTTGCATACATGTCAACCAAAGCATTCCACAATAACAAATAATCTCGAAAATCTTGGCGTTTAGTAATGTAACAGTGAAATTCTCTCCCATGTTGTAAATCTGCAACTCGAGCACAAAGAGGAAGAATGCTAGCAAATGTCACATAGTTCGGTTCTACACCAAATAGTAACAATTCTCTAAACAGACGCAGGGCGTCCTCAACCCGGTCGACATGTGAGAGGCCAGAAAGCATGGAATTCCACGTGATTATACTTTTGTCATCATTTAATCGAAACAAAGTATATGCACGCATGATGTCTTTACAACGAGCATACATGGTAAGTAAAGCGTTTTGAACAGTGGATGACTTATGATAACAATGTCTGATAGTAAAGCCATGAATTTCTTTTCCTAATCTAATGGCACCAATGTGGGAACAAGCACCTAAACCTATTATCATTGCTACATCGTCCAAATGAATACCAAAATTTCTCATTTGAGACAGTAACCTAAGAGCTCGAGTAAACTTACCAAGGCGCAAGCAACCTCCAGCTATAATATTCCAAGTTACAATGTTAATTTCAAGACACTTGCTCTGCATGATGTCAAATAGTTCAAATGCCTCCTTCCACATACCCTTGGAGGCATAACAAGAGATCATGGAATTCCACGATACTGCATCCCGGTCAAGCATATTGTCGAACAAGTTACGTGCAGTGTCCAGCTCGCCACATCTTCCATACATAGATATCAGAGCATTCTGAACAAACAAACTCCATTGATTTGACCAAGAATTAATACACTTGTGAACTTCTAAACCAAATCCCAAATTTTGGGTTTCACCACAAGCCTTCAAAATGGACGGAAAAGTGAAATTATCTGGTCTGACCCCTTTACTCAACATCTGTTTATAAGCTGAAATGGCTGACTCATGAAGTTCATTTCTGACATATGATGTGATGAGTAGATTCCAAGGACAGGGGTGAAATAAATTAGAATTCTCAACAAGGGTATGAGCCTCGGCCAGAAGTTTAAAGCTCGAGTAGAATGTGACAAGCTTGGGGACCAAAATGGAGTCTTCCTCGAGACCCGAGGTGATAATGCGACCATGAAGTTGCTTACCTGATGGGAGTGAGCTACAAGTGGTGCATGATACAAGAAGAATGGAGATGGATTGCACGATGAGGTCAAATGAATCATTATAACTACGGTGCAATTGAACGAGGGAGAAGGCTTCAAATGCTTTGGACAATTGACCATGAGAGGCAAAGCTTTTAAGGGAATCAAAAATAGAATTAATCATAAATTCTCTACCATTGCTCACAGGTACATTTTTCCATTGTTTAGGTATGAATGTCAGGAGCTTATATATAGAAAGACCTCGGAGGATGTATTCAGGAGAGGAAGATGACATACACAATAGTAAGCAAGAACCTATAACATGTTTTATCCCTTTAGTTGCAGCATAGAGCTAGGAAATTTTGATGGATCAGTGACTATAATATATGCCCCACGATTGAGAACGAAATGCCAACAAAAATACCATATCCCTGAAAAAAGGAACTAAACAAACGTCAAAATACTCGAAAAATAAAGGATTATAAGAGAATTGTAAGCATTGGATGAACATTCAAACTAGATACCCAGACATAATATCAAATTCATATGAATTCTTCCTTTGGAAGTAGATTCTATTAATTCTAAGCCCATTCTTTCCTCATCTTCCCATGGCAGCCGCACACAACTCTAGAGCAAGCTTCTCTAAAATACCCCCCCCCCCCCGCAAGACGGTAGGAATCACGACTCTCCACAATGGTATGATATTGTCCACTTCGAGCATAAGCTCTCATGGCTTTGCTTTGGAGAGCCTAGAAGCCCTCATACCAATAGAGATGTATTCCTTACGTATAAACTCATGATCATTCCCTAAATTAGCCAACGTGGAACTCCCTCCCAACAGTCCTCAACAAACCTCCCCTCGAACAAAGTACACTACAAAGCCTCCTATGAGGCCAATGGAGCCCTCAAATAGCCTCCCCTTAATCGAGGCTCGACTCCTTCTCTGGAGTTATCGAACAAAGTACACTCTTTGTTCGACACTTTAGTCACTTTTGACTACACCTTCGAGGCTCATAACTTCTTTGTTCGACATGTCAGGATTCTATTGACATGACTAAGTTAAGGGCATGGCTCTAATACCATGTTAGGAATCACGACTCTCCACAATGGTATGATATTGTCCACTTTGAGCATAAGATCTCATGGCTTTGCTTTTGGTTTTCCTAAAAGGCCTCATACGAATGGAGATGTATTCTTTACTTATAAACCCATTATAAACCCATGAGCATTCCCTACATTAGCCAACGTGGAAATCCCTCTCAACAATCCTCAACAAAGACAAGAAAACCCACCATCCACGTTTAACGACAAACACACTAACTGGAGCTCAAGCCGGCAGTGACGTCCAATGCATAGCACTTGCGGCCACTTTACAAAGTCAAACCGCCTTGGCCTCTGTCACCCTCGTCTTAGCAACAACCGAATAGAATAAATGGAATTTCAACCAAATCAGTCGGTTTGGTTTTCTTAGGGTATGGAATATAATCACTACAAGTTACGACAATGTTACAGAGGTTTGAAGCTTTTGAAAAACAGAGATGGAGATTGAGAAGGAGTACCTGAAGATGGAGCGAGGAAGAAGATTGAAGGGCCGGAGAGCGACGGCGGCCGTGGCAGTGTTGAAGCAAGAATACAGGGGATACGGCCGTGAAAAGAATAGAAGGGGAGTTGATTGGGCTGGGCTTTGTGATGGATTGGGCCCTTATCGGGCCAATGATTTGGGCCTAGAAATATGAGGGAAATTATGACCAGTAAATAAAAAAGAAAAACAAAAATTGTACCAGGCTATTTAATAAGCTATATTTATTATTATCTATCTTTAATTCTCTAATTTTAAATTTATGCTTTCATTTAAGGCAATTATTTCACCCATTTATGATAAATTTTATTTTCAAAAATATATTATTTAAATATTATTACATTAATTAAAGTTTTTTTATTTTAATTAACTTTTTATTATTAATTTTTTCAAATTGATGAATTTTTTCTAAACCTCATTATAAATGTTAACGTTTTTTTATTTTTATTTTTAAATATTAAATGTGGTTCTTAAGTTAAAAGATATTAATGAAACGTTCGAAAACTCAGTATATTTTTTAAATTCTTTTAAAAGTTAAAAGATATTTTTGAAACGGTTTTGTCCGTATTTTTTTAACTCAAAAGTACTTTCCACATTTGCCCCTCTTTTTCTATATGTGGCTTATATTAAATGGCACGTTGACCAAGGTTGACTCGAAAATATCTCGATGAGAACTATCCATGTGGTGATGATACGCAATTCTTGAACCCATGTAATCCGAGCATTCAATAACAAGTATGGTTGAGGGAGTCGAAGGTAGAGTTCAAAATTCAAGATAATCATAAAGGGTCTTATTAAAAGGTTTCAAATTGAATCATAAGATAGAAGAGTTTCATGTTCGTTAATGATACACGAATCAATTGAATCATTTTTACTCGATAAATTCAAAAGGCAGCCTATTTTAATTTTAATGCTATAACTGTCCGACGCCCATGAATTAATAATTTAGGGGATACACACTCCCAGAAGTTATACGAATCTATATGTACCTATAAACGTAAATAAATATCTATACATACGTACACTATAAATTATCGAGGGCACCATTTTTATCCGTTTTCATTTGAAAACTACCACTCCAAACTTATACTGTGTTCATAGGCCTCGAAGCATATTTTAGCTGTTGATAAGCATCATCGAGCTCAAGGCTGAAGATAATCATAACGGTCTTAAATTTCAAGCTGAATGAGAAAATGGATGAGTTTCAAGTCGATTTATTTAACGTTAAAAGGTAATGATATGCTTGATTGAATCAAAACTTTTAAATTGTCCTATTTAAAATTAGTTATTACAGTTGGTTGGTTGATTCAGTATAGAAAATCTTTATAATATAATAATATATATATATCATTCATACCGTACATCGTCTTATGTCATATCATGCACATAACATGTCCTTCAACATATCATATTATATCATGCACATATCATATTATAAAGCATGTCACAATATGTATTATATCGCCAAACGTGTTACACCATAACATATATCATATTATCAACACATCACATCACATCATAACATTAATATATTATATTATAGTCATATCGTATCATAGACATATCATAGTCATAACGTTTTATAAGCATGTCATAGTCATATCATTTCATAAACATATTATAATCCTATCATTTCATAAACATATTATAATCCTATCATTTCATAAACATATTATAATCCTATCATTTCATAAACATTTCACACATATCAAGCCTGTGACACGTGCAAAATCACGAGGCATGTGTCATCATACAAACATCAATTTCTAACCATGCCGATAGTAAAACCACTTACTTGATTGGTCTTAGCCAAAGTTCTATCTAGCTCCAAATTTGATTGTTTTCATATTTCGAATTCGTTCTTACTCATGCTGATGTTGTTGGATGAAAGTCCCACATCGGCTAATTTAGGGAATGATCATGGGTATAATCAAGAAATACTATCTCCATTGTTATGAGACCTTTTGGGGAAGCCCAAAGCAAAACCATGAGAGCTTATGCTCAAAGTGGACAATATCATACCATTGTGGAGATCCGTGATTCCTAACATGGTATTAGAGCAACGCTAATTGTGATTAGTTTTAAATATAAAAAAATTTATGTTGGGCTATAATTAAGAACAAGTAGTACACGTTTAAAGTATATATTTGAAATTTAAACTAATCCAAAAATAAAAAAAAAAAAAAAAAAAGAAGAGAAAAACAATGATATGAAAGAAAAAAAAGACATTTATTCTTGAACTTCCATCTACTCCTCAACCGTACTTTATCCAAACCCAATTGGACTGTTTCGGTTACTTCGGACACAGCCAGTAACTTTATCCAAACCCAATCCGTTCTTCCATTGTCTTTATCTCCACCACCCCTTATTTGCACTTCAATTTGTCCTCTCTGTGTCAAATTCAATCAAACCCAATACGCCATATCCAAATTCCCCTGTTCTCATCTCCACATTGCTTCCCTTACGCCTCTCTCCCCATTCGCACTTCCCTTTAATCCTCTAAAATCTCCTCTCCGCCTCTGATTTTTTTATATTCTGTAGGCAAGTTAGGTCAGATTTCGTTTCGTGTGTTCATCGGTTATCTGAAATTCTCCAGTGGGTTGGATCTTCTTTTGACTACTTTTCGTTTCATTTTCCCCTTGTGTTTTGCCTGCTTCATGTTGTATAAGTTGTTTCTTGTGATTTTCCCTTTTTCATTTCAGTTTGTGGTTTGAGGAATTTAAGTGTTAGCTGCCATGGAAGGAGCAGTGGAAGCTGAGTTTCAGGATTGGGAGGTGCTGCTCCATGATTCAAACGCCGAAACTGCCCTAACTGCGGCGAAGTTTTCCGGGGAGAAATCGACTCATTTTGGGGGAATTGAAGGTGAGTCCGATTCCGATAGCATAATTAAAACCGACTATTTCTCTCTTGATAATCAGGGACGGCGAGGGAAGACTGTACCTGAGCGTGATCTTAGCGAAGAGGAAGGCTCTGTTGAATCGGATAATCCTAGTTGGATCGATCCGAGTTCGGAGAATCGGTATGGTCCGGTTATCTCGACTGAATTATGGTCCGATTCCGGTAGTGATAGGTCGGATGAACGTAAACTTAACGATTTCGATTCGAAAACTGAATCTGGAATTGCAGAGTTCCTGCAAGGTAATGATGAATTGAGTGGTAGGATTCAGAAATTGGAGAGTTCAGAGTCTCATGATACCAAAATTGAATTAGCTTTTGAAGAATTTGATGAAACTCAATCCCAAAGCAAGGATTTACGCAATTTCTGGTCTGATTCTGGTGGCTCAGAAGTAGTGAAAGAACATTTGGAGGAGAACAAGAACATCCAAATTGAAGAAACGAAAGCCAATGATGAATCTGGCAGTGAGGTTGGGGATAAGAGGAAAGTAGTTTGGTGGAAGGTTCCATTAGAGGTGTTGAAGTACTGCTTGTTTAAGGCAAGCCCTGTCTGGTCATTCTCTGTAGCAGCTGCTGTGATGGGTTTCATTATTCTAGGAAGAAGGCTCTATAGAATGAAGAGGAAGACCCAGAGCTTGAACCTGAAAGTTATCCTGGATGAGAAGGTAAATTCAGCAAGAAATTTGATGCTGAACTTTTGTTACTGTTTGTTCATACTTTTTCCTGTTCTTTTGCCTGATAATACCGTTCTTGTTCTCTATGATATGTTGCTGCATTTTTGTCATAGTTCTCATTGCTACACCTTGAAGAATTTGTGAAAGTTGTTGCTCTTTGGGTTTATTATGCTGCATATTTGTGGTTCTTTATAGTGAAATATGTGAATCAAGTTCAATAGAGCGTCATCGGGGCTCGTTGTTTGCGTAAGTGAGTGGTGATTTGGTTGTTTGGATCGGCAGGCTCGGTGATTGGGCATCGAACTGTCCATTGCCAGCTCCAATTCCTCCTCGTTGATGTGCCACAATGTGTGCAACGGTCCAAGCCCACCGTTAGTAGATATTGTCTTCTTTGGGCTTTCTCTTTCGGGCTTCCCCTCAAGGTTTTTAAAACGCGTCGGCTAAGGAGAGGTTTCAACACCCTTGTAAAGAATGCACGTTCTCCTCCTCAACTGAAGTGGGATCTCACAATCCACCCCCGAGGCCCAGCATCCTCGTTGGCACTCGTTCTTTTCTCCCATCAATGTGAGACCCCCCAATCCCCACCCCATTTTGGGGCCCAGTGTCCTTACTGGCACACCGCCTCGTGTCCAACCCCCTTCGGGGCTCAGCCTCTTCGCTGGCACATCGCTCGGTGTCTGACTCTAATACTATTTGTAACGGCCCAAACCCACCACTAGCAGATATTTTGTCTTCTTTAAACTTTCCCTCAAGGTTCTTAAAACGCATTTGCTAGGGAGAAGTTTCCACACCCTTATAAAGAATGCACGTTCTCCTCTTCAACCGAAGTGGGATCTCACAATGTGAATAAAGTTCAATACTCTATTAGTTGACTTGGTGTGAACTTTTTTTCCTATTGGAGATTCATAGTTAGGGGATTTATTCGCTGGTTTCTTTTGGAACTTTATAGTAGCTTAGTTTTCGATGTCTTTTCGAAGTCGAGATGATAGTCTTTGACTCCATGAACTAACTATTACTTGCAGAGGGGATCTCCATTCATGAGTCGAGCTGCTCGTCTTAATGAAGCCTTTTCGGTCGTGAGGCGTGTTCCGATTGTTCGACCCGCTCTCCCTGCTGCCGGGATAAACCCATGGCCTGCAATGAGCATGAGTTGAGGATTCTTCCCACAACAACATATGCAGATAAAGTGAAAGCAATAGTGTCTCCGTCTTTCTATATATATAAAAGATGTAATATTCTACAGGTTCCAATCTATGTTCTGTACCACTACAAGATGCTTCAGCATCAGCTGTGTGTAAAGTAATTAAATTCAGATGTTGGCTTCTATCTTTTTTTCTTTTTCTAATTTCCCTTTTCTCTTTTAGATATTCTTTTTTTGTGAGAGGTGTACATGCGTCGATTTGGGTTGGGTTGGAGAAATTTTTTGGAATAACTCAAATTTTAGGTTGGTTGGGTTTATAGTGATACATGCAACCCGGATAGAGTTCATAACTCAACCAAATTCTCTATTTTTAGGTTGGGTTGGATTGAGTTGCCATTTGATTTTTTAAATTATTTAAATAAATAGTCTGCCAGTGAAGAAAATGTTGTTGAAATTATCAAAAAGATATTTCAATTCATACCACATTGGAGAAGAAATTTGATCGTTATAAATTTTGGGTGGATTACAATTTAAATAATTTAGAGTTATTGTATTGTATTTTAAAACTTTTTATTTACTTTTAGATTACATTTGCATAATACTATAAAGTATGAATGTTACTAACTCTAGAAATGCTTATAGTTTCATTTTGAAGCTATGCATGTTGTATTTGTAAGTAGACTTGAAAAATATAGTAATTGTTGTATTTGTAAGTAGACTTGAAAAATGTAGGAAAAGGAGCTTTTGTGTTTCCTTTAGCCAACGACTAAGTTTCTTTGCAATTTTATGTAGTTTAGGTTGCATGTAGAATCATTCAGGCTCGATATGATCAATTTTGCTTGTAGAGTGATTCGAATTTCAAACAAGTATTTTTGCTTTGAGATATTTGATCAACAAGAATCATTCAAGCTAGACATGATCGATCTTGCTTGTGGAGTGATTCGAATCTCAAACAAGTGTACTTGGCTTGAGATATTTGATCAACAAGGTAATTTGTTCCATGCTTTCCTCAACTACCAAATATTTACAAGTCACAATGCATCACTAATATCGGTTATAAATGGTAATAGCTTAAGCCCACGATTTTAAAACGCGTACCCTTATAAGAAATGTTTCGTTCTGCTGACACATCGCTCGGTGTCTGGTTCTGATACCATTTGTAACAACTCAAGCTCACTACTAGCAGATATTGTCCGCTTTGACTCGTTACGTATCGTTGTCAGTCTCATAATTTTAAAACGCGTTTGTTAGGGAGAGGGAATGCTTCGTTCCCCTCTCCAATCGATGTGGACCTCACATAAACGCGTAATAATCTCAAAAACTGATCTCAGTTTTCAATTTTTCAAAATTTTAACTTAATCCAAACCGAAAAAAAAAAAAAAATCTAACCCAACCCAACTTGTATGATTTGGGTTAACTAGTCCGTGGTTGATTATGATCTTGGATCATATGAACACCATCATTATCATTATTATTTATTTATTTATTTATTTGTTTTTTAGAAGCCCAAATATTTCCAACCTTTTCTTTTCTATAAATATAAAGAAAAGTTTGGTGTATAATTTAAATTCTTTCTAGAAGAAATTAATTTTCACTTTTAAACTCGTTAAATGACCTTAAATGACCTTAATTTTGACCATAAACTTTCTAATAATTTTTTAAATAAGGGTATTTTTGAAACACGGTTAAAAGTTCAATGATATTTTTGGAATAAAGTACTGTTGGTTCCTATCCAAAACTAACCGTAAGAGTATTTTTTAGATTTTTTTTTAAAGTCGAAGGGTATTATTAAAACTTTAAGTTTTGTATTTACTGCACAAAGTCCAAAGTTTAAGAGATCTTTCCTTTGGAATGAAGACTATGTCGTATAAAAAATGGTTGTCGATTTGAGGACTACCCACCATGTAGTGCCCGCAATCCTTCCACTAACGTTTGAAGCCAGCCTCACACGGTTTCCTTGCCTCTCTCTCTAAGGGCAACTACCCCACCCCTAGGCTTTCGCCTAAGGACAACAACCCAACTCCTTACTTAGAATGGACGGGCCAGATATTCACTCCGATATATCCTACCCGTTGGGTTGAGCCAACCCTCTACCCACTTTAATGCCCCCATTTGAGTTACAAGCTCGCATTACCAAGCTCGACAATTTCTAATGGTGTAAGTCACATTATAAACACTACATCTAATTTCAAATCTAGCAACGTGGGATTCCTCCATAATTGAAAATAGGCCTTGGTATTACTTCTCCAAACAATGTGCGTATGTTATTTTATTTTTTTAGTTTTTGAAAATTAATCCATAAATGACACAATATCTATCCCTCAAAACTGCGAATACATCTGAAAATATTATTACTCAATGAAACAATACAGAGTTAAATAGGGATAGAAGGTTCAATCTTCATCGATATTCACAACATTTAAATAGGATACAAACTACCAACTAATACCTACAAATAATAAAAATATAAACTAACTAAATCTCGAGAATAAAATAAAAAATACTACTAATCAAATCATAAAAGAAAAAATATTAACGGATTATGAATATCTAAGATATATTCTATAACTAAGATATTCTCCAAATATTAACTGATTACTTGACTAATTCAAACTATCAATAAGTTGCACTAAATTCTGATAATAAATACATCCACTCATACAAGTATTTTTATTTTGTACCTATGTTTTCAAAAACTAATTGAAAACTAAAAAATAGCTTTTTGTTTCACGAGAACTAAAGTTACTGTTTCGAGACCATTTCGGTAATTCACTTTTCGTTAAATTTCCATCAATTTCATTACAAATTTCTTGAATTGTGCTAGATAAAACACCAAAATAATTTATATGTCATGATGTCACGACAACCGCTTTTCCTCCACAATGTCCGACACAGCTCGTTAGTGAGTGCTAGCCCGATGAGCCAAGCCTAGGGGGTGTGCGAGCTCGCCTAGTGGGTCCATACTCGCATGTGTGAGTCGTGTGTAGAAAAGTACTACACATCCAACCTTGCATAGTCTAGAAAGCCGCCTAAGACCATGAAATTATGTTTTAAATGATAGGTCCCTCCATGTGTTTGCATTTTCCGACTCCAATAGTGGGGTCACTTATTGAGTATTTTTTAAAATACTCAAGTCATGTGCTACTCTTATATTTCAGGTAAAGGGAAGATGCCCATGTACGGATGACAGTGGTGACGCGTTGAAGACCATAAAACCTATGTTAAGGTAGATGCATTTTATCTTTTCATAGTCTTAGGTTAGAATAGGACATTATTTTATTTTCCTTATGTCGCTTTTCATCTTAAATATTTTTATATTTTCTTAAAGGTTATATCTTAAACGTTTAAGTCCATTGCATCGTTTATGAATTGTTTTAAATGAATAATTCCGCACGCAAAGTTCATGTCATGCATATGATAACAACTTTATCATAGTAGAAAAATAGAGTCGTTACATTTTGGTTTTTTAGTTATTCATATTTTGCTCTCTTAGATTTTCACATACATCAATGGTATGTCGTATCATATATATTTCAAGTATATTATTGATATATGGGTATACCATCAATGTATCAATATCCATATTAGGTATATAGTTGGTAATATGAGCTCTCGTAATCACATATACCAATATTATTGATTCCTTCAGATATGAAATTACTACAAAGGGAGTAAGATTCGGATTACCTTGTTGATCGAATATCTTAAGGCAATAACACTTATTTGAGATTTGAATCACTCCACAAGCAAGATCGATCATGTCTAGCTTGAATGATTCTTGTTGATCAAATATTTCAAGGCAAGAACACTTGTTTGAGATTCGAATCACTCCACAAACAAGATTGATCATGTCGAGCTTGAATGATTCTACATGTAACCTAAACTACATAGAATTGCAAAGAAACTTAGTCATTGGCTAAAGAAAAGCACAAATGCTTCTTTTACTCTATTTTCCAAGTCTACTTACAAATACTACATACATGGTTTTATATAGCCTCAAAATGAAACTACTATAGACATTCCAAGAGTGGTAACATTCATACTTATGACCATAATTAACCATTTTGTAAATGTAACCCAAAGTAAATAAAAAGTCTCTAAATTGTAATCCACCCAAAATTTATAACAATGAAACTTCATTATTCTTCAATGTGGCATGAATTGAAATATATTTTGATAATTTCAACAGTATTTTCTTCACATCTTCATTGAAATATATTGTATGATTGATATTTCTTGGTTCATATCACCTTCGATAATACAAATCATGTAAATATAAATAATATATCCATATTTATCGACATGTTCTAAATTATAGCCAATAGAAGAGAAATATTTTACCTATACCTATATTTTCTTTAAGTAGAATTTGTATATTCAGAAAAATTCTAGTGAAGGGACATAAAAAAGTACTTATATTCTCTTAACGTTTCATACATGTTTCAAAACTATTTTGGAGTAGAAATTCGATGAAACGTTGAATAACAAATCGACGTAACCTAGAATGGCGTAGGGGCAACCAGGACGCTTAGTTGAATTAAGTTTGATAGAACGACATTCAGACACATCGATTTTTCTACTGCAAAATTAGTTGTTTCTTTTTTTTTTTTTGGAAATGTGGAATTTAAAATGGACATTAAACTAATTGAAATGTTTGTGTTGAGGATTAATGGGAGTGAGTCCCACATTGATTAATTTAGTGGAAGATCATAGATTTATAAGTGAGGAATACTATCTTTCTTGGTATGAAGCCTTTTAGGGAAGCCTAGAGTAAAGCCATGAGAGCTTATAAAATTAGCCATGTCGATAAAATCAGGGCCCAAAGAAAGGAGTCGAGCCTCAATTAAGGTAATTTCGTAGAAAATCATGAGTTTATAAGTGAGGAATACTATTCTCCATTGATATGAGACCGAGGATTATTTTGAGCTCTTATTTTCTAGAAAGTTTGAAGGAGAACAAATGGTACAAGTAATTTTCTACATTTGGGGAAGAAGCTCCATAGCCCCATTAGCTTATTAACTCCCACATTTCAAAAGGCACCAAAAGAACATATATATATATATATGTTTATATATATAGAGGTTAGCCACCACTTATGGGAGGGATAATTGCTAACTCATCTTTATCTTTAACAATTGTTGACTCAGTTGTATAATCCTCATTCAGAGCCAGAACCACACATCCAAGGATCTCTTCTAGCCTTGGAAACTTGCCAACAATCATGTTCAAACAATCCCTGGCAGTGCTACCCGAAGGGACCTCCAGTACCATGTCGTTCGTACCCGTAAGATCTCGAGCTCGAGCAAAAAACAAGGCCTTGATTTGAACCACATCCTCAATCATGTCTTTCTCGGTGAACAATACCTGCGTGATGAATTCACCACCGCAAATGGTGTTAACTACAGAAAAGATATCATGAAAATGGTTATTATTTTCTCAAATGATATATAATGGGATGGGGAAGTTATGTTAAATCACCTGAGCTATTTGGTTGATTAATGAAAACGGATAATAATATGCAATTCAAAGCGAAACTAAATATCTGTTTTTCAGTAATATGATGTTAGGAATCACGGACCTCCACAATGGTATGATATTGTCCACTTTGAGGATAAGTTTTCGTGATTTTGCTTTTCCCCAAAAGGTCCCATACCAATGGAGATAATATGTCCCTACCCATATTCCACCTCTACAGCCCCATATTTCGTCCCGACTTCTTCTACAACTTAATAGATCTCCTTATTATGATTCCAACAAGTCCTATTTCATTACCTATTACTCAATATACACCAAGATATCAAGATTTAAAGGTTCGATAATATGGATTTTTCGTTACCTTTGTACAACCGTCCGATTTGACTCGAAATCGCGCTTTGTCCTTAAAGAACTTCTCGGCAACAACCTCCCTCTTCTGATTCCTGATTAGTAACTGAGTGTAATCAAGATAAACCACGCAAAATTCGAAATCCCCAATATTTCTACTCTGTTTTTGGTGTTCCCCTTCTCCCCTATTCTTCGTTTTTAAACCCAAACCAACTCCCTATCTTGCTTCCACCACCAACTCACAAATCATCCAAAACTCCTACACCTCCAGCCGACGCGTTTCGTTCCCCTTTTCCTCCATTACAGCAGCTGCTGTGTTTCTTATTCGATTCGTTTTTTTTTAATTTCCTTATTTACAGATTTCTTATTATTATTAAACATCAACACAATAGCAAATAAGTACATATATATACATATTATTATTATTATTTTTAGATTATTACAATTCTACCCTCCTTTTAAGAACTTTCGTCCTCGAAAGTTTCTAACTCTACAAACAAGTGTGGATATTCTCGTTTAAACACCTCTTCTCGTTCCCAAGTAGCTTTACTAGCTTGCTGATTCTTCCATAAAACTTTAACAAAGGGAATATCTATGCTACGCAAGGATCTCACTTCCCGCGCCAAAATTTTAACAGGTTGTTTTTCATAGCTTAAGTCCTCCTTTAACTCCAAGTCTTCATAACGAAGAATATGCATAGGATCTGCAACATACTTCCTCAGCATCGAAACATGGAAAACATTACGTACAACATCCAACGCCGGTGGTAATGTCAACCTATAGGCTACTGGGCCAACTCTTTCGAGGATCTCGAAAGGTCCAATAAAATGCGGGCTAAGCTTTCCCCTCTTACTAAATCGCAAAACACCACGAACTGGTGCAATCTTGAGGAACACATGGTCCCCCACCTCAAACTCTAGGTCCTTCCTCCTAACATCAGCATAACTCTTCTGACGACTTTGGGTGGACAAAATTCTCTTCCTAATCTTCTGTATCGCCTCTTTTGTCGTCCGTAGCAAATCTGGACCTAACAGCGGTTTACTACCTACCTCCTCCCAATAAATCGGAGTTCGACACCTCCGTCCATAAAGTGCCTCAAAAGGAGCCATCTAAATAATTGCCTAATAACTATTGTTATAGGCAAATTCCACCAAATATAGGTAGGTGTCCCAACTGCCAACAAAATTAAGTACACATGCACGCAACATGTCCTCGAGAATCTGATTTAATCTGTCTGTCCATCTGTTTGAGGATGGAACGCTGTACTAAACTTCAGTTGTGTATCAAGGGCTTCCTGAAGACTCTTCCAGAATCGAGAGGTAAACCGTGCATCCCTATCTGACACAACAGAAACTGGTACACCATGCAACCTTACAATCTCCTTTAAATACAATTGTGTCCACTTGTCAACTGAATACGTAGACTTCCCTGGTACAAAATGAGTTGTCTTAGTTAATCTGTCCACAACAACCCATATCACTATAAACCCTGACTGGGTTCTAGGTAGCCATGTAATGAAATCCATGGTCACCTCTGCCCATTTCCATTGGGGCACATTCAGAGATTGTAATAATCCAGCAAGTTTCTGTCTAGGTGTCTTAACTTGTTAACAAGTTAAACACCTACTCACATATTCAGCAACATCTTTCTTCATCCCAAGCCACCAAAAACATGTTTTCAAGTCCTAATACATCTTTGTGGCACCTGGATGTACGATATAGGGAGACTCATTTGCCTCAGATAGAATCTTCCTCTTTTTCTCTACATCGTTTGGCAAACAAGTTCGATTCCGCCACTTCAAACATCCATCACCCGTTATCAAGAAATCCTTGACTCGATCAGTCTCAAGTGGCTTCACGACTTTTGCAAAATAAGGGTCCTAGTGCTGACCCTGAAGAATTTGTTCCTGCAACGTCGGGCAGATAGTCATAAGAGCTAGCTGAGCTGTCGCTTCCCTGACCAACACAGCTATCTGAGCTCGTTCAAACTCAATCTGAATGTTGGGTTGTCTCGTCAACATTGCAGATGAGTGAGCTGTCTTACGACTCAAGGCATCAGCTACCATATTAGCTTTACCAGGGTGATGTAGGATCTCCATATCATAATCTTTCACTAACTCCAACCATCGACGTTGCCTCATGTTGAGCTCTTTCTGGGTGAACAAATATTTGAGACTCTCATGATCTGTATATACTTATATCTTCTCACCATACAGATAATGTCTCCATATCTTTAGAGCAAACACCACAACAACTAACTCTAAATCATGAGTTGGGTAGTTGCGTTCATAATCCTTCAACTGTAGTTGGTCGAGCCCAACCTATAACTGCCTCCACCTTTGCTGGATCAACAACTATACTATCCTTGGATACCACATGACCAAGGAATACTACCTTCTGAAACCAAAACTCACATTTCGAGAATTTGACATATAGTTTTTGTTCACGTAAAACCAACAAAACCTTCCTCAAATGTTCTGCATGTTCATCATTTGTCTTGGAAGAAACCAAGATATCATCAATGAACACAATGACAAAAGAATCTAGAAAATCCTAGAATACCCGATTCATCAGCTCCATAAACATTGCAGGGGCAATGGTCAAGCCAAAGGACATTACGAAAAACTCATAGTGCCCATACCGGGTACGAAAAGTCGTCTTCGGTGTGTCCTCTTCTTTGACTCTTATCTGGTGATAACCAGAACGAAGATCAATCTTCGAACATACTGCTGCCCCTTGAAGCTGGTCAAACAAGTCGTCAATTCGCGGTAATGGATACTTATTTTTATTAGTCACCTTATTCAGCTCCCTATAATCAATACAAAGACGGAGTGTACCGTCCTTCTTCACAAACAACACTAGAGTTCCCTACGGTGACACACTAGGTCGTATGAACCCCTGGTTCAACAACTCCTGTAGTTGCAGCTTGAACTCTTTCAATTCCGCGGGGGCCATCCTATAAGGAGCTTTAGAGATAGGTGTTGTTCCTGGTTCAAGTTCAATGCCAAAGTTGACTTCCCGCTCTAGAGGCAAGCCAAACAACTCATCAGGGAAGACATTCAGGAACTCATTCACCATAGGTACAACTGATACATCTGTATCAACTCGTCTCACTTCTACCACACTAGCCAGGAATGCCACATCACCGTGACTAATCAACTTCCTAGGCTTTAAAGCAGTTATCGTCTTGGGAACACTTCCCGGCTTCGTACCTTGAAACCGGAAGCTCTTTCCCATCGGGGGGTGAAAAACTATCTCCTTATAACAATCGATACTAGCATGATGAGCAGATAGTCAATCCATGCCCAAAATAATATCGTAATCATACATATCTAGCACCATTAACAACACGTCTAATGGTTGGCCAGATACTTCTACATTATCCAGTTTCACCTTTTCACAAGTCATCAATATGACTCCTGAATGTGTAGAGACATGAATCTCATAACCTAAAGGCTCTACTTGAAGTCGGGCTTGACGAACAAACGATAATGATATAAAAGAATGCGTCGAGCTAGAATCGAACACAATATAAGCAAAGTAGCCATAAATGGGCAAAGTACCTGCCACCACCGTGTTGGCATCCTCCACTGCCTTGCTCGTTGTGGCAAAGGCTTTACCTCGAGCCTGAGGCGGTCCCCCAACACTCGACTGACCTCCTCCTCCTCTTGGAGTGGGCCTCTCGGGGCGTATCACATTAGGATTCTTTGCATTACAGCACTCTGGTGAGATGACCAGTCTTACCACAGTTATAACATGTCTTGTCTGCAGCATTACAAGATACTGCATGAGTCACCCGCACTTACTGCAAACTGCCTTCCCATCATCTGAGGAAGGCTGACGATCTACTAGTCGTGGTACTGCCTGTTGTTGCGAACCCGAGGATATTTGAGTAAATTTTTGTTTACCGCTTGGTCGTACCTGACTGCTGGAACCCTGATTATTCCTCGGGGTGGTAGCATCTAATTTCACATCAGCATTATAAGTAGTAACGAAATCTTGAGAAACATGGACAAACACGGTTCCTATATCTCTTGCCTCAAACCCTGGATAAAGAGATCCGTCTTCTCTTCCTCAGTAGCAACCATAAGAGGAATGAATCTAGATAATAGAGTGAATTCCGCCTCATACTCCTCTACTGACATATTACCCTGTTCCAATTGCATAAATGCCTTTTGGTTTCGCAATCTCGCTAGTGGAGGATAGTATTTCTAACAAAATTCATGTTTGAACGCCGCCCATGAGATTGGGGCTCCACCAGCCTGCATCTTTGGCTTCTTTGATTTCCACCAAAAATGGGCCGATCCCTCCAACAAATACGTAGCACACAGCACCTTATGATTCTCCGAGCAGTTGAAGAATGTAAACTTTGTTTCAATACATTCTAACCACCATTCAGCCGCCTCAGGATCAGTCCCCTTTCCTCCAAAAGTTGGCGGGGTAAGTTTCATAAAATCTCGTATGTACTCACTTTCCTCCGTCATACATCGTCGCCCATAAGCTACTACCTGCGGTGGTGCCTCTGTTACCACTGATGTATCAGGTAGCTCCGTCGAACTTGTTGGAGGTATTGCTGCCTGAACACCTACGCCTGGTGCTTCAGACACTAGAGTCGCCTGGCTAGATACAGGTGCTGTCGGAGTAGCCTTGCTTCCAAGACCAGCAAGAGCTGCCTGTACCGCTTGATCCACTCGGCTCTACACTGTCTGATCTACTCGACTTTCAATCAATGATTGCAATGCCTCGAAAGTAATCACAACAGTTGGCTGATCTCTCGATGCCAACGGAGCAGCATGCTTTTGAACTGCCTTTGCTGGAGCAGTCCCTTCTACAGGCTGCTCCTCATTCCCCGGGTCCACATTGGACGTACCAGGGTCTAAACTTTTTAACACTACCATATCTATCACACACATAATTAAATGGTCATAATCAATTCATTTAAACTATTCATACTATTCTTTCATAGAGTTAGTTACGCATCACTTACTTGACCGAGGCAAGATACCGCTGAGCTGGACTAGAGGGATCCATACTGTCTATTTTAGACTATCTACAAAACCTATAACCTAGGCTCCGATACCAACTTGTAACACCTGCTCATCGACAACGCGATTTACATGAGTTACCATCGACACCAATAACAAACTCTGATAACCAATCATAATTTTCCAAACATTTTCATAAACGTCAAGTAAAACATTTAAAACCAGTACTATTTAAAACATTAACAACCAACATAAATTTTAAACAACGAAAGCATAGTTACATAAACATACCCATACATGGATTCCCAATAGTCTCTAGCCCGCTGGTCTCGTCCTCGGTTCGCCAGCATCATATAAATCTGGAAAGAAAAGTTAAAATAATTTTGATGAGTAATTAAATTACTCAATAAATAACTAACTTATCTTTCATGAGTTATAACTAATCTTTCCAGGTGTTTTTAAATTTTATTCGTCATTGACTCCTAGTTTCTCTTACCAGGGTCACCTGTTCATTAATGAGGTACCTCAGCTACCTCCAACTTAGGTTACTAACTCTCTCTCTATATGCTTATCTAGAATTTTTGGACTCGTATGTAAGACTCGCTCTCGGTCAAATACGACCCGTCTACTAATTTCTCTAGCGGCCTGTACATCTCATATACCAACGGTCAGGAGTACTCATTCTCTCTGACTAAGCACTCAGTGCGTTGGTCAGGAACTCCGCGGGAATTAGTAGACTACAATACTCATATAAATAAACCATGGCTCAACAACCCATAAGCATATTCTAGAGTCATAACCTTTCCATTAACATGCATAACATACTCACATCTAATGCATGCTTTCATACATGTATAATGTTCGACACATAAAACATTCTAGTAGTCATTTATAACATGCTTACATCACAAGCAAGCAGTTACAATATACAAATAGACATTAAATATCATCAAAGCTCATATTAACATATTAAGCTCTTAATCATGTAAACAACATACTCACATGTTGCAAAACAAGTAAAGAACTAGTTTAAAGAACGATATGCAAATTACTTGGTTTCGAACCCCCTTTTCCCCTTGGATGTACGTTTAATAGGGTATTTCAACCAAATTCCTTCCAATTAGACCTATATTTCAACATTTTCAAGGTAGTATAGGCCAATATTGATAGAACAGGTCAAAAGAAGTCGAACGGAACAATGTGGGTTTTTCGTTACCTTAATAGATCTCCTTATTATGATTCCAACAAGCCCTATTTCATTACCTATTACTCAACATACACCAAGATATCAAGATTTAAAGGTTCGGTAATATGGATTTTCCGTTACCTTTGTATAAACGTTCGATTTAGCTCGTGGTTGTGTCCTCTTCCTAGAGTTCTCAGCAACAACCTCTCTTTCCTTATTCTCGATCGACAATCGAATTTAATCGATCCAAACTCACGCTCATCAACAACAAAATCTCAGATCTTTCCTTCTCTATTTTCTGGGTTTCATTTCTCCACTATTCTTCGTTTTTAAATCTAAACCAGCTCCCTATCTTGCTTCCACCACCAACTAGCAAACCCTTCCTCATCCCAACACCTCCAGCCCACGTGCATCTTCCTCCTCCTCTTCCTTTACGGCAGCTGCTTAATGCAACTTTTGTTTGTTTTTTTAAATAATTTATTTATTTACTTATTCCATAATTATCATAATAATAATAATAATAATAATAATTGTTATTAATATCAACACAACAATAACATATACACAGCCCACGTGATTGGCTAGCGCGTGAATCGTGCTGACAGAGAGAGTGAGGGCGTGTGCGTCGCTATTTTGGCTTCCGATTTGTCCCGTTCGACTCGTTTTGACCTGTTCTATCTAGATTAACCTATACTTACCTTGAAAATTGTGAAATATAGGTCTAATTGGAATGAATTGTATTGAAATACTCTATTAAACGTACATCCAAGGGAAAAGGAGTTCGAAATCAAGTAAGTAGCATATCGAGTTCCTTAAACTAGTTCTTAACTTGTTTTGCAACATCTGAGTATGTTGATTACATGATTAAGAGCTTAGTAGGTTAATATGTGCTGTGATAATATTGAATGTCTATTTGTGTATTGTGACTGCTTGCCTGTGATGTAAGCATGCTAGAAATGATTACTTGAATGTTCTATGTGTCGAACATTATAATTATATGAAAGCACGTGTCAGATGTGAGTATGCTATGCAGGTTAATGGAAATGTTATGACTTTAGGATATGCTTATAGGTTGTTGAACCATGACTTATTTATATGAGTATTGTAGTCTACTAATTCCCGCGGAGTTCCTGACCAACGCACTGAGTGCTAAGTCAGAGAGAATGAGTACTCCTGTCCGTTGGTATATGAGATGTACAGGCCGCCAGAGAAATTAGTAAACATGCCGTATTTGACCGAGAGCAATTCTTACATACAAGTCCGAAAATTCTAGATAAGCATATAGAGAGAGTCAGTAACCTAAGCTGGAGGTAGCTGAGATACCTCATTAATGAACAAGTGACCCTGATAAGAGAAACTAGGAGTCAATGGCGAATAAAACTTTTAAAAAAAAAATACATGGGAAGATTAGTTATAACTCATGAAAGATAAGTTAGCTACTTATTTGGTAATTTAATTACTCATCTAAATTATTTTATCTTTTCTTTCCAGATTTAGATGATGTAGGCCAACCGAGGACGAGACCAGCGGGCTAGAGACTATTGGGAATACATGTCTGGGTCTGTTTATATAATTATGCTTTCGCTGTTGAAAATTTATGTTGGTTGTTAATGTTTTAAATAGTACTGATTTTAAATGTTTTACTTGATGTTTATGAAAATGTTTGGAAACTTATGATTGGTTATCAGAGTTTGTTATCGGTGTCGATGGTAACTCCTGTAAATCGCGTTGTCGATGAGCGGGTGTTACAAATTGGTATCAGAGCCTAGGTTATAAGTTCTGTAGACAGTCTAGAATAGACAGTATGGATCCCTCTAGTCCAGCTTAGTGGTATCTCGCCTCGGTTAGGTAAATGATGCATAACTAAACTGTATGAAAGAATAGTATGAATAGTTTAAATGAATTGATTATGACCACTTAATTATGTGTGTGACAGATATGGCAGTGTTAAAGAGTTTAGACACTGGTACGTCAAATGTGGACCCGGGGACTGAGGAGCAGCCTGTAGAAGGAACTGCTCCAGCAAAGGCAGTTTCGGAGCCTGCTGCTCCGTCTGCATCGAGAGATCAACCAAGTGTTGTGATTACTTTGGAGGCATTGCAATCATTGATTGAAAGTCGAGTAGATCAAGCGGTGCAGAGCTGAGTGGATCAAGCGGTACAGGCAGCACTTGCTGGTCTTGGAAGCTAGGCGGCTCTAACAGCACCTGTATCTAGCCAGGCGACTCTAGTGTCTGAAGCACCAGGAGTAGGTGCTTAGGCAGCAATACCTCCAACAAGTTCAACGGAGCTACCTGGTACATCAGTGGTAATAGAAGCACCACCGCAGGTAGTAGCTTATGGGCGACGATGTATGACGGAGGAAAGTGAGTACATACGAGATTTTATGAAACTTACCCCGCCAACTTTTGGAGGAAAGGGGACTGATCCTAAGGCGGTTGAATGGTGGTTAGAATGTATTGAAACAAAGTTTACATTCTTCAATGCTCGGAGAATCATAAGGTGATGTGTGCTACGTATTTGGAGGGACCAACCCATTTTTGGTGGAAATCAAAGAAGCCGAAGATGGAGGCTGGTGGAGCCCCAATCTCATGGACGACGTTCAAACATGAATTTTGTGAGAAATACTATCCTGCACTAGTGAGATTGAGAAACCGAAAGGCATTTATGCAATTGGAACAGGGTAATATGTCCGTAGAGGAGTATGAGGCGAAATTCACTCGATTATCTAGATTCGTTCCTCTTATGATTGCTATTGAGTAAGAGAAGACACATCTCTTTATCCAGGGTTTGAGGCAAGAGATATAGGGATCCGTGTCTGCCCATGCTTCTCAAGATTTCGTTACTGCTTATAATGCTGATGTGAAATTAGATGCTACCAGCCCGAGGAATAATCAGGGTTCCAGCAGTCAGGTACGGCCAAGCGGTAAACAAAAATTTACTCAAATATCCTCAGGTTCGCAACAACAGGCACTACCACGATGAGTAGATCGTCGGCCTTCCTCAGGTGATGGGAAGGCAATTTGCAGTAAGTGCGGGTTGACTTATGCAGGATCTTGTAATGCTGTAGATAAGACATGTTATAACTGCGATAATACTGGTCATCTCGCCAGAGTGTGTCGTAATGCAAAGAATCCTAATGTGATACGCCCCGAGAGGCCCCCTCTAGGAGGAGGAGGAGGTTAGTCGAGTGCTGGGGGACCGCCTCAGGCTCGAGGTAAAGCCTTTGCCACGACGAGCAAGGCAGCGGAGGATGCCAGCACGGTGGTGACAGCTACTTTACCCATTTATGGCTACTTTGCTTATACTGTGTTTGATTCTGGCTCGACGCATTCTTTTATATCATTATCGTTTGTTCGTCAAGCCCGACTTCAAGTAGAGCCTTTAGGTTATGAGGTTCTGGTCTCTACACCTTCAGGAGTCGTACTGATGACTCGTGAAAAGGTGAAACTGGATAAAGTAGAAGTATCTGACCAACCATTAGACGTGTTATTGATGGTGCTAGCTATGTATGATTACGATATTATTTTGGGTATGGATTGACTATCTACTCATCATGCTAGTATCGATTGTTATAAGAAGGAGATAATTTTTCACCCCCCGATGGGAAAGAGCTTCCTGTTTCAGGGTACGAAGCCGGGAAGTGTTCCCAAGACGATAACTACTTTAAAGGCTAGGAAGTTGATTAGTCACGGTGCTGTGGCATTCTTGGCTAGTGTGGTAGAAGTGAGACGAGTTGATACAAATGTATCAATTGTACCTATGGTGAATGAGTTCCTAGATGTCTTCCCCGATGAGTTGTCTGGCTTGCCTCTAAAGCGGGAAGTCAACTTTGGCATTGAACTTGAACCAAGAACAACACCTATCTCTAAAGCTCCTTATAGGATGGCCCCATGCGGAATTGAAAGAGTTGAAGCTGCAACTACAGAAGTTGTTGAACCAGGGGTTCATACGACCTAGTGTGTCACCGTGGGGTCGTTTGTGAAGAAGAAGGATGGTACACTCCGTCTCTATATTGATTATAGGGAGTTGAATAAGGTGACAATTAAAAATAAATATCCATTGCCGCGAATTGACGATTTGTTTGACCAGCTTCAAGGGGCAGTAGTATTTTCGAAGATTGATCTTCGTTCTGGTTATCACCAAATAAGAGTCAAAGAAGAGGACATACCGAAGATGGCTTTTCGTACCCGGTATGGGCACTATGAGTTTGTTGTAATGTCCTTTGGCTTAACCAATGCCCCTGCAGTATTTATGTCTCTAGAACAGGAGAGTTATAGCTTATGTCTCTAGACAATTGAAGGATTATGAACGCAACTACCCAACTCATGATTTAGAGTTAGCTGGTGTGGTGTTTGCTCTGAAGATATGGAGACATTATCTGTATGGTGAGAAGATACAAGTATATACAGATCATAAGAGTCAAATATTTGTTCACCTAGAAAGAGCTCAACATGAGGCAACGTCGATGGTTGGAGTTAGTAAAAGATTATGATATGGAGATCCTACATCACCCTAGTAAAGCTAATGTAGTAGCTGATGACTTGAGTCGTAAGACAGCTCATTCATCTGCAATGTTGACGAGACAACCCAACATTCAGATGAAGTTTGAACGAGCTCAGATAGCTGTGTTGGTCAGGGAAGCGACAGCTCAGCTATCTCTTATGACTATCTGCCCAACGTTGCAACAACAAATTATTCAGGGTTAGTAGAGGGACCCTTATTTTGTAAAAGTTGTGAGGCAACTTGAGACTGAACGAGTCAAGAATTTCTTGATGACCGGTGATGGATGTTTGAAGTGGAGGAATCGAACTTGTGTGTCAAACGATGTAGAGATCAAGAGGAAGATTCTATCTGAGGCACATGAGTCTCCCTATACCATTCATCCAGGTGCCACAAAGATGTATCAGGATTTGAAAACATGCTTTTGGTGGCCTGGGATGAAGAAAGATGTTGCTGCATATGTGAGTAGGTGTTTAACTTGTCAACAAGTTAAGACACCTAGACAAAAACCGGCTGGATTATTGCAACCTCTGAATGTGCCCCAGTGGAAGTGGGAAGAGGTGAAAATGGATTTCATTACAGGACTACCTATAACCCAATCAGAGTTTACAGTGATATGGGTTGTTGTGGACAGATTAACTAAGACAACTCATTTTATACTAGGGAAGTCTATGTATTCAGTTGACAAGTGGGCACAATTGTATTTAAAGGAGATTGTAAGATTGCATGGTGTACCAGTTTCTGTTGTGTCAGATAGGGATGCACGCTTTACTTCTCGATTCTGGAGAGTCTTCAGGAAGCCCTTGGTACACAACTGAAGTTTAGTACAGCGTTCCATCCTCAGACAGATGGACAAACAGAGAGACTAAATCAGATTCTCGAGGACATGTTGCGTGCATGTGTACTTGATTTTGCTGGCAGTTGGGACACCTACCTATATATGGTGGAATTTGTCTATAACAATAGTTATCAGACAACCATTCAGATGGCTCCTTTTGAGGCATTTTATGGACGGAGGTGTCGAACTCCGATTTATTGGGAGGAGGTAGGTAGTAAACAACTATTAGGTCCAGATTTGCTACAGACGATCAATGAGGCGATACAGAAGATTAGGAAGAGAATTCTGACCGCCCAAAGTCGTCAGAAGAGTTATGATGATGTTAGGAGGAAGGACTTAGAGTTTGAGGTGAGGGACCATGTGTTCCTGAAGATTGAGCCAATTCGTGGTGTTTTGCGATTTGGTAAGAGGGGAAAGCTTAGCTCGCATTTTATTGGACCTTTCGAGATCCTCGAAAGAGTTGGCCCAGTAGCCTATAGGTTGACATTACCCAGCGTTGGATGTTGTACATAATGTTTTCCATGTTTCGATGTTGAGGAAGCATGTTGCAGATCCTATGCATATTCTTCATTAGGAAGACGTGGAGTTAAAGGAGGACTTAAGCTATGAAGAACAACCTGTTAAATTTTGGCGCGGAAAGTGAGATCTTTGTGAAGCAGAGATATTCCCTTTGTTAAAGTTTTATGGAAGAATCAGCAAGTTAGTGAAGTTACTTGGGAACGAGAAGAGGTGTTTAAACGAGAATATCCACACTTGTTTGTAGAGTTAGAAACTTTCGAGGACGAAAGTTTTTAAAAGGAGGGTAGAATTGTAATAATAAAAAAAATAAAATAAATGGGTATATGTTACTTTGTTGGGTTGATATTAATAATAATAATAATAATGATAATTATGGATTAAGTAAATAAATTAATTAATTAAAAAAAAACAAACAGTTGCGTCAAGCAGCTGCGATAAAGGAAGAGTTGGAAGAAGATGCACGTGGGCGGGAGGTGTTGGGATGATGGAGGGTTTGCTAGTTGGTGGTGGAAGCAAGATAGGGAGTTGGTTTGGATTTAAAAACGAAGAATAGTGGAGAAATGAAACCCAAAAAACAGAGGGAAAGATTTGAGATTTTGTTGTTGATGAGTGTGAGTTTGGATTGATTAAATCCGATTGTCGATCGAGAATAAGGAAAGAGAGGTTGTTGCTGAGAACTCCAGGAAGAGGACACAGCCACGAGCTTAATCGAACGTTTATACAAAGGTAACGAAAAACCCATATTACCGAACCTTTAAATCTTGATATCTTAGTGTATGTTGAGTAATAGGTAATGAAATAAGGCTTGTTGGAATCATAATAAGGAGATCTATTAAGTTGTAGTAGAAGTCGGGATGAATTACGGGCTGTAGAGGTGGAATATGGGTTGGGACATAATTGGTATTAATAGGAAAGTTGGAGAAATTGCAGAAAACGTAAGGAAGAAGAAGTAGCGCGTGCAGTACACGCAGGGCGTGTGAGGAACCGCGACTGGGCGTGCGACTAGGAGTTCTTCTGGCGCATGGGGCAAGCACGCCGAGAGTGTGAAGGCGCGTGAGGCCTCATTTCGGCTTCTGGTTTGTCCCGTTCGACTACTTTTGACATATTCTATCAATATTGGCCTATACTTACCCTGAAAATTGTGAAATATAGGTCTAATTGGAAGGAATTGGGTTGAAATACCCCATTAAACATACATCCAAGGGAAAAAGGGAGTTCGAAACCAAGTAAGTAGCATATCGTTCTTTAAACTAGTTCTTAACTTGTTTTACAACATGTGAGTATGTTGTTTACATGATTAAGAGCTTAATATGTTAATATGAGCTTTGATGATATTTAATGTCTATTTGTATATTGTGACTGTTGGCTTGTGATGTAAGCATGTTATAAATGATTACTAGAATGTTCTTTGTGTTGAACATTATAAATGTATGAAAGCATGCATTAGATGTGAGTATGTTATGCATGTTAATGGAAAGGTTACGACCCTAGGATATGCTTATTGGTTGTTGAGCCATGGCTTATTTATATGAGTATTGTAGTCTACTAATTCCCGCGGAGTTCCTCACCAACGCGCTGAGTGCTAAGTCAGAGAGCATGAGTACTCCTGACCGTTGGTATATGAGATGTACAGGCCACCAGAGAAATTAGTAGACGGACCGTATTTGACCGAGAGTGAGTCTTACATACGAGTCAGAAAATTCTAGATAAGCGTATAGAGAGAGAGTCAGTAACCTAAGTTGGAGGTAGCTGAGATACCTCATTAATGAACAGGTGACCCTAGTAAGAGAAACTAGGAGTCCATGGCGAATAAAATTTAAAAACACTTGAAAAGATTAGTTATAACTCATCAAAGATAAGTTAGCTACTTACTGAGTAATTTAATTACTCATCAAATTTTTTTAACTTTTCTTTCCGGATTTAGATGATGCTGGCCAACCGAGGACGAGACCAGCGGGCTAGAGACTATTGGAAATCCATGTCTGGGTCTGTTTTGTGTACTTATACTTTCGCGGTTTAAAACTTACGTTGGATGTTTAATGTTTTAAATAGTACTGGTTTTTAAATGTTTTACTTGATGTTTATGGAAATGTTTTGGAAATGTTTGAAAATTTATGATTGGTTGTCGGAGTTTGTTATCGGTGTAGATGGTAACTCCTGTTAATCGCGTTGTCGATGAGTGGGTGTTACAGATCTTCTCCTTAATTAGCCAATATGGGACTCCTCTCCCAATAATCTTCAACAATCCTTCTCTCGGACAAAGTACACCATAGAGCCTCCCATGATGCCTATGAAGCCCTCTAACAGCTTCTCCTTAATCGAGGTTTGACTCTTTCTCTGGAGCCCTCGAACAAGGTACACCCTTTGTTCAACACTTGAGTCAATTTTGACTACATCTTCGAGGCTCACAACTTCTTTGTTCGACACTTGAGGATTCTATTGACATGGTTAAATTAAGGGCATGACTCTGATACCATGTTAAGAATCACGAACCTCCACAATGGTATGATATTGTCTACTTTGAGCATAAGCTCTCATGACTTTGCTTTTGGTTTCCCCAAAAGACATCATATCAATGTAGATAGTATTTTTTATGAACCCATGATCTTCCCCTCAATTAGCCAAGGTAAGACTCCTCTCCCAACAATTCTCAACATATGAAAGGCATTCTAGACTTGGATGTTGGTAGGAGTATTGAGTCCTCCTTCATAGCATTACAAATTAACCGTGGTAAGATTTAGCTCATCAGTTGAATTAGCAGAGTGATCTAGGTAGCACCTGATTCGAATCCTTGGTTTGGGCCATTACAAATGGTATCAAACTGGAACTCTCCCAACAAGATGCGTTTAGGAGACGAAACAAGGAGGAAGCTCATGAAAATGTAATGCCCGAGTAAAAGAAGGGATATGAATGAACTGAGACTACATCTGAAGAAGTGAGAACGATCCTAAGGATATGATAGTTAAGAAAGACTTAAAAGAATTGGAAATTACTACCTATACTAACTAGGTGCACCTTCCTTTTTTTTATCGTTCAATCATAAGAACTCCAAAGTTAAGTGTGCTTAGCTTGGAGTAATTCTATGTTGAGTGACCTCCTAATTTTTTTTTAAGATGTTGAGTGACCTCCTAATTTTTTTTTAAAGAAGTATGTGAGTGAGATATGCTAAAAGAACTCATGTTGGTTTGTAGGATAATGTTCACTCTAAGCACTTGAAGACAAGTAGGCAACGTGGTCATGTCGTAAGGGAAATAGGAGAATGTCGAGGTCTCAAATGTTGAATCCGAATTCTAGATTCTGATTTGAATCTTAGACATAGGTTGTTACAAAATCCTCTTTTTCCGAGTGGATTACATTTACAAGAGATATAGACCGGACCTTCATAGGAGTGGATTACAAAATCCTTTTTTGAGGGTGGTGCCATTATTCTTTTGGTTCTAGGAGGGAGGATTTATTTCTGAACCTTAACAGAAGTTTTCGAGTTGTTGGATAAAAGTCCCACATCGGCTAATTTAGGGAATGATCATGGGTTTATAATCAAGGAATACTATCTCCATTGGTATGAGGCCTTTTGGGAAGTCCAAAGCAAAGCCATGAAAGCTTATGCTCAAAGTGGACAATATCATACCATTGTGGAGAGTTGTGTTCATCTAACATGGTATTAGAGCCATGCCAATAGAATCCTCAAATGTCGAACAAAAGTATTGTGAGTCTCGAAGACATAGTAAAAAATGACTAAGACTCCAAAAGAAAAGGAGGGAGGCGTACTTTGTTCGAGGGGAGGTGTTGGATGAAAGTCCCACATCGGCTAATTTAGGGAATGATTATGGGTTTATAATCAAAGAATACTCTCTCCATTAGTCCATGGGTTTATAATCAAAGAATACTCTCTCCATCCACTCAAAGTGGACAATATCATATACGGATATAACATGTGAATTTTGTTAGGATCGCTCAACAACGCATACACTCGATCAGGATGAATACAAAGAATGAAAGTCTCTTGGTATAAACTGTTTAATATTTTTACTTCCTATAGTTATATCTCCCTCATTGCAAATTGGGAAGGTCTCTTGTAAACATCATGGATTATACATCCCTCTTGTAAATTTCACTCATCAATGAAATTGTCTCTCATCAAAAAAAAAAAAAAAAAATTGTCTCTCATCAAAAAAAAAAAAAAAAATGACTTCAGGTATAAGAGAGAAACAAAGAATGAAAAAGGTTTTATTGATGACTACAGGTAAGGAGAGAATACAAACGAGGGAGAAAGTACATTTTGAGAGGCCTGACTATGGGTATATACAGGGTTTCTTTTTACTAAATATAGTTTCCAAGGATTTAACAGATCTACCAAATATATTTCTATCAAATCTTTATCAAATGTCTACCCTATATCAGATTTACCAAATATGTCTCTGCATCTTTACTGTAAACAGCTCCATATCCCAACAAATTTTCCATCTTTTTCATGTCTTTTCATCAGCTACTCGGGTGTCATGAACAATTTCTCTAATGTATTTAAATTTAACTTCAATAAATCTTTTGTTATACTTATTCTTTGTCCGAGGAGGCAGCTGGGTTTCTGTTGGATTCAAACGGGAGAAGAGGGTTGGATAAGTTTTTCTATAACGACTGACTACTTCATGCTTGTTCTATTTTAGTTCATAATGTTTCATAATGTCAAATGTTTGTCCCTAATCTATAATGTTTGAAATAATCCTCACCTAACTGTTTTTGCTTTGTAAGAATTTTAGGAATTTGAATATATTGGGGACCTACAAAGGAATAGGCACCTAAAAAGGTAATATAGCTTGGAGGAGAGGGTTCTGAAGGATGGAGAATCACATCTTGTTAGGCGATCGTTTATAATTGGTGTACTGAAGGTGGGTTAGGTATAGTAAATTAGGCAAGTAAAGATTTTGCTCTTTTGGTCGAGAGGTTTTGGTGATTCCTTCAAATTTTAATGCTTAAAGGCATAGGATCATTATGTGTAAGTATGTGATGGGCCTTACTCAACAATTTTGTTTATAATCAGATAGCAAGGAACAAAGGAAGATTTGAGAGCTTCCTACCCCTCCTAATTCTCTCCTCTGCCCATGCACCTCATCTCTTCCCTCTGCGTACGTGTATACACCTTGGCGATTGGGGGCCTATCAACGAGTCCTAGGGTGGGACAACTATTGTGGCGAAAGTAGAAAGCCATTTGCTGCTATATTTTGTGTCTCAACAACTTTATTCATGTTTTCTGTTAGAAAAGGGCTCTGCGCCAGTTTTTTTTTTTTTTTTTTTTTTTTTTTTTTTTTTTGTGGAAAGATCATTGAATCAGTAATGATCTTTCCTAGGTGAGCTACCAAACTTGACATTTTTCTGGTAAATCTCTATTTGCTCATTTTGGTTGCTCAACCCAACCCCTTGTTCTCTCTTTCACTGGAAGGCTAAAATCCCTCAGAATCTCTTGTCTGTTCAATTCATGAAGGATTAATATGCAACTTGTTCAAAGATCTTGTCTATGATGTTAGTGTTGAGGATTGTTGGGAGGGAGTTCCAAATCGGCTAATTAAGGAGTTGAGAATGAGTTTATAAGTAAGGATTATATCTCCATTGGAATGAGGCCTTTTGGGAAAACCAAAAGAAAAGCCATGAGAGTTTATGCTCAAAGTGGACAATATCAAACCATCGTGGAGGTCCGTGATTCCTAATATGGTATTAGAGTCATGTCCTTAACTTAGTCATGTCAATAGAATCCTCAAGTGTCGAACAAAGAAGTTGCTAGCCTCGAAGGTGTAGTCAAAAGGGACTCAAGTGTTGAACAAAGGGTGTACTTTGTTTGAGGGTTCTAGAGAAAGGAGTCGAGCCTCGATTAAGGGGAGACTGTTCGAGGGCTATATAGACCTCAGGGGAAGCTCTATGGTGTACTTTGTTCGAGGGGAGGATTGTTGGGAGGGAGTCCCACATCGGCTAATTAACGGGGTTGATCATGTATAAGTAAGGAATACATCTCCATTGGAATGAGGCCTTTTAGGGAAACCAAAAGCAAAACCATGTGAGTTTATGCTCAAAGTGGACAATATCATACCATTGTGGAGGTCCGTGATTCCTAATAGTTAGGTCCGCTGCTTGGGACTTGGATAATAGATTATGAAAATTTGGGGAAGATTTTTTGAAACTTTTGGTATTAGTATGGTCCAAAATTAGGGGTGAAGAGATATCAAATATGATAGAAGAGGTATCAGTTCATCCTTCCTTTCGGGTAATTGGTTGAATTCGTCAGCAGGAAACTTTCTTCTACGGTTATCTAAAACATATAGTTAGAAAGGGAGAGGAGGATCCTCAAAGGTATAGAAAGCATCCAAGCTTCAAAGTGACAAATAAGCACTTCAAATGTCAACAATATCCAAGCATCCAGGCTTCCACCAATGATTCAGAAACTGACGTGACATGAAAAACTTCAGAAAATCATAATTAGTGCTTACCAGATGATAGAGATTTCACTCGTGATAGTCAACGAACATACTCTCTCGCCGATGCGACTTTCAAAGGATTCTTCTTTTGCCAGAAAGTAAATTGAGAGATTTTAATTTGTCAAGCAGTTCTATCGATTAATCTTTCCTATTACCAATTCAATTTCACAGCCGATATTGCAAAACTGGAACGAACTCGCTCAACAACCAAAAAAAAAAAAAAAAAAAAAAAAACTAAAACATGTGAAATTTAATCTTCCTATTAGATTCCAGGAACTAGTTCAACGCCTAATTTGAGGTTGTTCATATTCGGAACCTTGATCAGAGGTAAAACCAAGGAACATGAACCAAACATCAAAAGAAAAATCCAGAAATTTTCCTGAAGAGCGAAATTTACAAAACAAAAGGCGAAAAACTTACCCTGAACTTTACGGCGTAGACGGGCCCGAAGAATCAGAGAGCTTCGGTAGAGCTTGTAACAAAAGCTTCGAGGAAACAGAAGAAGATAATTATTTATTTAGTTTTTTCAAGACTGATCATTTTCGAGCCATTTCGAATTTCAAAACGTATGAATTTATAGTAAAAACAAAATCAAATTTTTAATAACTATTTATTTTAAAAAAATAAAATTTAGCTTGAAATTTGAAAATATAATCTTGGGTAATAATAATAATAATAATAATAATAATAATAATAATAATAATAATAATAATAATAATAATAATAATAATAATAATAATAATAATAATAATAATAAAATTTTTACTAATATCTTTCAATTTAAAAAAAACTTAAAAAAAATACTTTTACGGTTCGTATTTTATTTAAAAAATACGAATAAAATTTTAATAGTAGCTTTAATATCCATAATTTATAAAAAAAAAATTAAATTTTTTTTATTGTTAGTATATAGATGAAAATCGCTTCTCTCTATTTTATAAATCATCTCAAACTTTTTTTAATATTATTTAAAAAAAATACGAGTATTTATAAAATGTGATACTAACGTTCCATTTATATATTTTTAAAATTAAAAGAGTATTTTTTAAAAAAAATAAAATATGTTTTTGAAATAAAATAATAATCGGTTATATCTTAAATTAATGATATTTTTTAAATTTTTTTTTATTATTATTGAAAAATTTAAGATAATATGTGTATATATATATATATATATAATATATATATATATATTCTTTCAACAGTAGACAGCGAATTGATGAACTAAGCAGACTAATCAAGGCAACCAAACCTTGCTGAGGCTGAGACTTGGACAGAGAAATGGAAGAACCCCAAACACTGATTCTTTGATCCAAATTCCCAAATTCCTCCTTCTCCTTCGAATCCCATCCCAAATCCCTCTTCCATTCCTCCAAATCATCGTCTTCATCCACAATTCTTCGACATTTTTAGTGGTTTAACTTCTACTTGTCGGTGAAGACGAACAAAAATGGCGTTGAATATGAAAACCCTCACCCAAGCCTTAGCCAAGACCGCCGCGGTGATCGAGAAAACTGTTCATACCACCGTCCAGGAGGTTACCGGACCCAAGCCCCTTCAGGATTACGAGCTTCTCGATCAGATCGGCTCCGCTGGTCCTGGCATGGCTTGGAAATTGTATTCTGCGAAGGCTCGTGATTCTTCGCGGCCTCAGCAATATCCCACTGTTTGCGTATGGGTTTTGGATAAGAAGATTCTATCGGAGGCTAGGGCTCGCGCTGGGTTGTCGAAGTCTGTCGAGGATTCGTTTTTGGATCTGATTCGAGCCGATGCGGGGCGGTTGGTGAGGCTGAGGCATCCGGGAGTGGTTCATGTGGTTCAGGCGTTGGATGAGAATAAGAATGCCATGGCCATGGTTACCGAGCCGCTGTTTGCGTCGGTGGCGAATGCTGTTGGGAATGTGGAGAATATTGCTAAGGTTCCTAAGGAGCTCCAGGGTTTGGTATGTAGAGCTTTCTTTATTTCTTCTTTTCCCAGGGTGCTCTCCACTTTGGACTAGTATGGTAAATGCGATTCCCAATTGACTTTGAGGAGTCTCTTGTGTTATTCAATTGAATTATCAGTCTGAAAGTTGTTAGTAAATGTCAAAATATTATAGGATTTTAAAAAAAAGTTTGTGGCTATGATGATCACTCAACTTGATGTTTTTTGTCGACTTTTATTTATTTATTTATAAGAGACCATTTCATTGATGATTGAAATTTACAAAAGGGATGTATAATCTATAATGTTTACAAATGACCTTCCCGATTTACAATGAGGGAGGTATGACTATAGGAAGTAAAAATATTAGATAGTTTACACCAAGATATAGCTTGGTAAACAACGTTGTCGAAAAGTTTTGTGTAGACTTATTCATGAGTTTTCAATTTGGACGCTCTTGAAGAAGATGTGTAATAATAGAAGTTTGTGTTGCGTCTAGTATATATGTATGTTCCTTTTTATGAGAGACAGAGATCAACTTTTCGTTCATAAGTAGAAGGCATATAAAAGAGTAGAGACCATCCTAATCAAATAGAGCTTATGAAAAAGTTGCTCCCTTTGGTACTTGTAAAAGTACAAAAGGATCATGAAAGGGTACACTAAGAGGAGGTCGAACGATTAAATAACATTTGGAGTGCCTAATTTTTAGGTTTCTTTCTGTTGAATACTTTTTGTTGTTGGATGTCGATGTTCTACGGTTTCAGCAAAATGATTTGGGAGACTAAATGCCAAGGAAATTTACAGTTCTGTGTTGTTTCTTTTCCCCAAAGGTATTACTAATTGTTGCAGGTTCAAGTAGAGTAGCCATTTGAGCTATTCTCCTTTAGGTGGTATGTTTTGTGTGAGTATGACAATGTCGATGCTTTCCGTTGTTTTTGATCACCAAGGTTTTTTATGCTTTTTCTTTGTATCTCATTCTTGTTATGGGAGCCATTTTCTGTAATGTTTTGTAGGTCAGTAGGCAGATGTTTTGTGTGAGCTATTCTCCTTTCTTTTTTTTTTCTTTCTTGTCTTCCTGCACGTTTTCATTTTTTTTTAATAAAAGCTGGATTTTTTGTATTAAAAAAAAACCAGTGTGAATGTAGGTCGTCTTTTCCCTTTTTTTAAAGATTTTTTTTATTTTTTTATTCTTCCGTGGTGTTGCCTTACTAAATGTTTTGGGTTTCAAGTTGCTTTCTTTGAAGGGAAGTCTGGTTCACAGTTCTAACAAGTCTGGGGTTGTGTAGTATGAGGTTCGTAAGTTTGTATTGTCCATATTTGGTTTATGAGTCAACTTTGGATGCCTTAGGGATCTATGGTCCTTGTAGATATCAAGAAAGACTTCTATTCTGGCAGGAATTACCGGACCTATCTTGCCTATGTACAGATAATTGGCTTTTTGCGGGTGACTTCAATATCTCTCAATAGGCACACGAAAAATCCCGTGGAAAAGTCACTAGAGGCATGAGCACTTCAACAATTTCATAAGAGAAGCTAAACTAATTGACCTTCCCCTCAGTAATGGTCTCTATACATGGTCAAACAACTTATCACCACCCACCTTGACACTCATCGACAGATTTCTAGCCACAAAAGGTCTACTTGGAAAATTCGTCTTCAAAGACTGAATAGACCTACATCTGATCATTATCCCATTCTATTTTCATGGGTTGTTGTAAATGGGGCCCCTCGCCCTTCCGTTTTGAGAATATGTGGTTGAACCATTCTGAATTTTTGCCAATGGTAGAATACTGGTGGAAGAATATGCCCCTCCGTGGATGGCCAGGGCACAGTTTCATCAAAAAACTTAAAAAACTAAAAGAAGTCTTAAAGAAATGGAATAAGGAGGTTTTTGGTTGTATTTCCACAAAAAGAAACCAACTACTTACTGAAATTGCTCTCCTTGATCAGATGGAGGAAACTGACTTTATAACATTAGTTCAGTACACACATAAAAAGCTCATGAAAGCAGAACTTATTTTGTTGGCAGCAAAGGAAGAGAAATATTGGAGACAAAAATGTTAAAAACGATGGTTAGAGGAGGGTTACATAAACTCCAAAATTTTCCATCGTATCATGGCTACAAAGAAACGAAAGAGTACCATCATGGAAATTCTATCGACAGAAGGCAGAAGTTTAGTAAACAAAGACGAAATTGTCTCAGAATTTGTCTTTTTACATGTCCTTATAAACAAAGGACGATGCGCTCTTTGAATTCTCCCATGATCTTGATTGGAGTCCTATTGATCAACAGCAAGCTGCCTCCCTCGAGGTTGTTTTCAACGAAGAAGAAGTGTGGAAGGCGATTCAGCATTTGGGCTCCGATAAAACTCCAGGACTGGATGGTTTTACCTCATAATTTTTAAAAAAATGCAGGAACTTTATGAGAGCTGATAATGAGAGTGTTCCAAGATTTTTTTCAAAATGGAGTTATCAATGGCAACCTAAACGAAACATACATCTGTTTGATCTCAAAGAAACTGGATGCTCGCACTTTTGCCGACTTTTGACCCATAAGTCTTACGATCGGACTATATAAAATCGTAGCAAGGGTATCATTAGAACGTCTTAGAAAAGGTTCTCCCTTTCACAATTACCGGGCAACAAACAGCTTTTGTAGAGGGGCCATAAATTCTCGATGCATCCTGCATGGCAAATGAACTCAAGATGAATGGGAAAGAAAGAAACAAAAAGGTGTAGTCATCAAACTTGATTTGGAAAGGCCTTCGACAAGGTTGATTGGACTTTCCTCAAAAACATTCTTGTGGGAAAAGGTTTTGGCTCAAAATGGCGGAGGTGGATAAAAGGATGCATCTCATCCTCAAACTTTTCTATCATCATCAAGGGAAGACCGAGAGGGAAGATTTATGCCACACAGGGTCTTCGACAAGGGGATCCACTATCCCCTTTTCTTTTCATCATGGTAATGAATTGCCTCAGTCGCCTACTGACAAAAGTAGAATACGAAGGGCAGTTAAAAGGTTTTGAGATTGGCAATGAAGGCTTAAGCATCAACCACCTTCAGTTCACAGATGATACAATTCTCTTTTTTGACTTGGCAGATGTCTCTTCCACAAAAAACATGATCGAGACGGTAAAACCTTCAAAGGATTCTCTGGACCAAGTATCAATCTCCATAAGATAGAGATTATGGGCATCAATATTAGGACTGAGACTATTGAAGAATCTGCAAGCGTATATAGTTGTAAAAAGGGAGAATGCTCGAATATGAACCTAGGATTACCCTTTAAAGGAAACCACATATTTTTTTCCTTGAGGAAGACTATTATTGAAAAAATAGAAATAAGGCTGTCAACATGGTCATCATGTTATACTTCAAAATGCGTAAAACTTACCATAATATAAGCCACATTATCCAACCTCCCCACTTACTACATGTCTCTATTCGAAATGCCACAAAAAGTGGCTTCGGATGTAGAAAGATTATCCCGGAACTATTTATGGAAAGATGACCCATGGATTGAAAACACCAAGCTAGCTCTACGGTATCCACTTTTGTACAAGCTCTCATAGCAAAAAAGCCATGATTAAAGAAACGTGGAATATTGTCAACAAATTATGGGACTTGAAGTTTGGTAGGAATTTAAAGGATAACGAAGCAACAGAGTGGGCCGAATTAAGCCTTGACCTTGCTCTAATGGTATTGTCAAGCGAAGCAGACTCACTGACTTGGCTCCCTAGCAATGACGGGGTCTTCTTTACAAAATTCTTGATGATGGACATGGGGGAAAAAGTAGAAGCAATAAATCCCACGATAGTAAAGACAATATTGAAAAGGACTTCACCCTAAAATGTGAAGTTCTTCCTTTGGGAAGTAGCGCATAAAGCCATTAGTGCAAGTGAAAATCTTAAAAAAAGAATGCCTTATATTACTCTTTCTCCAAATTCGTGTCCATTATGCAAGAAAGGAAACGAATCAAAAAGCACTTATTTGTGCAATACACCATACGCTTAGAATTTTTGGACAATGGTTCTTAATATATTTGGATGACATCTCACATTTCCTAGGGAGTTTAAGGATCTGTTGGACATGGTCTTAACGTACCACCCTCTCAAAAATGGAAAAGCCCTACTATGGAAAAACCTCATCATGACTTTCTTTTAGAATCAGTAGAAAGAAACAAATCAAAGAATATTTGCAAAAGAGACACAGACTTATATAAAACTTTTTGACAATGTTGTTTACCAAGCTATATCTTGATGTAAACTGTCTAATATTTTTACTTCCTATAGTTATACCTCCGTCATTGTAAATTGGGAAGCTCTTTTGTAAACATTGTGGATATTACCTCCCTTTTGTAAATTTCAATTATTAATGAAATTGTCTCTTAGAAAAAGAAAAAAAGAAATTGGTTTGTGAGTTTGTTCTATCCTCTTGTAAAACTAAGTATTTGGTTTGTAGGGTTGTCATTTGTAAATGTAAGCGTTCTGTGGATAAATTGTGAGCTTTTAGATGTCATGTGATTTTAGTATTTCTAATAAATTAATGGTTGAGAAACGGCTTCTATTCTGTCCAAAACCCTTTCATTCGTTGATTGAGAAAATCAGTTCTGACATATATTTCTTATATGTGTCATATGCATGATTTTCTATGCGGTTGGATCCCCAATCATGTGATGCTTGTAGCTTTCTTAAAGGCTTCTCTGCTCTCATCGGCTTGTTCTTCACTTGCATTTCACAGGAAATGGGACTACTGGAAATAAAACATGGTTTGCTTCAGATAGCAGAGTCTTTAAACTTTCTTCATAGCAATGCACATCTCATTCACCGGGCTATATCTCCCGAGGTATTAATTTTGTTTCAACTTAGACAAGTATCCATTGAGGAAGAGTTGTTGCTGCTATTGTATTGCTCTTAGATTCTCAAAACATGCAGACTGCATTCAAGATTCAATAGCTGCAGATAATTTGACCTACGGTAACTTGAGACAATAGATTTGATCTGTTTATGTTGCTTGAAATTATGTCTTTGCAGAATGTCCTCATCACTTCAAATGGAGCTTGGAAACTTGCTGGATTTGGCTTCACAATTCCAGCAGATCAGACTTCGAGTGACATGGCTACTGTGCAAGCTTTCCATTATGCCGTGAGTTCAATATTCAATGGTTGCTTGTTAGATTTTAAACATTGTAAAATGAAAATAAGGGAAACTCGATTGTTGGACAATGCCTTTGTCAGGCATTTGAGATCTGAAAAGGAGCTCATCTCTTTTTGATATGGAACTTGCCATTTATATGAATTTTCAGTCTTTTTCGTTCACTTTATTCACTCTCTATATTCCCGTTTCATTTGTTTGTAACAAAAAAAAAAAAAAAAAAAAAAAAAAGAAAGAAAAAAGAGAAAAAAAATCCTGTTTCAATTTCATGCTCCAACCTATAGTTTAGACAGAGCTGTAACATCCTATTAGTGTGTTTTATATCTATGAATACAGTGTGCAGCTTTATCCTTTGTGTTAATGTACATGCTCGCCATCTTCCTACAATTTTCCTTCTCTTTATAAAAATTTTCGCTCATATAATATTATGACATGTATTGAGGATCATCATTAGCTAAACTAATTGAGGCTTCTATGTCTATGCTTAATTTGTTGAATTGCACAGGAGTACGATGTTGAAGATTCTGTGCTGCCTCTTCAGCCATCTCTGAATTACACTGCTCCTGAATTGGTTAGGAGTAAATCATCTTCGGCTGGTTGTTCCTCAGATATTTTCAGCTTTGGATGCCTTGCTTACCATTTGATTGCTAGAAAGCCTTTGTTTGACTGCCAAAACAATGTTAAAATGGTATTTCCAAGTTCATTCTTTCTAAACTCAATCATCTTGCCTAATGATGTACTTTGCGTGTATCTATCTATCTATATATATATTTGATAAGTGGAAAAGTCTTGTCCAGAAAATTTTGATTTTCATAATTGGAAATTCTTGTTTTTCTGGTCTTTCACCACATATTTCAATTAGTTTGAGTCTCCTTGTTGAACTCTCTCTGATTTTTAGTTTAGTTAGTTATGAATCATTATTGTTATTATAAAGTAGATTTATTGGCCTATTGAATTAGTAAATTTTTCTCGTTTACTTTTCATGAGGCTAGACAGACCTTTAAGATTATGACTGGTCGTGGAAAAGATGATCTTTTTTTTAAAAGTACGTGAAGGTGGTTGGAGTCTACTATAATTTTATTGAGAACACTCTAAAAGTTCCAGCTGATGTCCTGTAGCACGTGTTATTGAGCTTCTATTAGTGTGCCTACAAGTGTTGAGGCTATGAGTGATTATTTTAGGATTCCTGGTCCTAAAACTTGTAAAGCAATAATGTAGTAGCATGCATTGGAAAATTGCATGCTATTACAAAGGCTTCCTTTTATTTTCCTTATCTATGTGCTGCTTTACTATTACCTTTTATGCATGGGACACGAATCTATCACCCCGTTTTTTCACCTTAAGTGAAGTGGAAGTGATGGATGTGCTGAAGTGAATTGTTTTCAATTGATGTATTTAAACCACTATATGTATTATGATGCTGGAAGCTATATTGGTTGGTTTTGTACATACGTAAATGATGCAAAGCTTTACTTTTGTACTAAGAGGTCATTTTATTGTTATTTTTCATCTCTCTATCTGAATACATAAATTTTTCTTTTATAATATAGGTATAGACTGAGAATAATATACCTCTTGGAAGAACTATTATGTGAAAATGAAAGGGAATTGACTCAAATATTCTTTTAATTTATGTTATTTATCGAAGTTTCTAATTCTTGTTATTTCTCCTTTGTCTTTTTGTTTATTCCTCCTTCCTCTCTAGTACATGAACTCCTTAACTTACCTGTCAACTGGGTCGTTTGCTTCAATTCCTCCGGAGTTAGTTCCTGACCTGCAGAGAATGCTCTCATCCAATGAGTCTTTCCGGCCAACAGCATTGGAATTCACAGGTAAACAATTTTCAATTCCAATCTAATTGATACATCCAACTTTAGCATCAAGGAAACTTGTGATCAGTTGTAAGTGTAACGTTGAATATTTAATACTGCGCATGGAAGTTGGAAAATAATTCCGTGATTATGATAAAATCTAATATGAGATTTGAATTGCATTTTCATTCTGACTATGTCTCATGTAGGTATGCTTAATTGCTTAATGCTCTATACTTAACGATCCACTTCATTTCATGAAAGCTATGGTGTAATACCTGGTCATATTTGATATATTACCCATTGTTATAGAAGTTTTGATGGGTTTAGTCAGCCATGCTCTTATTGAAAATACCTGGAGTCTATACATGGCTGATGGTTCCATTGATCAGAAGCCCACTTCCCTCCAAAGCTCCACATTATGGATATTTTTTCATTGTTTGTGCTGTCTATAGTCGGTCAAATTTTACATTATTTGATTTTCTTGCAGGTTCCCCATTTTTCCGAGATGACACAAGGCTGCGAGCTCTTCGTTTTCTTGACCACATGCTTGTAATTGTTTCCATTTCAGCTTTACTGATATGAGTTTCTCTAAAGTCATCAAAAACAGTTACTTTGAATGGAAGAGTAGTTCAAATTGAAAATCTAATTAATTTATCATTAATATGTTTCAGGAAAGAGATAACATGCAAAAGTCTGACTTTTTGAAAGCTCTATCTGATATGTGGAAAGATTTTGATTCCCGTATATTGCGCTATAAGGTTTGAGTTTTTCCTGTCCTATTTGTCTATGAGCTGGTTATTGTTATGCTTTCTGATTTTCATTATAATTTTTGTGGTTTTTTTATTAGACATAAGAATTAATTGATTGAATGAAATGTGCAAGGTGATATAAAACAAACTAAATAAAACCGCTATTGGTTGACCAAGGGCATAGTGACCAAGGGGACCGGGTGACATTCTGCAAACCTTGTATTAGATGTCATGGATTTAAATTATGTAGCACTAGCCACCACCTACCTGGTTCTGTTATGCCAAAATTTGTAGGATTGAAGTGGTTGTTCTCTGAGGTTGGTGAGATGCATCTAAGCTAGTCTTAATGTTCACAATTAGAGAATAAAACAGGAACAGGCTAGAATTGATGATAAACTTCTCCAGTTTGTAAAAATGAAATGAAAGACAAACTATGGTTGAAAAAACTCCTTCTGGATGCTTCTACAAGAGGGAGGAATAATTGAAGATACTGGATACTATTTTTTAAAAGCAAAGGTGCCTTATAAAAGAAGAACATCAGAATTTGGAATCCTCAATGATGAAAAACTAACGAATTGCACTTGTTGTCCCTCCATTTATTTGTCTTTTCATAGGTTGTATTATTTGATTACACTTAATAATGCAATTTCCTGCAAGACACTTGTCATCCTTTGATGGTGCTATGATTCACAGTTACAAGTTATCTCAGCTTGCATTCCAACTACTCTACACAATAAGGATACAAATAAGTTCATCAAATGCTCATACACATTTGTTAAACGAGGAATATATTGGCAGTCTTGCGCTTTCCCAATGAATATATATGACATGCAGTAAAGGAATATTCGTAAAATCATTGATCTCCCATTGAGGGTTTGCTTATGTCTTTTGCAGGTCCTTCCACCTCTCTGTGCAGAATTACGAAATCTGGTTATGCAGCCTATGATACTTCCCATGGTACTCACAATAGCAGAGTCTCAGGTACGAAAAACTCCATGTTTTCATTTTTTATTTATTAATCTTACCAAGGTTGCATGCAAAAGTTGACGTTGAAGGGTTTAGAATCGATGACCCTATGGTGTTTATTAATTCGTATTATATTCCTGATTCCATTTATTTTTTCTAATAAGATTTCATTGTATACTGCAGTTCCACTAATAACCTGAAGTTGCCCTCTGTAATTTTGTTTTTTTCATGTTTTTACACTCCTTTTGGAGTTGGTATCTTTTGGGTATCTTTAGAGAATTAGGTTTAGTTCAGGATTGCTGTTGCTTTTAAGACAACTGCGAGCAGCCTAGCAGCTATGCTTTTAGAAAAAATGCCGTAGCATGAAGTAAATTAGTATTTGATAAATTTTAATTTTAAACTTGAATCAGTAGATGGGATTGATAAAATATGATTTAACTTGTTGAGATTCAGCTATATTGACCAAATAGACATTATTTCCAATATATATTTATTATAAATCAATTGTTTAGAAGTTTATATGATTTAAAGTGCAAGTCATTTTGTTTGATTTAAATTATTGAATAAATGTTCAGGAAAAACAATTGTTGTAAAAAAAATTGAATGAATTAAAACTTCATTTATATAGGATGAAATAGATGTGAAAAGAAGAAGAAGAAGAAGAAGAAGATATGTGGAAGGATAGAATTGGAATTTGAAAATATTGTTTATGAATTTTTTTTAGGAAAGCTGTTTGTATTAAAGATGGCTAGGCATGTGATTGTGTGCGTAAGAAAAAAATGAAAAGTGATTTTAGATAAATGATAGGTACTAAGTATGAGGCGAGGGTTAATGAGCCTTTCAAGATCACAGTCGGTGGTTCTTATTTTATCAATTGTAGTCTTTTCTAGTATATTCTGCAGGTTAATTGTGGCTTATTTTTTTAAGTCTTTGATGTCTTCCGCTATTCATCTATTAGTTTTGTGGGATTGTATTATTGGAAAATAAGATTAATTTCTTGAAGCTTGCAGGATAAACATGATTTTGAGCTATCAACTTTGCCATCTCTTGTTCCTGTTCTGAGTACTGCTGCAGGTGACACATTGTTGCTGCTTGTGAAGCGTGCTGATCTTATAATTAACAAGGTAAATTCAAGTAATTGTGCTTTTTGTGTGGTGATGCTTGTTGGGTGATTTACGGGCTAATATAACTAATTATATATAGTTCTATACTTCCTCATCTTTTTATAATACGGTGATGTCAAGGGGAAGAAAGAGGAAAAATTGTTGTGTAGATTGGAACATAAAGGCCATTATTGCAGATCCGGTGGATAAGTTCTTCAACAAGACCAGAAGGGAAGGTTCCTTGTGAGTACAGAATCTATTCAACAGTAGGGGCCATTTTTGGAGATTGCAAATATTCTAATGGTGGAGCAAGGGATGGGCTGGGTTGGAGTACAATCCTAATTTAAATAATTAGCAGCCATAAAATGGAGATTTATTTTAGATCCTTTCTGGTCATAAATTATAGAAAAAACCTAAATCATTTGATTGAACACGGTGATGGGAAAACCTTTTGGGGTAGAGGAGAAGAAAAAAAATTAAAGTCTTCAATGACTAGGGTGGAAGTTAGGAGGAGATCTCGAAATAGTTAGATTCAATGGTTCACTCTTAAGAAGCCGGCTCTCAATTGTTCACAATGGAGTCTCTTTTTCTCTCATTGTTTTCTTTCTTTCTTTTGTTTTAATTATTCATGATTGTAATTATTATGATCTGTTGAAGGCCTAGACTGGTGTCCTCAGTGAGTGAGAAGACTGAGTTGGATTCCCCTTTCTCTTTGGAAGAAATTAGAAAGGTGGTTTTTGAGTGATAGAAACAAGTCCATGGTCCTAATGGCTTTTCTTTAGCCTTCTTCTAGGATAATTGGGAGGGTTTTCAGAGAGTTCCTCGAAAGGGATATCTTGGATAATTCTCTGAATGAAACTTTTGTTCATCTTATCCTTAAAAAGTGAAGGGCGAACAAGGTTGAGGATTTCAGGCCCATCGGCCTAGTTACAAGTGTATTTAGATTATAGCTAAGATTTTCAGGGTGAAAAAGGTTCTCATGTTGTCGATCTTTGAGACTTCGGGTGCTTTTATAGTGGGGAGGCAAATTCTTGACGAGCCTTTCATTGCAAATGAGACTATTGAGGATTATAAAGGTCGAAAACAAGAGGTTATCTTTAAGATTGATTTCAAGAAGGCTTATGACCACGTGGATTGAAACTTCCTTGACATAGTCCTTGAGATGAAAGGATTTTGGTACATTGGAGATCCTAGATTTGGAGCTGTGTTAGAACAGTTAAATTCTCGATTCTCATTAATGGACAACCGAGGAGTAAGATTAAAGCGCTAAGAGGTCTTCGGCGTGTTAATCCTCTGTCTTCTTTTCTCTTCTTCATTGTTGTTGGTGTTCTCAGTAGGATTGTTTTCAAAGGTGTTGAAGGTAATATTATCGAAGGTTTCTTTTGGTGCTTGTCACTAAATTTGGTTGTGTATGGATCTTGTTGCCTCAGACAACGAAACTGAAAGGAAAAGCATAAGAGAAATTGATGTCGGTGGTGGTGGGACCATGCATGAATTATTACTAATACTAGGTCCCAGTGTTTAAGAAATCTTGGCATCTTATTTCAACTTACAACGATTCTATACCATTAATCATGAAAATGTTTGTATGAATTTGTTTCATTGTGAACACTTGAACATTTATTACTCCTGGCTGGTTTTTCAACCAGCGGTGTATATATTCCTTTTTTCCTTTATTTTTCAATCCTCCTTGTCTTGCCATTCCGTTTTTCAGACCAGTCAAGCACAATTAATGACAAATGTCTTGCCATTGATTGTTCGGGCTTATGATGATAATGATGCTCGCATACAAGAGGAGGTTCTGAGGAAATCAGTTTCCCTTGCTAAGCAACTTGATACACAGGTGAGAGCTCCGTATCTTGTGTTTATGATCTCTTTCTAGATTATCCCTTCAAACCCCCTTCCTTTTCATGAAGGTGGGATTGCTAGCCTACAAAGGCATCACAGAAGTGATACTAGATGCAAATACTTTGAAAGCTGTCTTTTTTTTTTTTTTTTTTTTTTTGTGAGTGTGATTTGAAACCTTTTCTAATAAAGAAATGGTAGTTTTATGTTGCCTCAACAAGTTTTGCCTACTCTCTGGTTTTCAAACTCTGAAATGAACTCTAGAATCTAGAATTCTATTTCTTTGCTCTCTTAGTAAAAGGTAATTTGGCTATTTTGTTGCATTTTTTTTTTCATTTGTGTTGTAGTGATATTATTTTATGAATTGGTTTGGGGGATGGAGGAGTTTATTTGTAATTTCGCTGGCAGACGGTAAGAAGTGTATAAAGAATTATCTTTGATGGCTATGATGGGAACTGGAAATTGAAATGAAAATTAACATAAAATATTGAAGGAAAATTGTAAGTTTTCCAAGCATTCTGAAAGGCTTGGAATCTCACACAACCTCTTGGAATCTCCCACAAACTATCTTTAGAAACTGCTTGCCCCTAAACTATCTTTAGAAGATTAAGATCATAATTACAAATAGCCCCAGTGATCAAAGCCTAAAGGGAGACATTAAACCTAGCCACATTCCAAACCTCCTCACAACCTCTTTGAAAATTCTAGTATTGCTTTCCAATTAAATACTCTACAAAACAACAAAGAAGGTTGCTTGTCATAGGACTTTGTCCATTTCCCTTAAAGGGAGATTTAGGAGCACCTTCTCCAACAACGAATTACCACAACGGTTAGGCCTACCCTCTTTTTCTCTCCAACAACATCAAAAGGATATGGGCCATACTTGCTCGCAATTTCTCTATGTCTCAACGTGTTAGGCTTTAGGAAGAAGTGCCACAACGGCTTAGCTTGGAAAACTGTGTTACGTAACCTCAAGCTCCCAATGCCTTACTCTCCTAGACGCATCGAGTTCATGACCACCTTTCACTTGATCAGGTGGGACCCTCCTCCCTCGTCGATCCCTTTCAATAGAAACTCCTTTCAACTCTCTCAATGGACACGTACCTACACCAGAATCCTAAAGATTGACAAGAGGTTTTTGCTAAGACCCCTAGAACCATCGACCTTGCACCACCAAAAGGATGTGGGCCATACTTGCTTGCAATTACTCTATGTCCCAACGTGTTAGGCTATAGGAAGAAGTGCCACAATGACTTAGTCAGGAAAACTGCGGTATGTAACCTCAAGCTCCCAATGCTTGACCCTCCTAGATACATTGAGTTCATGATCACCTTTCACTTGATTAGGTGGGACCCTCCTCCCTCGTCAATCCCTTTCAATAGAAACTCCACTTTAACTCTCTCAATGGACACTTATCTAGATAAGAATCCTAAATATCGGCAAGAAATAGTAAGGGACCCCTTTCAACACACATTGGATTACCACAAGTTTTCCCCTTTAGAGAAGTACCTTCCTTTAAAGGCAAACAATCTCTTCTGAGTTTTATGCAGGCTAGGGTTCCAAAATGTTAAGCTCCTTGGATTCCCACCCAAGGGGAGCCCTAAATACAAGGGAGGGAACTGGCACACGTTACAACCCACCATAGAAGCCCCCGAGCTTAATTTAGAAGGACAACAATTTATACCCAACAGGGAACTCTTACCTCTATTAATCTCAAACCTGAAAATCTCTTCAAAAAAGGACAATAACCTATTAAGATTAACTAAGGAGCTTCCTACCTTAAAAGAAAAAATAGAGTGCCATTTGCAAACTGTAGGTGAGCTAGATGAACTAAATCCTTAGCCATCTTAAACCTTTCGATCACACCCTTCTCTGATCCTGAGGGAACTAGTCTACTTAGAACATCCACCACTAAAATAAAGAGTGAGGGTGACCGCAGGTCTCCTTGCCTCAACCCCCCCATGGTCCAAACACAGGACTGCATGCCTAGAGCAGTTTTCCCTGTCATTGAATCTGTAAGACATTAATACAGATTTTATTGTCTAAAAAAAAATCCACGAGCAATGAAATTCTTTGTTTTTATTTCCTATGCTAGCATTATATTTCCTGCGTTAATATAGTTGTGGTCAAGATGTAATTTGAACTATCAAATATTATCTCTTTTGACCTTTTATATGACACTGACATTTACTTAAATTGTTGTGTTTTTACAGTTAGTGAAACAAACAATTTTGCCTCGTGTCCATGGTTTAGCTCTAAAGACAACAGTTGCTGCGGTATGTATGTTTTTGCAGTTCTTTGTGGTTTTTCATTCTTTCAAGTTTTTTAGTATTTGTTGTTTAATTTGGTTGGTTGTCACCTTTTTTGTAATTTTCCCCTTCTAATGAAAGTACTATTTCCTATTAAAAAAAGTTACGATAGATTTATACATGGTCACTTTGTAAAGGCATTCACCTGTTAGCCTTTGTATCCTTGAGATTGTGAACATGAAAAAATTGTAATAACGTGGTTGACATGAATTACTTACCTGAGATCCATGCTTCGTTCTGATTGCTTTGCATAATTGAAGATGTAACGAGTGTCTTAGTGATTTTGGAATGGTAAAATAACATTTTTCCTCCCTCTATTGACGAGATCTACATGCATGCACACATTCTAGTTTTTCCCATAAATGTGTGTATATGTATATATATAATTTAATTCTATTTGGTCTAGCTATTGGTTTTCAGTGTGCCAGTGTGTTATCCCCTACGATGATTGCCACTTTTCTGCTGAATGTTATGACGTGTTTTACACAAGTTAAAATGTGAACGATACTTTGGAATTTTCCTCCCATGTACAGGTTAGAGTTAATGCGTTGCTGTGCCTTGGAGAATTGGTTCAGACGCTTGATAAACATGCAGTTCTAGAAATCTTGCAAACAATTCAACGTTGTACAGCTGTAGACAAATCTGCTCCCACTCTCATGTGTACCCTTGGGGTTGCAAACTCAATCCTTAAGCAGGTACTTTCCATATCTACTTCAACCTGTTGTTTGGAAGATTACTGTTGCAGATGATTTTTGTGAATGACTTGAACTAATGTACCTTCTGTCAAAAACTCATTGTTTTCAGTATGGAATTGAATTTGTTGCGGAGCATGTTCTTCCTTTACTCATGCCTCTTCTTACAGCCCAACAATTAAATGTTCAGCAGTTTGCTAAATATATGCTTTTTGTCAAGGACGTTCTCAGGTAATATTGTTTACCACTGCAACCAACATCTGTATGCAGTATTTAGGTCCTGCACATGCATGTGACTTCATGATTTGGAAGAGTCTTAGCAGTATATATCTAAATCTAACGATATTTTCCCATCACAGGAAAATAGAAGAGAAAAGAGGAGTCAATGTTTCTGATTCTGGAGTACCAGAGATGAAATCCTCTTTGGTTTCTAATGGTCCACAACACCAGTCATCAAGCAGAGCTAGTGATACTGTCGTTCCAACAGTTAAAGGTCGACCTGCTTGGGATGAAGATTGGGGACCTATTTCTAAGGGACATACAACCCCACAAAATTCTACTAGCATTATCTCGCCTGCGCCTGCTGTTCTTGGTGGTCAATCCGTAGCAGGAAATTCTATACAAACAAATTCTGTTGTGACAACATCTCTGTCTAGTAATCAAACTGTCGCATCTTGCCTTCCAGTTGATGTTGAGTGGCCGCCTCGAAATTCTACTGGTGGTGCACCCAGAGTATCTGATTCTGGGATGCAAGCAACTACAGGAGAATCATCTACTTCAAGCTTGGATAATGTGGACCCTTTTGCTGACTGGCCTCCACGTCCTAGTGGCTCATTAGGAAATGCGTCTCAAGCTTCCAACAATGGGGTGGTTGGACCATCCATGAACAAATATGGAACTGTGGGTACATCGAACAGTTTGAACTTTCAAACAAACGGCAATGCCAGTTGGACCCTCAACAACAAAAATATTAGTGAACCCATGAGACAAAATCATGGCAATTCGACTTTCAATTCAAGCAGCCTGGGAACTGGGGGCTTCAATTCCCAAAGTTCTATTGGATTCCAGAAGCAAAACCAGGGAATATCATCCCAACATGCATATGATGCGGACAAAAAATTAACTGATCTTGGATCCATATTTGCGCCTAGTAAAAGTGGGAATAATATTGCACCTAGACTTGCCCCGCCCCCCTCAAATGCTGTTGGTAGAGGAAGAGGAAGAGGGAGGGGGGGTTCATCAACATCTCGTTCTACTCAAAATAAATCATCATCTGGACAACCTCCCCTAATGGATTTGCTGTAATGTGTGAATTCTACTTGTTACAAAAATATTTGGAAGATGCAGATTATCTTTTGTAGATTTGTCGTCTCATGGCATGCAGAGATGGATTCGTTGAAATGCACATCAGGTATGAAAGTATATTTCTTTGAGCCTTGCATGTAAAGTGTAAGTTGGGTATGTGAGTTATATTAAAACGGATGTTGTGTTATTTCTTTAGGTGATGTTTGATAAATGCAATTTTTCTGTTTATAGTAAAAAATTGAGGTAGTCTATATTCGAATTTTTTTATGCCTCTGAAAGTGTATTTTTCATATATAGAGTCCCACTCCCAGTTTGTGACTAGATTTCGAAAGACAATAAAGGAAGTTGAAGTCTCGTATTTGTATGATTCATGTCTACACAATACTTCAAAAGGATTTATTTGCTTAAATTCTTTCTCATATGTATATTATATAGACTTTTCTGCTTAAATTCTGTATATTATTTGCTTAAATTCTGTCACACAATACTTGAATTTCTTGGTTTCAGAAAATTCTGTTGCTATAGATTATTAGTATGCAGTTTATGAAAATGCAGCTTTTAGTCTGTCATTAGATGATTACCTTAATACCTACATTTAAGTTGTTGATGGCGAACAAATGATGTGATTGATTTTTTCTGATGTGGTATCTTGATTGACTTTTCAATAATCTTTGGGTTGATTTGATTCAACCTAGTGTATCTACACTTGGAAATTTATCATATGCCATTACTTTAAACCCATAAATCGACCCAATCCAAACGTCGATTGGTGTGTTAGAACGATCACATTTTTCACGTAAGGTTTTATGTCCCTGGTTTGTTGAGGTGGTGATGAGTTTCAATGTTGAAGGGAAGCCATGTTTGACTGTTGTGTTATTATGGCATTTGTAGAAGGATTCTGGTAAAAGAACAACCTCGTATACATCCTAATAGGACTCAATTCCTTTAGACATAACTTGCCTGACCAGACCTCCAGCCATGGTTGCTCCATTTCTTGTAAGGTTATAGATGTTTGAATAAACTTACTCAGGAATGAATCTGTCTCTTACACTTGATGCTTGGTTTTTGGCTTTGTATTTTCTCAATGATTTAGGTTCCTTGCATTTCTCTCTTTTCTGTGGTTTGCAATAGAAATGTTCTATAGTTCTCAGCCAAATGTTCATGATCAAATATGGTTTGTTTTTAGGGCTAAGTGTGCAAAATAGTTGTTAATCTTTGGACATGTGTCTTAGTGTTTCCACGACATTTTGAGCATGTTCATTAGGACATAGGTATTCAATATTTCATTACTCTCATTGATGATTATTGTGATGAAATATTTAGGACATAGGTATTGCTACATAAGTATTTTTTTAAAAAAAGTTTTAGAAAAGTAAGCCTAGGTTGAAAAATAATTAGGTAAATCATCAATGAATTATGATATGGTTATAATGAATTGTACAAGAACCTTGCTTACTGAGATTAATTGGTGTAAGATAGAATTGTATTCCAATGCTATGTAATTGTGATGTAAGAGGAGAAAAGCAAGACTTTTGTTAGACATGGTCCATAAATATATATATATATATATATATGAATACGATAAGAGATTGCATAATGAAAATGATTGTCTTACTTTGGCAACTTTAGGGAAGGCAGAGTTTGGTTTTTTGGGGTGATAGTAGATAAGTTGACAGACAGATAAGTCACCCTTACTGCCACTCGACAGGACCGTACATGAGATTTTTACATCATACGGCTTCTCATTCAATTCTTTCGAATTCATGGGATCCTTTGTTTATAAGACAATTTTGGATTATAGAAGACTTCAACAGTGAACCTTACAAGAAAGTTAGTTAGTTTACCGACAAAGTGTAGACCATTTTTTAACCGTAACAAAATGATTATATATATATATATATATATATCAAATATCAAAAAGTATTTCTATTACAAATATCATTTTTCCATTTTTCTACGAAGATGAGTTGATATGAGATGATACCACTCAACATTTGACAAAAGTTGTTAATAATTTAATTATATAATTTTAATCATGAATTTTAAGATAATTCAACTTTACAAGGACTTAATGAAAGACGATGTTGTCATGATGTTGTCATGTTTGATGACAAAATTGAAAACTGTTTTAGTAAACTATTTTAATATTGTCTCCATAAACGTGTTTGGTACTTTTAATACTATTTATGTTAGTTTTAATGTTTTTTTTTTATACTAAATTTCTTGTGTTTCCCATTTGGTAAAATGTGAAGAAGATTTATCATCTTTTTTATCTTTGTGTCCGCATGGCGATCCATGATTTGAAGTCTCAAAAAGCGGGTTAATACACTTAATTGAATAGGAAGCTAGGACATAATTTCACTAATTTATTGTATTTGATATATTAAATGTAACGGATTGGAAAAAAGGTAGAGTAGTTCAACCTCGCCGGAAATCACGAGATTTTCACACCCAGTGCACGTCGCCCTCATCTTAAAACCACCCTCAACCCTACTCCGCCCATTCAACGTACCATTGTTGTTTGAGAGTGTGAAAGACCTAGAGAAGTATACACGCTGTAAGTCACTCGTGTTTACGTCGCTCCGTAGTGCCTTTCCTTGCCGCCGGCGAAAGCATGGGTTATGTATAGATTTGAAACATTTCAAGGTTCGTGGTTGCAGATACCTACTAGGAGTTCTCGACACTGTGCGAAGAAGAATCCACGGGTCGTAATTGGGTCGGACCTAACCCGTATGCAAACCACGATCCAATCATACTATCTGGCCCAACTCCACACGAAACCCAACAACAATCGGTAGCCCAACCACCCATTCCGAGCAGCCTAGTAGACACGCCCACGGCCCAACAACATTACACAACCCAGTCAACGACCCACACGCTCGAGAATACAATCGACCCACTCCGACGACCCGCGCGCACTTCAGCTCCTATACGTGCGTGACACGTGTCCTCCTATCGGCTCGGTGGGCTGGCTCTAGCTGCTGAAAATCGACTATTCGGCTCAATTTAAACAGTTTTCATACCAACTTCCACATTTTTTACCCTCTTGGAACTGAATTTGACCTTATCATCAAAAGGATTTAAGGTCGGTATAACTCCCATTTGCTCAATTCAATTAAAGAAAGTTAGGAAATTGAATTAGTAAAGCTATTGAGCGAATATTTAAATAGGTTTTTCAGTATAAGTGAGAAAGAACTCGAATGACGAAAGCAAACTAAGTTGGATAGAGAATGTCGGCTAAGGCCAATCAAGTAAGTGGTCTTACAATCGGCTCGATTGGAAAACTTGTTTTACGTATGATGACAAGTGTCCAATGACACTTGCATGTGTCATGTATGTTCGTATGATCATCATGCTTGCATGATATTCGAGGATTTGTTGTACCTTCGATGTCCGGCTACAGCCAACTAGCCTAACTATGCAAGCTCAGGAGGTGTGCGAGCCTGCTTGGTGAATCCATATTCGCACGTGTGGGTCGTGTGTATAGGAAAGTATTACACATCAAATTTCGTATCCTATGATGATGACGATCATGCTTGCATGATATTCGAGGATTTGTTGTACCTTTGGATATTCGACTACAACCAACTAGCTTGACTATGTAGGCCTATGAGGTGTGCGAGCCTGCCTGGTAAATCCATATTCGCACGTGTGGGTCGTGTGTATAAGGAAGTACTACACATCAAATTTATCCGAACTAGAGGCCCCTTCTATGATGATTTTAAATGATAGGTCCCTAATAATAATAATGTGTTTGCATTTCTTGATCCAATACTGAGATCATAAAATACTAAATACCAAGTCATGTGCTACTTCTATGTTTCAAACAAAGCAAGACACCCATGTATGATTGACGGTGACATCGCAATTAAAGATGCATATGTTAGTCACATTTAATTTTATTTAATTTTGTAGATCTTAAGTTAGTATAGTACATCGATATTTTTAATATTTTCTTAAAATACTTTTTTTTAATATTATTTTAAGTCATTTTAAATAAATATTTTTGTGTCAAATTAATTGAATATATATTAGAATATTTTATAATATTAAATATAACTTGAAATAAAATATAATATCCAAATAAATTAGATATTCAAGATTATATCATCCAATTGATTCAAACTATTTTGACCCATATAAGGCATTCATTCCTTTACATACTCAGATTCTAACAATTCAACTGTCCATCATGTCAAAGAATCAAGATTTTGCTATTTCTAAGCCTCAATGTTCAACTTTTTTTTTCCCAAATGTTTTGTACCATCGACACGAGATCATAATTCTGCGATTACTAGATAAACATAATGTAGTTCCCAAATGTTTTGTACCATCGACACGAGATCATAATTCTGCGATTACTAGAGAAACATAATGTAGTTCTCTCTTCTTACAATAAAGAGCCTCAAACTTTAATTCAAAATGAAAAAAAGTACACAAAATTGGAGCTAAAAGAAGACAAAAGAAGTTATTATAAAGATTTTGACATCAGATTTACATATCATCAAGCAATACATAACAACATTCAACAAATTACAAACTATCTATACTGCTTCTTCTGTAACCCAAGAAAGAAAAAGGTAGAACTTTGAGTAAGCCATTGTCTTCTCTAAATCTCAAAATTTGGAACATGAATCTCCTAAAACCAAAGCAACCAAGAGAACAATACCCGTTTTTACCATCACTCTTGTTCATCACTCTTGCTAGACCTTTGGTACGGTATGTATCTACGATCCTTCGCAGCGTTTTTCCTCCTCCTCCTTTCCATATAGGCATCGAGCTTCCCCGTGGACTGTTCGTTCAACTCCCGAATGGTTAGTTGCTTATTCACAAGCATAAATAGGCATTAAACTGACAATGCGGAAATACAAATGACGGATTCATACCTTGAGGGTGTTGTATTTTTCAGTAAGCCTTTGCTTTCGAACCTCAGCTGCAAAGAACAAGGGTAGGGTCACCAGATATTACTAGGCTGCTCAAAAACTGGAGACTAAATATATAATAAGGCCGTGAAGCATCTTAAAATTCTAATAAATAAATAAAAAGTGATAGTTTTAAAAATATAATCGGATTCCAATCAAACAAACTAATTTTGCAACCGTCCATGCCCACATATTGTCCTCTTTGGACTTTCCCTTTCAGGCTTCCCCACAAGATTTTTAAAACGCGTCTGCTAGAGAGGTTTCCACACCCTTATAAAGAATGATTTGTTCTTCTCTCCAACCGATGTGAGATCTCACAATCCACCCCCATTCGGGGCCCAGCGTCCTTGCTGGCACACCGCATCGTGTCCACCTCCCTTCAAGGCTCAACATTCTCGCTGACACATTGCCAGGTGTCTGGCTCTGATACTATTTGTAACAACTCAAACCTACCGCTAGCAGATATTGTCCGCTTTGGCCCGTTACGTATCATTGTCAGCCTCACGGTTTTTAAAACACGTCTGCTAGGGAGAGGTTTCCACACCCTTATAAAGAGTAAGGGTCATGCCTACTCACAATCGTTCTCTACCACAAAGCGTCTAGCTCCATGAAGAATCGCCGTAACTATTAAGCCGAAATGACCTTGTTACCCTCTTGAGACTCTTACTCAGAGATTGGATTTCAAAATACTATTTTCTACACAGCCACCTACACCTAGATTCTGAATGCACAACTATGAAATGACCTGAAGGTCACCCACATAGATTCAGGACATGAATACAACATGGACATAAGCCAAAACAACATACTATATCTTGAAAATTCTAATAGTGACACCATGATACTCGCCAGGACACATATAATAGAGTATTTTTTATACGCTTTTAGACACAATAAAGATTCCAAACATGATGAGTTATATATTGTAAAAAACTGTATGTAAAATCTCGCCTTTTCATCTGTTAAGTTTCAAGCAAATATATAACTTGCACAATAAATTATATTCCTCCATGAACTCTTTTCCAACAATAAAATAAAATCAAGTATTCCACAAAAAACACGACCTTAATAAAAGAAACTTAGCATCTCAAACTTTTATACATTACTTTCAGATCATTTGTTCTACTGAGAAATAAAGCTTTCATTGAAGAAAAAAAAAGAACGAATAGAAATAGCATACAAAAAATAAAGCACCACCCAAAAGGAGCCAAACTTGTCAATTCCACATCTTACCACATCAAGCTAGTAAATTTTATCAAGTGAAATCTATTTTTTCTCTTTCCTTTCTTTCGTTAAATTTCTATGTATCTTTATGCTTTCTATTCATTTATACATCAATTTTTATGAAAACCTATCCATTCTTCACATAAATTTTCTGTTTCTACCAAACTATATCCCTCACATATTCTAAACCCAATGTGTCCAAGATTTCAAAAAAATAATAAAACAATCAAACACTTCACATCATGTGTTCTAAAATATGTTTAGTGTGTTTATGTCAGCAATCAAATTTCACTCTCCCTCAATGTCCACGCCCAATTTTTTCTTATTTTCTTTCATCTGTTTCTTTTTCTTTTTTTCTTTTTTTCTTTTTTTTTTTTTTTTTTTTTTTTTTTGCAGGGGCAAAGGGAGAAATTATAATTTTAAAGAACCGAACTAACGTTCTTTGATTCATAGTTATCAATTTAAATTCCAGCTGAAGTACTGATGTTACGGCCTAATCACAAACATGAGTCCAAAAGTTCAATGGTCCCTCACTTGCATGAATACTATTAGAAAAAAAACTACCATAGGTCACCCAAGGTTTAAAATAAAAGTTTTGTCTAAGGCTATAAACTAATTGCACCATTGAGAAAAAAAAACTCATGCAAAAAGAGAGGAAGAAAAGTTTTACATTTCTTAAGATAGAAGGGTTTTTTCCCATGCTTGGCTGCTTCTCTCTCTTTCTTTTTATGATTGGCCAGAATTGCAGCATCTACACGTTTTGTGGAGTCGGATTTGAATTGCTTGTCCTGAAATTAAATAAAAAAAAGTTATCTAAAATCTAAATAAAACAAACCAATATACACAATTAATAAGATTATGATCATACATAACTTGGTAATGACGTAGTAAACTTCATTCTGATTTTTCTTCCATTTTTATCATTAAGGACCATAAAACATGTTTCCATACGGCATCGTATAAATAAACAAACTTGATATGCAACTCACTATACATGAATCAAAATAATAATACTTACAATCCAAGACAGTTGTTTCTTTAATTCTTCAACAACGTTTGAATCATTGGCTTTCCTTAACTGCTTTTTCAGTTCCTGTTGTATCAGTGAAAGTTGCAATACACAAAATGGCATCCAAGTTAATAGAATTTAAAATCCAAAAATGAGAAATCATATCAATACGGTAATATATGAAGGGAACAGAAAAAGAAGTAGACCTCTTTTTCAGCTGGAAGATTATTCTCATAAATGAAACTATATCTCTTCTTAAATCTGAAGATTCAAAGAAACATAAAATAAACAATGTCAATTTCAAACAAAGAAGAAAGATAATTACAAAAGTACAATGAACAAAAATTTAACACGCCTTTTTTTTTGTTGGTACAACATGCCGAAGAGTTCATCAAACCTCATATCAAGAAAAACTCACCCCTCAACGTCAAGAGAGCCGGTTAGAGATTCAAAACGTGGATCACGTACCATCTGAAAACCGACAAATAATCAATGAAACAAGCTCCACACATGTGTAAGTGCAGACAGAGATGTAACTATTTTTTAAGGTTTCGATAGAACTCCATAACGGGAGGTGTGACTCTCATAATCATTCAGTAAATTTGGCTCCATACAAACAATGAAAATGTCATAGATTTGGATACTAATCTAACAAAAAAGGAATAACCAACTCACGTTTTTAGGAGCCTGAATGACCTCTCTAAACCTACCAACTGGTTTCTTGCTGCTAACCTCCATTGGCCTTCACAAAGAAATTACAGTCATAATCTCCATTTACTAGCAAACAAATAAATTAAGAAAAAAAAAGTAAATATAAGCTACCTGTTCTTGTTTGCCCGCCTGCCTTTCTTCTCTTGGTTGGTCTTTTGGTACATCGAGTGTGATCCATCAGACCGTACTCTCTGTAACTCCTCAAAAGTCACATCTGCAAGTTCACGCTCTATATTCTCTTCTTCCTATACAAATACAGTGAAGTCAATATTGCAAATAAAATAATTCATGAATTTCTATAATTAAAAAATGTAACATAAACATAAATTTAACTGCTAAAAAATACCGAGTCAAGAGATTCTTCTGAGGACGAATATTCAAGTTCTTCTCTTTCATCCTCCATCATTTGTTTGCTAGAGCTAGGAACCGAACTACAATGTTTCTTCATTTCAGTCGCGAGATTGAAAATATTGGCCCTAAATCATAAACGTTTGTTCAAATTCCAACTTATACACAAATCAAAAACTCCCAGTAAAATAAATTTCACAAAATAGTATTTACTCATTGGATGGAAACTTAAATTCTTGAGGGGTTTCAACTTAAGGAAAAAAATCACTTTCAGCAACAATACGAGTAAATATACTATTAGATATAGAGACCAATCTAACATATTCTCGTTGGAATGCGATTCGATTTAAACACTAATATTACTATTACATTAATACATTTGAAAGAACATATAAATTAAGTGATACATACAATAAACTGGGGAAGAAAAGACGCGCTTCTAATGATTCCATATCTTCTTTATACAAAGAACTACAAAGAGAACCCGCACCTAAATAAATGACTGAATTCAAAGGGAAACCAGCTGTGGGAAGAGAAGTGGAGGGAACGGTTGATAAAACTAAAAATTATAAAGAAGCCAAAAAAAAAAAAAAAAAAAGGAACGACAAGGGAAGTTCAACTGTTCAAGCAGTTAGACTGGGAGAGAGTGAATGCGCTTTCATTAGAACTGAGTTGAAATAAAGAAAGTCCTGAAGTATATCATTATTGAGGATTGAGCCTTAGATCCTTACTAAAAACCTTAATCAGATGTAACTTGCTATTTCTAGGGCTATTGACAATGCATTGTAAACATTCTCCAACCCAACGAAGAAACCACTTCCTCGGATCTCTAAGTTACTACAGATGTTACTGAACCGAGAATCCTAAAAGAACCAGAAACAATGTTAGCCAAATTCTAAACTACAACAACCAAATAGATCCTAAAGGACTATCAGCGAGATTTTACAGCCTAAAACGGAAACGAATCGGCCATTGCTGGTACCGACTGGAATGCGTTCGTTGTCGCAGAACTTACCTCTATGGAGTTCGGTATGCCGTCCTCGAAGTGTATCGCAGGAATGGTGTCTGTCGATCAGATGAGGGAGCTGCACCGCCGTTGTCGATGGGAAAAATACCGCCGTTGCCTTGCGCCGGAGTAGGTGTCGTCGCCGTGCCGTGGGTCACGCCGGCGTCAAAAAAGGAAGAGAGAGGAACGAGTACAGTTGAACGTGATGAGATAAAAGGGAGGGATGAAGGGAAAAGAGAGGAGAAAAAAGAGCTGAAAATTGGTCAAAACCCTAATTTTGACCGTCAACTCTTGGATTAATTTTGAGGGAGAATAAACCCTTTTATTATCCTATTTAATTTTCGGTTATTAAATATTGTTATTATTTATTTATTTTTATTACGTCAAAAAAAATTAAAATAACCTTATTAAATTTTTATTTATTAATAAGTATATTATGATGCCTCAAATTTTAGATTTTAAATTTATTTATATTTTTTATAATTATATTAACTTTTAATCGTAAATAATTAATACACTGAATATGTTACATTTCAAAAATTAAATACCTGAATAAATTGAGAATTAATTATTATGATTAATTTAATTTTCATTAATTGATAAATATATAAACTTAACTAATTGATTATATAAACTAATTGATTTTAAATTATTAAATAATATTTTAAATTAAAAGTTTTAGCTATAATTAAAAAAATTAAACACTTCTACAACTTTACTAGATTATTTAATTGAATAAACTTAACATATTTTATTATTAGGTAATTATATTAATATTTTTTACAACAAAAGTAATTAATAGTTTAAATAAATAATATATTAGGTTAAGTAAAAATAATTTTATTCATATTAATTTATAATAATTTATTAATGTATTATATTAAAATTATTATTTTGTTACCTATTATAAATTTAATTTAAACATATTTATAAAAACTAAAAATAAATAAAGAATATAAAGAAAGAAGAAAAAATATAAAATGACATTAAAAAAAAATAAAAAAAAAGCTAAAGAGAGAAAATTCTAACTCACATCCTCCCGCCCGGTTCTCGAAAGCCGAAGAGTAGCTAAACTAAGCAACTTGTTAGGGAGTATAAATTTTTTTTACGAGACAAGCTTATGGATAATCTTTTCCATTCCTTTTCTCATTTCTCATGAACCAAAAAAATGCGCTAAAACTTTAGTTCGACCCATGACCTTGTTTAATCTCCCCTCATTTTGATCCAATTTAATAGGGTTGCATGTACACTTACAGAAATCAACTCGCGGAGTTGTTTGGTGTAATCGTAACAACGTTATTTTTTTATTGAAATACAGTGCTACCATATGCATGACATGACTGTTAACGGTAGAAACATTCCTTTAAAATATTTTAAAAACGATATCAAATCAATCTAAAAACATATAAGAAACGGGAATAAACAATATAATGAAAAACTAGAAGACAAAACATTGTCCTAATCTAACCTAGGACTACAAAATAAGATGTAATGCAACTACCCTAACACCGGTTCCATGGTCTTCATGTGTCGCCTTCGTCATTTGTATAAGATGTCTTACAAATGTAAAAGTAACACATGAGTTGAGAATTTTAAGAAATACTCAGTAAGTGACCCTACTATTGGGGCTGTGAAATGCAAGGACATGCAACATGGCTGGACCTATCATTTAAAACATCATTTCATTCCCTTAGGCGGCTTTCTAGTCCGGGATAAATTGGATGTGTAGTACTTCTCTACGCATGGCCCACACGTGCAAAAGTGGACCTACCATGTGGGCTCGCACACCCTAGACCTGCTCTTCGGGCTAGCATTTACTGACGAACTGTTGCTAGACACTTGAAGGAAATAGCGGTCGTCGTATCATCATGGTGAACATAATGGTCGTAATCAGTTTCATAGTGTACACGTTTGTACTTATCATAGTGGGGAAGTACCCCAATACACGTGAACACATAGTTATGCATAAGGTCTCCATACTTTCCATCATGACATAATAAGTGATGCAAGACAACCTCCATTCTTTCATAACATATTAAATTCGATAAAGATGCGTACATAATTCTTATACATCATTTCATACATGACATACCTTCCAAGACATGACATAAGAAAATTGTGCATTATAGATTTCCTTATTTCAAAACATATCCGGGCATGTTATAGCATAACATAAGATATCATGACATGTCATAACACAACATAGCTTATCGTTACACAACATGACACTTCGTTTATACCATAATATTATTTGAAATATCATATAGTATAACATAACATCACATATCAAATCATATCACACATATGACACGTAAATGGGTCACAGACGTAATAACCCAAAAAATAGGGGAAAAAAAAGGAAAGGGAAGGGAAATTTGTCCCACAACACTTCAGTTGAGAAGTGAGAGTTGACCTCCACTATAACTCGGAGGTCCCTCACTCCATTATCTCTTAAATATTTCAAAATTTTATTTCAACTAAATTAATCATTTTAGTGTTAGTATGAGCTAATAAGGAGACCTTATAACCTAAAGATTACGAGCTCAAATGATACAAAATTAATTAATAAATCAATTTTCATTCATTAAGTATCGGTCACTATATATAGACCTAGAGTTGTAATCTTATGCTTTGTATAACAAGTTGTGTACAATCATTATTGTTGGATTTTATGTCATAAAACTCATAGTTTGTAAATAAAAACATATTCTATTTTCAATAAAGTTATTATTGATATTTATTCAGTAAAGATTGTTATTGATTAAAGTGAATTTTACGATCATTAATCTAAATCCAATAAACTAAGAATACTCTGGCTATAGTATGATTACTTGAACTATATGTAGAGACATAAGAGTGGATCGAGTTCAAGTATATAGTCAAAATGATCTATAGTACAGGGATAAGGTCGAGTACCTTATCTTGGGGACACTATGGATGCGACCCACTTTTGTATATGATATAAACAATGTGATCACTAAATTGTACATGTGGAGACATGTGAGTGGGAGCGTCCTATGCAATGAGTATTGCATAAGATCGGACCATGAAGAAAACCACTCTCACTTTATAATGTCGTTTACTGTTGAGACTGATTTGTTCATTCGATGACCTAGGTAACTCGATCTTAATTCTAAGCTAACTATGAACTCCTGTTTATTCAGAATTATCCTTAGATTTGCATGGGTGAGAGTGGCCCGAGTTCGCCGACTCAATAAGCCTCCCATTTCAGGGGTAAGACTGGGTGAATAGGTGGGGACATAGGGTGTAAGATGAAATTCACTCCTGCCCGCTTTTAGGGATAGTAGAGAGGTTGTTCCCTTAAGTACTGACTTCAGGTCTTGAACAAGGGGCCCCACCCTCTCATTGGCCCGAGAGGGATTCGGTTTGGTGGTTGGACCACAAACCAATTGTTCATTAGAGGATCGGTGGGACTTAAGGAACAAGAAGAAACTTTAGGGGTAAAACGGTAAATTGACCCAGCTCTAGTTACGAACAACCTATGAAGGATCGACTTACTAATCATGGTTATATCAAATGGATAGAAATATATCTATAGTGAGGGGAGTGCAACTACTAGGCTATAGTGGAGTGTCCTAGTAGTTAACGAATGTTGGTTAACAAGGTTAATGAGTTTAGCCGGTTAATCTCGGATCGTTGGATCCATGATCTGTAGGTCCATTAGGTCCCTCTACTAGCTCATATCGGACTAAACCTTAGAACGTTGTGACGAGTGAGTTCGAAGTGTTCGAATTCATATTAAGGAATATACGCTAAATATATAAGATATATTTAACCGCATTTTGTTTTAATTATGAATTAAACAAAAAGAGAGAATTAGAGATATTTAAATAAGATTTAAATATTTTAATTATGAATTGGGATTCATAATCAATATGTGCCGAATTGAATGGGATTGGCATTTGAATTAATATTAAATATTAATTAAATAGTTTAATTAATCATTTAATATTACTTTAATTTGAAATTAATTATTCAAATTAATTGTTGAATTAAAATGAAGAAAATCAAAATGTCGACTTCACTTAATGGAAAAATCCATGTTTGAATTAGTGGAATTTTGAGGTGTCAAAATTTGGTTAACTTAAACTTGCATGCTTGCCACATAATCCCAAACATCGAGAAAATCCTCAAAACTCTCTCTTTACATATACTAAATTCCTATCAAGTTTCGTCACTCACCGGATTCCACAATCCCGTTCTAAGGCTGGAGAATAGTAGGGAAGACACTAGTGGTGGTTCGAAACCGGTTCGTGAGGAAAAAGGAATTTGAACTACAAAAGGTTAGTATTCAAACTCATTGAGTTTTAATGCTTTTGAACATGCTAGCTAATTTACTATAATTAATGTACTTAGAGTGCCTAAGATCCAAATTGCTTCCGCACGTTTTATAGTAGCACCATTAATTGGTATCAGAGCAAGTTTTAGGCACTTTATTTACATTAATTTGAGCATGGTGGGTACCATTTCATGAATGAATTTTTGTGGTTGCTAAAGTGGATGTTTTTGGTTTTGGCATTTTTTTTATGCTTCCATTCGATACAATTATTGTAATAAGCCTAATGTGTATGGGCTTTAATGAGTGAAGAAAGATCTGTATTTTTTATGGAGTCATTAGAGTCCATTTTAGGTTGTAATTGATCGAAAATGGAAGAGATAGCAAACTGAACCGAAGAAGGTGGAAGAGGCGGTTCGGGTGTTTTTTCTGTCGTTGGGGTCCGGTTCAACGTTTTTAAGGGTTGGTTTGCCCAGTTCGTGATCCTCGAGAGCGGTTCAAGTTATTTTAATTATTAATGTAATAATTTAGTGTGTTTAATTAATTATGCATTATGAATGTATGTTTTAATTAAATAGAAAATGTATATGCATAAAGTATGTCATATGGATTTAAAATCCCACCATAGGCTAAGTATGTTATAAGTGTTATAATGTATAGTATGCATGTTTAGGGCTCCATGAGTGATAGATATAAATTGTTATATTATTGCATGGAATGGATGATTATATAATTGTTATATAAAGCATGTTAGATACATGTTATAGGTTATTTTCAACGTCATAAAACGAGATAGACGTTAAAATCTATAACAAAGATAAATGCATGCTCACTTCAGGTTAACAACCAAGCATGATCAATTTTAATAGTTAAAATAGGTCGATATCTTGTAAAACTGCGGTTACAAGAAAGCTCACTTGACACGATCTTGTCTAAGGCTGGAGGTACTTAAGTTGACGGTTTACGGAACACCTGCTACCTGGAGATCGGGCCAGTACTTGAGCTTAGTTAGCCTAGTTTTATGAGCATGCGTGTGATGTAAGGATTTCTTTTTTAAATGAAAAATCACCTAGACATCATAGGTAAAAAATCCAGTATAAATGTTATACTTGGAAAAATCACCTAGACTTAGGTTATATTTAATTAGCCGGAATATAGCTAAGTAATAAGTATACCCAACCGTCTAAAATACTTAGTGGGAAGAAAAAGGTATATGAGATACATCGTTTTCTTTTTACGCTCTCTGGAAAATTCACACCGTGAGATTCATGCTCGGCCTCGTGTTGCCCTTGGAGTGGCCTCCATTCGGAAGGTATTTGCATGAGTCAATAACAAGGTGAATAGAGAAAGTATTTATAGTAAGTGGGAGAAGGAAGTATATCAACACATCCTATGGTCTCCACCACTAGGTTGCACCGTGAGATTCCCATGTTCCGCCTGCATGTTGCCCTAGAGCAACTACCCATTCGGAGGGTCGGAACAATGCAAACTCCAGAAATGGATAGGATTTCTTAGGTCCATTCCCAACTTTGGCTTTTTCATTCAATAGCATTGTTGGGGCCGATCTCTGAGGTCTGAAAATGGCGGGTCACACTTACGAAGAATTACTAAGAGTTAGTATATTCTTGACCAAAGTGGCGATAGCTAAAACACAATATGAATAAGAGTTATTATGGGATTAGTGTTTAAGTCAAGAATGTCTTGGTTTAGTGAAGGAGTGATTGACTGCCCTTCGGTAACAATTGCTCTAACTTACTAAAGTATCGTTGCAAATTAATAATTTTTGGGTACATTATTAAATTTGCTAAACCTGATTGGATTAAAAAGGATTAAGTCAATTCACTAATAGAATTTGTTTTAAATCTCAGCATGTCAAGCTCAATAGTACAATTACTCGCTTCTGAGAAATTAAACGGCGACAATTACGCAACAAGAAAATCAAACATAAACACAATATTTGTGAATGATGATTTGAGGTTTGTTTGAACTGAGGAATGTCCCCTAAACCCCGGCTCAAATGCAAACAGAACAGTTTGGGATGCATATGACAAAAAGGGTAAGGGGAAAGACAAGATTCCTACTGATCGCAAACGCAAGGTTCAAAATGCAGATAATGGAAAAGGTTTCCATTGCAATGAAAACGGGCACAGGAAAAGTGACTGCCTAAAATACCTTGCAGAGAAGAAAGCTGAAAAGGCACAACGAAGTAAATATGATTTACTAGTTGTAGAAATATGTTTTGTAGAGTATGATCACTCAAGCTAGATACTGGATTCAGGGGCCAAGTTTCCTGGAGAATGCTTGCGGAAGGCGAGATAACACTCAGGATTGGAACAGGAGAAGTTGTCTCAGCAAGATCAGTAGAAAATTTAACGTTGTTTTTTGGAGATAGATTCATTATATTAGATAATGTACTTTTTGTTCCCGGAATAAAAAGAAATCTAATATCTCTTGTTTGTTAGAACAATGGTATAAAGTATCTTTTGAAATCAATGAAGTGTTCATTTGCAAAAGAGGTATTCATATTTGTTCTGCAAAACTAGAAAACAACTTATATATGTTAAAACCGAGCGAAACAAAAGCTATTTTAAATACAGTGATGTTTAAAACAGCTGAAACTCAAAATAAACGACAAAAGATTTCTCCTAATACCTATCTTTGGCACTTAAGACTAGGCCACATTAATCTCAATAGGATTGAGAGATTGGTTAAAAGAGGACTTCTAAATCAGTTAGACGACAACTCTTTACCTCCATGTGAGTCCTGTCTTGAGGGTAAAATAACTAAACGACCGTTTTCCTAAAAAGGTTATAGAGCCAAAGAAACCTTAGAACTCGTGCATACAGATCTCTGTGGTCCAATGAATGTCAAAGCACGAGGAGGACATGAATATTTCATTAGTTTTATTGATGATTATTCAAGGTATGACTATCTTTACCTAATGCATCACAAGTCCGAAGCTCTTGAAAAGTTCAGAGAGTATAAGACTGAGGTTGAGAATCTATTAGGTAAAACTATTAAAACACTTCGATCAGATCGAGGTGGAGAGTATATAGACTTAACATTCCAGGACTATATGATAGAACATGGAATAACGTCTCAACTCTCAGCCCCCGGTATGCCTCAACAGAACGGTGTATCAGAAAGGAGAAATAGAACACTGTTAGACATGGTTCGGTCTATGATGAGTTTCGCTCAATTACCTGATTCGTTTTGGGGATATATAGTGGAGACTGATGCATACATTTTGAACATGGTTTCTTCTAAGAGTGTTTCAGAAACACCTTATGAGTGATGGAGAGGGCGTAAAAGTAGTTTACGTCACTCAGGATTTGGGGATGCCCAGCACGTCACTTCAGAATCGTTTTAGGCCATGATGCATGGTGGCCACTAAACAAGCCAACAACTTGCAATGTACTAGAGGAGCGAGATATTTATGGGACTTCAAGCGGTATGACCCGCACACTTTCAGCGGAACCACAAGAGACCCAACAGAAGCTTAGTTGTCGATTTCGTCAATGGAGACGATATTTTTATTAATGGATTGTCCGGGTGATTTGAAGGTGTCTTGTGCATCATTTATACTAAAGAAGAACGCAGAATTATGGTGCTTGGATAAAAGGAAAATTCTCAGTCTTGACAGGTGTGTTATAGACTGGTCATGATTCAAGGAAGTATTCTTAAAACAATTTTATTTGAAAGTAGCTCGACTCAAGAAACAACAAGAGTTCACCCACCTACACACAGGGTGGACGTTCTTAGACAATTATGCCCAAGAATTCACGAGACTAAAAATGTTTGTGCCTTCACTACTAGACACCGATTTAAAAATGACTAAGAAATTTGTTATGAGTTGGACCCAGAGATTTGCCGCATGGTAGAAGCCATGAACTCTACCACCTATTAGGACGCATTAAGGACAACCAAGGCCCTAGAGAAGTCCAGAGATGAAGTGCGTCAAGAGTCAACAGTTATTATCGGGCGAAAGACTCATAACGCCAACCACCCGACGCATTTTAAAACCTTCCTGGAAAGAGGACAATATCTGCTGACTGTGAGTTTGAGCGGTTACACTATATATGTTTCTATATAGACTACAAGAATTTTTTTCATAAAAGATATTAATAATAGTTTTAAAATTTGGTTTGAATTTTTGTAAATCTAATCCGAAATATCGTTTTTTTTCCTTTTTTCCGTTTCGAATTCCAACTGTACAATAAATCTATTACTCGAAAGGTCCTTTTGACAGTGTAAGAATCGAGAGATTTGCGGCTGAAATACATACGCCATTGGGAAAGTTGAAATCGACGCGGCAAAATCAAAGCTATAATAAATAGAGATTGAGAAGAAGGTCAATTGGCTCTCTGACTTCACCATCCTTCCCTTTTCCTTTTGCCGTCTGAAAATTTGGCTTTCCGATTTGCATCTGAACTTGCAGACCAATCATGTCCGGAAGATCATCAAATCGCTGCACCCTTTACGTAGGTATGTTCATTGTTATCTCTATCCGTCTTTATTCATGTTTTCTCTACCCTAATTCGTTGAACTTTTTCGTTTTCCTTTCATCGGGGTTCTGTCGGTTGTTACTTCCTTGAAGTTTTGTGTGGTCGATTTATAAGAATTGTGTTTAAATTAATCATATTTGTTGATTCTCTCGCGGAGCTCTGTTTAGATTTTTAATGGCGGGTTCATATTTGAACAGAAAGAATTTGATTGTTTGCTGGATTTCTTCCTCCCCAACTTTTTCCTTCTGTTGGAAATATGTTTGATTTCTGTTTATATAGCTTATAGATATGCTGCCTCTGGGTGGAGAGGGTTGGAAGTTGAACTTTGGATCTCTTAGGTTATCTTCGTTTTTTTGCTTAACTGGTTCATGTTGAGGATTGTTGGGTGAGAGTCCCACGTTGGCTAATTTAGAGGATGATCATGAGTTTGTAAGTAAGGAACACATCTCCATTGATATGAGGCCTTTTGGAGAAGTCCCAAGCAAAGCCTGAGAGCATATGCTCAAAGTGGACAATATCATACCATTGTGGAGATATGTGATTCCTAACATGGTATCAGAGCCATGCTCTTAATTTAACCATGTCAATAGAATCCTCAAGTGTCGAACAAAGAAATTGTTAGCTTCGAAGGTGTAGTCGAAAGTGACTTTTGTGTCGAACAAAGGGTGTACCTTTGTTCGAGGGCTCCAGAGAAAGGAGTTGAGCCTCGATTAAGGGGAGGCTGTTCGAGGGCTACATAGACCTCAGGGGAGGCTCTATGGTGTACTTTATTTGAGGGGAGGATTGTTGGGAGATAATACATCTCCATTGGTATGAGGCCTTTTGGAGAAGCCCAAAGCAAACCCATGAGTGCTTATGCTCAAAGTGGACAATATCATACCATTGTGGATGTTCGTGATTCCTAACTTGGTATCAGAGCCATGCCCTTAATTTAGCCATGTCAATAGAATCCTCAAGTGTCGAATAAAGAAATTGCTAGCCTCGAAGGTGTAGTCAAAAGTGACTCATGTGTCGAACAAAGGGTGTACTTTGTTCAAGGGCTCCAGAGAAAAGAGTCGAGCCTTGATTAAGGGGAGGCTGTTCGAGGGCTACATAGACCTCAGGGGAGGCTCTATGGTGTACTTTATTTGAGGGGAGGATTGTTGGGAGATAATACATCTCCATTGGTAATGAGGCCTTTTGGAGAAGCCCAAAGCAAACCCATGAGTGCTTATGCTCAAAGTGGACAATATCATACCATTGTGGATGTTCGTGATTCCTAACTTGGTATCAGAGCCATGCCCTTAATTTAGCCATGTCAATAGAATCCTCAAGTGTCGAATAAAGAAATTGCTAGCCTCGAAGGTGTAGTCAAAAGTGACTCATGTGTCGAACAAAGGGTGTACTTTGTTCAAGGGCTCCAGAGAAAAGAGTCGAGCCTTGATTAAGGGGAGGCTGTTCGAGGGCTACATAGACCTCAGGGGAGGCTCTATGGTGTACTTTATTTGAGGGGAGGATTGTTGGGAGATAATACATCTCCATTGGTAATGAGGCCTTTTGGAGAAGCCCAAAGCAAACCCATGAGTGCTTATGCTCAAAGTGGACAATATCATACCATTGTGGATGTTCGTGATTCCTAACTTGGTATCAGAGCCATGCCCTTAATTTAGCCATGTCAATAGAATCCTCAAGTGTCGAATAAAGAAATTGCTAGCCTCGAAGGTGTAGTCAAAAGTGACTCATGTGTCGAACAAAGGGTGTACTTTGTTCAAGGGCTCCAGAGAAAAGAGTCGAGCCTTGATTAAGGGGAGGCTGTTCGAGGGCTACATAGACCTCAGGGGAGGCTCTATGGTGTACTTTATTTGAGGGGAGGATTGTTGGGAGATAATACATCTCCATTGGTAATGAGGCCTTTTGGAGAAGCCCAAAGCAAACCCATGAATACTTATGCTCAAAGTGGACAATATCATACCATTGTGGATATCCGTGATTAGGGGAGGCTCTATGGTGTACTTTATTTGAGGGGAGGATTGTTGGGAGATAATACATCTCCATTGGTAATGAGGCCTTTTGGAGAAGCCCAAAGCAAACCCATGAATGCTTATGCTCAAAGTGGACAATATCATACCATTGTGGATATCCGTGATTCCTAACTTGGTATCAGAGCTATGCCCTTAATTTAGCCATGTCAATAGAATCCTCAAGTGTCGAATAAAGAAATTGCTAGCCTCGAAGGTGTAGTCAAAAGTGACTCATGTGTCGAACAAAGGGTGTACTTTGTTCAAGGGCTCCAGGGAAAGGAGTCGAGCCTCGATTAAGGGGAGGCTGTTTGAGGGCTACATAGACCTTAGGGGAGGCTCTATGGTGTACTTTGTTCGAGGGGAGGATTGTTGAGGATTGTTGGGAGGGAGTCCCACATTGGCTAATTTAGAGGATGATCATGAGTTTATAAGGAATATATCTCCATTGGTATGAGGCCTTTTGGGGAATCCCAAAGCAAAGCCATGATAGCCTATATTCAAAGTGGACAATATCATACCATTGTGGAGATATGTGATTCCATTCCGAACAGTTCAATCCTATTTTTCACTTTCCCCATCATCTTTGATCTGCTTATGTAGGCTTCTGAGTCTGATTTTGTTACTTTCTCCACTTTCTGTAGGTAATTTGGATGAAAGGGTAAGCGACAAGGTTCTTTATGACATTCTAATCCAAGCTGGGCGGGTAGTAGACTTGCACATTCCTCGGGACAAGGAATCTGGCAAACCCAAGGGTTTTGCTTTTGCAGAATATGAAAATGAGGACATTACCAACTATGCTATTAAGCTTTTCTCTGGTCTCGTGACTCTTCATAATCGTACCCTGAAGTTTGCAGTATGTAACTCTTTTCTTTCTCAACGCAAATTCTTCATTGTTTCCTTTGTTTCTTTTTTATTGGTTTTTCTTGATCAACTCTGTTTCCTCTATTTTATGCGTTTTGATCCGTAAATCACTTTTGGATAGATATTACTGGTCTTTTAAGATGTGCGGTGCATTTGAAATTTTAGTTTTATTTGACTTAATAGAAAAATAAAGTCAATGAACTTAATTTAAAGCCAATGATTAAAAAGTCTTGTAGGAATAACATATTAACTAATGAGTAATCTTTGTAATATTTTAGAATAATCCAAAAATTGTTTTCCTTCATAGGCTTGATGTAGTATATTGCTAACTTCTTTGAAGTCTTAAAAATTACATTCCAATTATATGATTTCATTCTTGTTATTTACAAAACTAGTTTGCATTAGAAGCAACCTTGTTATCATAATTAATTGACGGGAAGAACCAAGATATTCATGGATCATGATGAATTTAATCTAGTTTACTTTATATTACTAAAATTTTGATATGACTTGGTTGGAAAACCATTGGCCTTCCAATTTTAAAGGATGAACGCGAGCGTTGGTACATTATTGAAAAACAAAAGAAAAAATGGAAGATATAAATTACTCTCTTCACTACAATTACTGATGACTTTGGTGAAAAACAGAAAAGCATATTGATGTTTGGAGAATGAAGTTAGATACTAAAACATTATTAGAAACCCAAAACAAGTTTAAATATATAATTTCATATATTAAAAAGAATCTTTTAATCTGATTTTGGAAAAAATAGGAACAATGTAAGAAGAGCAAGATAGTTATATAAAGATTCCTTTTCCAATTTATATTTATTATCGATGATTTCATTTGATATATGACTATGTACTGTGAAGTCTCATACTTCCAATTGTATTATCAGATGAGTGTGCAATCTTCTTGTATCAGTTTTGATTGTGTGGGGAGTGATTAAGTTATGGGAATGACTTAGTTTTTGACTTTGTTCAAACAGGTATCTGGGCAAGACAAGCCTTCACCTAGTAGTAGTGCAATCACTTCATCATCAAATATATCTCATAAATCGAGGTCACATATTGTTTCAGGTTACTCCAATGAAACATCTCAGTATTCCAATCGCTTGTCAACGTCGTGCAGGTTTTCAGCGTACCCTGAGAACCATCGAGAAGGTGATTTTCCTTTATTTTTGTATTTGCTTTGTTAGTTTTGCTAAGGAATTGTGTTTTTTTTTCACTTTCTTGGTCTTTCCCACATGGGTTAAACAAATTTTTTATTTCTTTTATTCAGCTCTTCTTTACCCTGGTTTAGTTAACCAATATAATGGGTATGGATTTCCTTTGGATAACTATAATAACGAGCACGATATTCTAGGACAACTTTGGATAGCTTTTACCAAACTAAATCACGTCGCCATGATACGAGTTATCCAGTATACTATCCTCACGAACTTTTGAACTAAGGTAGCTAGTGCCTTCCATTTTGGTTAATCTCAAGTGTAATTTAAGTTTTAGTCAAAGTTGAATCCCTTAGATGGATGCAGAAGGGTTAGTGGAAAATGATATGATATTTGCTATGGAGCATTCTGGTCTATGTTATTCAATATAGTCATTTTGTAGGTGCACGTGTGATATGATTTGGCTGTCGTAATAGTCACTACACTAATTGAAAATTGAAGTATTGTAATCGATGTTATTAAAATTTCAGAATTTCTTTAATTCCTGTTTAATATTATGAAAGTATAAATGATTCTTTTCACGGTGACTGAAAGTAATAGCTTTTTGTTTGTGTATGTTGAATATTTACTTGAGCCAATGTATAAATATATTAATGTCTGCAATTATTGGTGATGCTTTTATTATATTTTCCCCCTTTCTGAGATTGGTTCATGTTAACTAGAAGTATTTGTATTGACTATAGGCATTGACTAAATAAGCTAAGCTATACCGAAAATCAAATAAGGACTCCCCTAAATCCAGTGTATAACGAACCGAACAAGCCTTCCAATATAAGAGCTTTCCATGGGGATTGAGTGGAAGTTGGAAAAACCTAGAAAGATTTTCATGCAGTCTGCGGGCTGAATACTAGATTGATATGCTTCCTTTTATATAAAAAGTTCTCATTGTACCAACTTTCTAAGGATATAAGGTAGAAATAAGGTAGAAATGGTTTCCATGGCTGGAGGGCAGCCCCTCCATTGCTCTTACCCATAGCGTAAAATTTTCAACTGACATTTCAGTGAAGTGGAAGCTAAGCTACTTGAATGCCCAAGCATTTTGGTTTGAGTTTATTGTCATTTCTGCCTTTCGGCGTTCCTGAACTGAAATACTTGGTAGGTTAAAATTAAGATATCATGGCCTGTCATTGCCTGCCCCCTCAATATAATGAACAAAATAATCTAGAAAAAGACACCCTTGCTGAAAAAAAAAAAAAAAAAAAAAAAAGATAACGCCAAGTTCCAAAATGAGAATTGACATGACTTATAACGGTCCAAGGCCACTGCTAGCCGATATTGTCTTTTTTGGGTTTTTCCTTTCAAGCTTCCCCTCAAGATTTTTAAAACGCGTCTGTTAGGGAGAGGTTTCCACATATTTATAAAGAATGTTTCGTTTTCCTCCCCAACTGATATGGGATCTCACAATCCACTCCTGTGGGGCCCAACGTCCTCGCTGCCACTCGTTCCCTTCTCCAGTCGATGTGAGACTCCCAAATCCCCACCCCTCTTCGAGACCCAACGTCCTTGCTAGCATATCCCTCGTGTCCACCCCCTTCGGGGCTCAGCCTCCTTGCTGGCACATCGCCTGGTGTCTAGCTCTGACCACCACTAGCAGATATTTTCCTTTTTGGGCTTTCTCTTTTATAGGCTTCCCCTCAAGGTTTTTCAGACGCGTCTGCTAGGGAAAGGTTTCCACACACTTATAAAGAATGTTTCGTTCTCTTCCCCAACCGATGTCGGATCTCACATGACTACTTTTATTGCATTTTATTGTAGACCTAGTTGTCAGCTGCAACATTTTTGTATGAATATGTTTGTTTTAAACTTACATTTGTTTGTTAATAATTTGTTTCTTTAGTTTATCAGTTCTTGAGAACATGTTTGAAAAGATGACCATAATTTAAAAGTCGATTACAAAGAAAGTTTACTATTATTTGTCTGCAAGCATAATTTTGAAGACGAGAAAAATCGTTATCACGGATTACCTTTTGTTTGTCTTATCCCTGTGTTTTATGGTTTTAAGACTCAAAATTCTTACATTTGAAAGTTTGGCTTAATCTGAAATAAATGTATGGCATGTTTGAAACTTTCAAGATGCAATTTCTTTTGAAAAAAAATTAATGATTGAAAATTTACTTCTTTGAGAAGGACTAGTTCTGAGAGCCATTTGTTATTCTGTGAGATTGTAGATAAAACATTTGGTGATCAGGCTAGTGGCAGTTCTGTCAGAGGATCATTATAGTGGTCTCTATCAAAATTCAAGAATCCAAATGCCTCCATTCTTATCTGGGCTTAAAGTTCCTATCTGTAGTTGCCCATTAGTTTTACTATTCTTTGTATCATAATATGAATTTGTTCCTTAACTTTTATTCCACTCTTTTTATTGCTTGTGAAATCTGTATTGATGTAAGATATACACGTTTGTTTGTATGTATGATAAATAATCTTTCTTTGGCTGCCTTGTAAGATTCAGGAGAAGTTTGATATACTCATATAGCTTTAGTTAGCAAGTAGTATTTTTAAGTGAAATCCTTTAGTACACTGGTGGAGAATTATACATCGGTTAAGTGCTTTGTTCTATAGGTAATTCAAAGACTTTACATTATCTTTTTCAAACAAAGGTGGAACAGCCTCAAATACATATGTTAAGAGTTTGTTTCTGTATGATATATATATATATGTATTGTTGAGGATTGTTGGAGGGAGTCCTACGTTGGTTAATTTAGAGAATGATCATGGGTTTATGAGTAAGGAATACATCTCCATTGGTATGAGGTCTTTTGGGGAAACCCAAAGCAAAGCCGTGAGAGTTTATGCTCAAAGTAGACAATATCGTACCATTGTGGGGATTCGTGATTCCAAACATGGTATTAGAGCCATACCCTTAACTTAGCCATGCCCATAGAATCTTCAAATGTCAAACAAAAAAGTTGTGAGCCTCGAAGGTATAGTTAAAAGTGACTCAAGTGTCGAACAAAGGGGGTGTACTTTGTTCGAGTTCTCTAGAGAAGGAGTCGAGCCTCGATGAAGGGGAGACTATTCGAGGGCTCCATAGGCTTCAGGAGAGGCTCAATAGTGTTACTTTGTTCGAGGGGAGGATTGTTGGGTGTGAGTCGCATATTAGCTAATTTAGGGAATGATCATGAGTTTATAAGTAAGGAATACTTCTCCATTGGTACGAGGCCTTTTAGGGAAGCCCAAAGCAAAGCCACGAGAACTTATACTCCAAGTGAACAATATCATACCATTGTGAAAATCCGTAATTCCTAACATATATATAGTTTTGAATAAGAGTGGGCGGTGGAGACTCGTGGTAATCTGATGAAAATATGGAGCTTGGAAATGAATGGTGAAATATCAGAGAGTGATAGATAGTTGTAGAGGTTGAAGCATGATTATCGTAGGCTGAAGCTTTTTAAGTTGTGCAATCACCAAGAATTTGAATTGAAGGAGAGGTTCCTATAACTGGGATTAGTATTTTGCATAGTTCATCAGGTAAAGGCAGAGAGAATCTGTAGTTTCTTGTCTAAAGAGGATTACATTTCTGGCATATTCCCCATACTTGTAATTATAAATGCTTTTTCTTGGATAACAATCCAACTTCAACCGTAGAAACAAGAGGGCTATGCTCGTTGTGGGATTACAAAGGAAATCTCGAGCTCAATATGCTTGTTGTGGGATTACAAAGGCAATCTCGAGCTCATATTGGTTGTGAGTTCAAGATGCTTGTTCGTAGAACCTTTTGGAAAGGTGGGAATTGAGATACATCTTTATTTTTTGTGTGAATACAATGTAATGTAACGACAACCATGTTGGTGATTTTGTAACAGAGTGGCTGCCAATATAGTTGAATGTAGAGATGTCCACGGGGCAAGGATGGGTAAGCATTTCCTGACTCCATCTTCACGAAATTTCTCATTTATTTTATCTGGGATTAGGTTTTCCGTGAGAAATTTTTCTCCGTTATCATTTTTATAAGAAAATAATCATTTTAAAAAAACTTTTTAATGTATACTTTTTATTTTTCAATATAAACGATTAATGGGTGTTAATTGACTTTTGTTATTAGAAATTGGATTTGAATTATTATTTATTGATCAAATCATTTTACCTACGATAGTAAACAAAATATAAAATTAATCTATGTCTACTTCATAAGAACAAAATATAATAACGGTTTTCAAGCTTAAGAAAAATACCATAAGAAAAATACCACCAAAAAATTTTGATCGATCTTTTTCAATTAATAAATTAATAGTTGAATCGGTAATAATAACAATGAATGCAACAAAAAAAAAAAAGAATGAATTGAAATGTTAAAAACATTTGTTTTTACAAAAATCAAAACAACGAAGCAACATGTTAAATTTTAGTAGTATTTCTTTATGTTTTTAAAATTTTGATTTAAAATTTATATCAAACGTAGGTTATACCTAAGTAATATCAAACCAGTCTTTTCGACACAAAATTTATAGAGTCATGGATTACTCACGACACAATGAAATGGTAATATCAAACGAGTCTTTTAGAATTTGGCTAAAAATGTTAAAATATCATCACTAACTTATAAGAAAATGATTTAGGTATATTAGGAATAAATTTAGAAAAATGATTTAAGTATTTAAGAATAAAAAAAACCATTTTGGTTAGCTATCTTTATCAACTATGCTGTGTAGTTTCTCTTCGTGAGTAACGAGTTGATATGGAATCAGTACAAGGGGAGTAAGATTCGGATTACTTTGTTGATCGAATATCTCAAGGCAAGAACATTGTTTGAGATTCGAATCACTCCACAAGCAAGATCGATCATGTCTAGCTTGAATGATTCTTGTTGATCAAATATCTCAAGGCAAGAACACTCGATTGAGGTTCAAATCACTCCACAAGTAAGATTGATCATGCTGAGCTTTAATAATTCTACATGCAACCTAAACTACATAGAATTGCAAAAAAACTTAGTCATTGGCTAAAGGAAAACACAAATTCATAACAATGAAGCTTCCTTCTTTTTCGATGTGGCATGAATTGAAATATCATTAGATAATTTCATGAGCATTTTCTTCACATCTTCGTTGAAGTATATTTTATGATTGATGTCTCTTGGTTCATATCACGGGTACTTGAGCATTACACTCCCCTCCTTTATGCTTTTTATTGTCGTCATATCTCCTCCGACAACTTTGTGTGCTGACGACATTTGTTTCGGCATTCTAGTTCTGATTTCAGATGTTGGATGTAGACCACGATCGATATGTTGAAACAAATAACTAAAGAGGAAGAACAACTTGAGGGAAGAGAGCTTTTCGGATAGGTGAACCTTAAGCACTTATGCTTTTCAATTCTCTTTTTTGTTGTGAAAAGAGCGCATCATGAGTATTTATAATGGAGAAAGCAGTAACTAGTTTCCTAATCTTTCTCATCGAGTTAAAGAACTACTAACAACTTGCTCCATAAGTTAATAACTTATTCTACTAAATCAAGTTTATTAGTTCACCGTATGTTAGAAATCACGGACCTCCACAATGATATGATATTGTTCACATTGAGCCCAACATAAATAGTGTTCTTTGTTTATAAACTCATGATTTTACTCTTAATTAGCCAATGTGAGACTATTTCTTTAAATAATCCTCAACATAGTGTACGGTGAACACACACCTAACTTAATCGTAGTTCAAAATAGAGTTTCTTGTGGGTATGTTTTATCTCGTTTTCTTGGTACTTTTTGTAAATTTTTTCAAGAATTTCTTAAAGAAAGTTTTATTTTAACCATGATTGGAAGGTTTTCAAACATATGTGACTTGAAGTTTTTGCTACATTTACTTATTTTATGTAAGTTGAATGGAATCCTTATAGCCATTTGGGATTTATCAAACACGTCTTGGACTAGGTTAGCATAGCACGATGATAACATTCTTTTAGTTGAAAAGTAAATCTAAATCATGTCACAATTATATCATTCACGATATTGATCGAGAAGAAAATGATATTACAAAAGGTTGAACATATGATAGCCATGGTAAATAATCTATCAATACTTCAAGAGTGATTTCATCCTGTTCTTTACAATAATATACGAAGCATATCTTTTCATGGCTTCACTCTCTTCTTCCATATTTATCAAACCAACTCCACACTTTTTTAGTTCGACATTTGGAGTAACAGTTTGAAATGGGACTAAGAATCGAAACTCAATCTCTTTACAGTTGCGAATCTTTCTTGTCAGAGTCGTAGTTCGAGGCAAGACGAACATCCAAATATGGTCTAACTTCTTCATCCCTGAAACATTGAATGCACCAACAATAAGATCTCCATTGTTCAAATTTGGATCGTTATGGTCTTTTCCAGTCACAGATGCAACAATGATGGTGGGAACATCGACAGTGTCGTTTTTGTTGCTCGGTCCACAAACGACACAGAGTGCAAAGCGAACCATGTTGGCATTTGGTGCGTCATGATCCCACTCGACACATATCGAAGATCCCATTTTTGTCTTCGTGAACCAATCTGGAATCTCGCTCCCGGGAACCATGATGTTGAAGGCTCCTTTCCGAAAGAGCATCTTTTGCATCCAAGAAGTGATCAATTTATGGAGCTCTTTGTTGTCAACCCATTGGTAGCAATTCATAAGATTCACTTCTATCATGAAATATGAATGGTCAACTTTTGAAATGTCTAGAAAATCTTTCAATGAAATGCAACCCGTTGAAATCACCCTTAAGATCCTTGGTGGTAGCTCTGGGAAATGAAGAAGTTTTTCACATTGGTTTATGTTCAATCTTCTCAAGTTATGGAGTCGAGAAATGCTCGTAGGAAGTCGAGAGAAGTTATTTCGAGACAAATTCAGATTCATCAACGACACCAAACACTCGATCCCTTCCGGGACTTCCTCAAGCTTGCAATCACTCAAATTTAGCCTTGTAAGAGAGTACAAACCAGCCAGTGATGGGATCCCAAAAATGCCACTTGTTGGAGCTTTGCATAACCAAAGAAAAATCTTTCTAAAGATATTGTCTCCGTCGTCCATTCTTCGTGCGGTTCGTCTCACGTCGAGCTCAGCCGTTTCGACGTCGCCCCGCTTTCGTTTTCTATTTCCGAGCTTCAAACATCCCGAAAGATTTAAGCTTTTGAGAGATGTGATCTTATCCAACGCGTTTGAAATGTTGATAAGATTTTTGCAATTGGTTAAGCTCAACACTGTTAGGTGATCCAAGCTGGCTATTGATGAAGGTAGGATTGATATGGAGGTGCCATCCAAATAGAGTTCCAATAATATATTTGTGTTGCCTGAAAATTCTGGGAGCGTCTTGAGCTTTGAACAGCCAGAGAGAATCAAAACTTGAAGAGCCTTGATGTTAATTTTGGTTGGAAAATTGGTGAGATTGATGCAATCTTTCAAACTCAAAAAAGTGAGTTCTTTTGCGGTGAAAATTGTTGGATGAATGTTGACCAAATTTGTGCAACCTTCAAGCTCCAATCTTGTGAGATTTGGAATAGATTCAAAGTTTGGAGTTTTGGACAACTTGTGTGAATGATTGAGTTTGATATACTTCAGCTCCTCCAAATGCTGTCAAAGAGTAAAGATTGATATCAATTTAACTAAACAACAACATTTATAGGTACACATATAGTATGAGATTGCTACCTTTTCTCCATGCCAAAATTGCTTCAAATTGCTGTGGCACATGTGAAGCACAATAAGCTTATATTCTTCCGAATTCAATACCAAAATCTCCAAGGGATATCCTCTCCACTTCAAATATCTCAACTCACTTGGAATGCAATATTCCAACTCATTTTTCAGCCTCACATTCTGAAAATTAAGCAGCCTTAGTTGGTGCATTCTTGAGAACAAAATTGGAAACTCCACAACGTTTTTTGTCGACTTGAACAATATACTTTCGATCGATGCTTCTCTGACCTGAATTCACATAATACGAAATCGAGTTAATGATTTTTCAATGTTTTTAAGAATTTAGAAAGTTACTCCAAACATATCGACAATATATCTTACCATGCTTTTAATATCCTTCTGGCGCCATAGTCGATCCTGAATAGGTTTATGACGAACAATTTTCCGACCCATTTCTTGCAATAAATCATGCATCATCAATTTATTGTCATACGAGAGAGTTAAGAGAGATTTTTGAATGAGACGTTCAACCCTTGTTTTGGCATGAAAACCACAATCATGTAGAATCTCTTCTACAAGCTCTCTTCTCTTCCCCTTGAAGAAGCAAGCAACGTCTAGAAATATCTCTTTCTCCCACTCATCCAACCCATCATAACTCACTTTCAGACACTTAAAAACTTTTTCATGAATATTCCCACCTCCTTGAAGCTCTTCTATCACATACTTCCAAACCCTCAAATCTTGGTTTCTTAGAGATGATCCCAATAATTTGAGTGCAAGAGGGTGGCCTCCCACCATCTTGACAATGTTCTTGGAGGGTTCTAAGCAATCTTCTTTTGGACAAGCACTCAAATTAAGGAGTTGAAGGGCTTCCTCCGTTGTAAGTTCTTCCATTTCAAAAATTCTTTTCACTTCCAACTCGTTGAAAAGCAAATCTGCGTTTCTTGTTGTAATAATGATTCTACTGCCATCTCCAAAAGAGTCTTTATTTGGAATCAATCCCGTGATTTGGTCTAAACAATCCACGTTATCTAAGACAAGAAGAATCTTTTTTCGTAAAATCGCTTGGTTTATCATAGCGATACCTTCGTCAACATCCCATATGTCATTGTTTTTAATTGAAAACATCCTTGAAAGGAGTTGGCTTTGTAAATATGGAAGACCAGAGGTTTCAAATTTCTCTTGAACGTTAGAGACGAAGCAATGAGCTTCGAATTCGTCGCGAATTCGCTCGTAACAAACCCTAGCTAATGTCGTCTTACCAATGCCACCCATTCCATGAATTCCTACCCAGATCACATCCTCATCCGAGTTAGGGTTCAAAAGAGAAGAAAGTTTGGTTAGTTTAGAATTGATTCCAACTAGTTGGTGTTCTTGAGTGACTTTCAAGATCGGTTTGATTCTCTTCCATAGAACCGTGGTAATTTCTTCGATGACTTCTGATTCATGTGTCCTAAGCCCAAGAGAATGGAGCACAAGTAAATAAGTAGTGTTATAGTTAATCATAATATACACCGATTAGTAATTATGGCTATCAATAAGTGAGTATAGCTTAACGGTAATTGACATGTACTACCTATCTTCACATCTTGATTCAAATCTTTCCATCCCATTTATTATTAAAAAAAATGACACTATCATATAAAATAGGGGCGGATACGGATTTAATTGGATTGAAAAAATCTTTTGGACCAACCCAAAATGACACTATCATATAAATTTTGATGAACTCGCTTAAACATCATACTTGTAAACTTTACTAATGATCGACCATACTTAACCTTGGTTAAATTTTTTTAAAAAAATTATATTTATCCTAACAATATTAATTATAATTAATATAAGTAATGAAGAAAAAAAAAGGAGATAAAATTGATTTAGTTACCAAGGTTGGGAAAGCCAAGCTTTAAGGTTGGCGAGGTGTGTAAGAAGGTGCCTCCATTTCTGGATCTTCGGGTTATGTTCTCCAAATCTGAGTTGATGTTTAGCAAAAGCTTCAGCAAATGTTCCTGTCTGGTTCCGAACATGAGAAGGATCCACTTTATAAAAGATGGGCAACACCAGCATCCCAAGCCGGTGGTGGCATTCAAAGATCTTACCCAGCTCCTCAAGGCACCACCTCGAAGAAGCGTAGTTTTCTGAAACCACAACGAGCGCGATTCTGGACGCTTCAATGGCGGCGGAGAGATCGGAAGAAATGTCTGTGCCTTCTTCGATCTCGTCTTCGTCTCTGAAGGTGGAGATTCCTTTGTGTATTAAGGCTTTGTAGAGATGGTCTGTGAAGCCGCCGCGGGTGTCTTCCCCTCTGAAGCTCAAGAACACATTGAATTTCCATTTACCAGTTGAACCAGAAGAAGAAGAAGAAGGCATCATGGGTTTGGTCTGATCTAAACAGCCTTCAAACCAAATGTGTGGTGTGTGAGGCTTCTTTCTAAAGGGGCTTTAATAATTCAACTCACTTTCCCTTCCCTTCTTCTCCTTTTTTTTTATTTTATTTGATTCGTGGGAAAAAAAAAGATGAAGTACATCAAAATAAAACCGAGGAAGGTATTCAAAGAGAAGTGGCAATACTACCCTAAAGTCTACCAAAAATAAATACACCTATCTTATGCAGGTTTTATGGTCTTTGACACAATGTTACCTTTTACTTGAAATATAAAAGAAGCACGTGATTTGAATATTTTAAGAAATACTCAATAAGTGATCCGACTGTTGGGGTTAGGGAATGCACACACATACAATATGAATGAGACCTATCATTTAAAACTGTATTCTCTTAGGCGACTTTCCAATCCAGGTCATCAAATGTGTATTTACTACTCTACTCATGTCCATACGAGCAAATATGGACCCACAAGGTGGTTTGCACACCTCCTGGGCCTCGTACTTATCGGGCTAGCGTCTCTGACACCGGATCATTGATTCTTCAAAAGGAGATCCTAGATTAACCAAGATTTTAGATCAACTTACGACAAAACCAACCGGCGGTTTCTCTAATCATCTAATGGTGGATTGTTATGCCAAGGGCGACTATGCGTGCCAGCTGTGGAAGAGCTAAAAAATGAGATATTAATTGAAGTACATAACTCCCCGTTTGCTATGTATTCAGGTGGCAATAAAATGTATCAGAATTTGAAAGAATATTTTTTTGTGGTGTAGCATAAAGAAGGACATAACATAATTTGTAAGTGTCTTATTTGCCATTAGGTAGAGACATCTAGACAAAGGATTGCAGCATTACTGCAACCCTCAAGCATGACAAGGTGGAAATGGGAGAATATAGTTATGGATTTTATAGTAGGACTACTCAGACATTAGAAAGACAGGTAGACCAAGTCAGCACATTTCCTATCTGGTACAACCATGTTACCGTGGACAATAGGGTACAATTATACATGAGGAAAATAGTTAGGCTGCATGGAATGGAATTCCAACGTGTAGTGGTTATAGCATTTGGAACCTAGAAATAGGTTATAATTTCAATTATACATCAAGACACGGTATCAACGTGTAGTGGTTCCGTTTGTAGAAGAAATTGTGAGAAGAAAAGGTTGCCAGAAAACAGATCTGTGAGGGAGAAAGAAAGCCAACGGGATTCGGGTGAAGGAGAAGGATTCATGACCCGCTTTGGCCCGACCTAGAAGCGTATGACCCACAATTGAATAGCCTAGTCGCTCGCAACCTAAGCCCAGACCACACGCGGGAAGCCTGATTCGCGCGTCGACTCGAGACCCGAGCCTCGACCTGAGTGTTGACCTGCACACTCAGCGCTGCATGTGACATGCTTCCACCCACGACTCCTCTCGACTCAGCTCAGTGACTTAGCAGCTTAGCTCAGCAGCTCGGTCGACTCAACTTCTCAACTACGTCAGTTTGGCTCCTTGGCTTGCTCCGACTCGACTTGGCGGCTCAGCAGCTTGACTTCTCGGTTTATGCAGCTCGATATAAAAACTTTATACCATTTTCTAAGTTTTCGACCCTTTTGAAGTCATTTCTGATCTTACAGTGATTTGGTCAAACTCAACCTACTTCTCTTGAAAATTTAAATAATTTTTTTTCTCTTTCAACGAACCAGAGTTCAACCGCTCCATCACTCTTTTTTACAAGTTCAAGATCAAACTCAATTTTTCAAGACTCAGGATCAAACCATTACGAGTGTTGAAATTTTTAATAATACAATACAACTTTATTCAAGAGTAGATTTTCAAATTTGAGAATTCACCGCTTTATTCTCGGAATATAATAAATATATTTCGATTAAAAGAAAGAAAATTGAAAGTTTGAAGAGATAAGAATGGTGGCTTTTTGAATTTACAACTCTAAAACTTATTGTTGGAAATATTGAGAAGAAGATGAACTTAAATGGAAAAAAATCAGAATTTGATTTGGAAAATTAGATTGAAATAAAATAGAAATGAAATTTCCAAATTAAAAGAAATAATATCGACTTTTTAGGTTATTACATGAACATCATCCTCTTGTATATCAACCACATCAAAATTACCCTAATAACCTTGATTTTTCATACCACGGATAATATTAAATTGTAAATAAAATAATCAAAATTATTATTAAATATTAAAGAATTAATTACAAGACCTTAGGGCATAAATCCCAACAATCTCGTACTTGCATTAAATATGATGAGACGTGTGTCACAGGGTATACTTTTACCCAAATGTTTTCCCACTTGCCCTAAAGAAGATGAGATATGAACACTTTAATCTAGAGAGTTCTTTTTTATACATATCAAACGATTGTCATTAGAAGCAACCTTGGTCACTACCATAATGCTTTCGATTCTCTATACGTTCTTTTCTTTAATATTAGTGTTTGCACCACTATTATCATAATAAAGAGTGATAGACTAAATCACAACTCAAACATTTTAAGATCTTAAAGAACTACCATGGTCATACGAGTTCTTTTGTTGCTTCCAAAGTATTAAAAAAAAAACATTTAACTTGTATACGATACTTCACCGTCTTGATCAAATTAATTTAAATATTGATTCTCTGAATCGGTATAAGAATTAGTGTATCACGTAAATATTAAATATTTATCTCCATACACAAAATTAAAATTTCTCATTGTTCATAGATACTCTTACAAAATTTTTAGTTTTCTAATCAATGATTATACCACCGTCTAACCAAATGTATATTAGATGTTAAGGGTAGTAATAACCACGTGTTTCCAACATTTGAGGGTTCTTAAGATAATCTCTGTAACTACTCTAAATTTTCACCTACTTAGAGTCGCTACCGTCATCATCATTTATACTTATATGTGAAATTAAACATTTAAAACTTTATCATTAAACATAAACTTCGTCTTAAAACACTGTCATGGACTTACATGTTCGAAAATATCTTTTAAATGACACAACAAAAAAATTAAATAAAGTAAATATCGTTAAAATTAAAAAAAAAACCTTATTCTAACCTAAATCTTAAAAAAGAAAAAAAAAAGTACAGCTTCCCTATGCATGTGTCATGGTCTCGGATTGCAATGTCATCGTCAGCCTTACAAGGATGTCTTGCCTTTACCTGAAATAGAAGTAACACACGACTTGAGTATTTTAAGAAATACTCAGTAATTGACCCACTATTGGGGTCAGGGAATGCAAACATCTATCACTCATGATCTAGGGACCTATCATTTAAAAGTCATAATAGTGGTGGCCTCCAGTCCCGACAAAATTGGATGGGTAGTACTAAGCTACACACGACCCACACGTGCGAGAATGAATCCCTAGGTGATTCGCACCCCCCTGGACCCATCATAGTCGAGCTAGTTGTCTGTAGCGACGTCTAGAGGTCAGCAGACTCCTAAGTGCCACGTAAGGCATGATGATGATGATCATCATAGCGTACACGTCCTTACTCATCATCATAAATGGGAAAGTATTCGGATGTATATGTACACATAAAATGCATGAGGTCCTATAGTTTTCATCTTTAAATCATCTTCAGAACACAACCTTATACATCGTTCATATATTACTCTAAGTAACATGTAGGTGTTGGTCTTCACGTGCTCATCATCATTAACTTCAATTAGGGTTGTGTCTTTTAGAAAAATAAATCATCGTCATTGTAACGATCCTAAATTTCTACTTACCTAGAGTCGCTACCGTCATCATCAGCTATGCTCATATGCAAAATTAAACATTTAAAACTTCATCATAAAATATAAACTTCATCTTAAAACAATGTCATGGTCATACATGTTCGAAAAACATCTTTTAAATGACACAACGAAAATCTATATAAAATTAATAACGTTAAAATTAAAAAAACTCTATTCTAACATAAGCCTAAGAAAACAAGTACAGCTACCCTATACATGTGTTATGGTCTTGAATTGTGATGTCGTGGTCAGTCGTACATGGATGCCTTGCCTTTACCTGAAAAGAATAGCACACAAGAGTATTTAAAGAAATATTCAGTAAGTGAACTGTAAGACTCGAGTCTCGACGAGAAATTTAAAACCTAATTTTTTCCTTTAAGACGTACTTTCGAAATTTTATTGAGAGTTTTAGAGACCAAATTTCAAGATGAAGCAGAAAAAAAATATGCTTAGAAATAAAACACCCATGGAAGAAAAATATAAATGAAAAATGGTAGAAAATTAGAAAAAAAATGGTGAAAGTCAACTCGATGGGTAATTTGGTCATTCTGCCCTCCTTTCTTATTAAACACCTGAAATGGAGGTTAGCAAGGTTCATTAAAAGAAACGAAAAAAAAAAAAAAAAAAAAAAGAAAAAAATTCTGGAGGGAGAAAGGGAGGTAACCACCCTTCCGACCACGAGGAATCCGATTCCAGTAGAACGTTCTTCACGAAATCTTCACAGAACTTAGAGAATAAGCATTCTTGACTCTTCAATCGTCAAGAAAGGAGGAAAATCCAAAGGTAAGTTCTCGAATCTTTATTCTCATATTTTCTTTAGATTTGCAAGAAATATTAAGAGTTGGGTTATAAAATTTGAGTAGGTTAATCTAAGGATGATTGCGCTCATAATTCATGAAGGAAGTTGTAGTGGATTCAGACCGGAGATAGGAGTCCGGAGGTTCATCAAGATCTATGAATAATACACTTTTGGCTAACTTTGGACTCTCTTTTATCTATCCCTACTTAGAAATAAATTATAAGAAAATACCTACTTGTATTTAGATACAAACTCTACAACTTTGTGAAGAAACCAAATGGAAACAAGTTATGAAGAAGTTATCAAAATCCAAAAAAATTAGAAAGGAAATGTAAATCCGAATGTAATTTGGAAAATGCAAATGCAAGAACACGAGTTTGAAGGAGAAGGGACACATGTCAGAGATGTACAGGGCCACACGTTAATAAGGACAGAAGCCGCGCGTCTAGCCCAAGAGAGGACACCGTCGCATCATCATTCGCAGAGAGAAAATCGAAAAAATATTTTACGTTCGGTAGAATTCGAAGGCCAACGATCGATAACCGGCGCGCAATCTCAAAGGAGATCCAACTCGATCTACCTATGATATAACAATACATGGTATAATAAAACAAATAGATAATAAATAAGTTATAAAACAGAATGACCGGTAAGTTTTAAAACAAAAATTTCAAGTTGTTGAGGAAGATCGAGTGACATTAAGATCTATTGATTCATAAGCTATAGTAGACAATAGAAACTAAAACGACAAAAACATTTTGGAAATTTTTTTCTAGAACACGGTATTTAAAATCATTTCTTTCTATCAAGTCTGATGAAAAAAATAATGGATTGAAAGTAAAAATAATCATAAAAAAAAACTTTAACGGTCGTTTCCCACTTCTCGTCCAACAAAAAAACATAAATTTCAAGTTTCAAAACGTGTATTTATGAATATGTAAAATGAAAACAATGGGCTTTAAAATTACTTAAATATATGAATAATTTATAAACATGGAACTCAATATGAATAATCTAAAAGGATGTTTGAGTTGGTGTTGGAGGGTATGCGAGTGGGGAGTTATAAAGGTAGTGAACGTTTCCGGTGAAAAGAATGTCTCGCCGGAAATCACGAGATTTTCGACGAGGTTTAAATATGAATTTGATTTTTTTTTCTGTCAGACGGTTAGAGTATGAGCATATTTTCTTAGTTTAATTTAAATTAAATTAGAAATTCGACGTTTACTTAGGCAATTAAGTGAATATTCAAATAGGTGAAATCTCGCCCTAAGTGATAACGAATTCGATTGACGAAAGTAAGCTAAATTGGAGCTAGATAGAATGTTGGCTAAGGTCATCCAAGTAAGTAACTTTACTATTGATGTGGTTGGAAGAGTTGTGTTATGCATGATAACATGTGCCCAATGGTCCTGCACTTGTCATATATTTGATATGTGTACGGTGTTTTATGATATAATATGTTGAATGATTTGACACGTTAAAGGATACGATATGTTGAACAATATGATACATTGCATGACATGATATGATATGTTGTATGATATGCGATGAAATGTTTTAAGATAAAGATTTATGACATACAACCCGAGAGACATGTTTTGAAGGCTATGCTATAAATGAAATGAAATTTTGAAAGAAGCGGGTTGGTTGTCTTACATGATTTAATTACTGTGAAAAATGTTGGGACCTCATGCATAAATGTATGTCACATACATCAGGATATTTCTCCTTATAATGAGTACATACGCATACATTATGAAAAGAAAAATGATAAACATGATGCTACGACGGTCTGCATTCTTTCTTGGTATCCGGCAACAGCACTAGAGACGCTAGCCTGACTAGTACAAGGCCAAGAAGGTGTGCAAACCGCCTTGTGGATCCATATTTGCACGTCTGGGCCATGTGTAGAGAGTAAATATACATCCGATGACCCGGATTGGAAAGTCGCCTAAGAGAATACAGTTTTAAACGATGGGTCTCATTCATATTATATATGTGTGCATTCCTAACCCTAGTAGTGAGGTCAGATTATTTCTTAAAATATTCCAGCTACATGTTTCTTTTATATTTCAGGTAAAGGCAAGATACCCGTGTACAGTTGACGGCGACATTGAGCTAAAGACCATAGAACGTGCATAGGATAGATGTATTCTCACACACCACAAAATTTCTTTGAAGATTGTGTAGATCAAACCAAACCCAAACGTTGCTTTCTTCTTTTGGTTCAACTGGTAAATGGAAATTCAACGTGTTCACATGTTTTGAAGACTATGCTATAAATGAAATAAAACAAAGACGGAGGGGTTGTCTTTAGTGATCTAATTAGTGTGAAAATGTTGAGACCTCATGCATAAATTTATGCCATATGCATCAGAATATTTTCCCTTATAATGAGTACGAACGCATACATTATGAAAAGAAAAATGATCATCATGTTTAGCATGATGCTACGACGGTCTCTATCCCTTGTGGGTATCCAGCAACAACACCAGAGACGCTAGCCTAACAAGTACAAGTCCCAGGAGGTGTACAAACCGCCTTGTGGATCCATATTCGCACGTATGAGCCATATGTAGAGTAGTAAATATACATCCGATGACCCGGATTGGAAAGTCGCCTAAGCCAATACGATTTTAAATGATGGGTCCTATTCCCTAACCCAAATTAGTATTTTTTTTCCTTATTTTTAGGATTTGAGTTAATAGTATATTTGATATATTTTATCTTATTTACCGATTTGGTTAGTATAATATTTTGTTTTATTTCTAGGATTTAGTTGGTAGTTGTTATCCTATTTAAACGTTGTCAATGTTAATGAATATTGGACTTTCGATCCCTCTTATGTGTCTTGGACTTTCGATCCTACCTATGTTTCTCGGACTTTCGATCTCATTTCTGTTCCTCATTCTTAACATGGTATCAAAGCATCATTCTTAACACACATGCTACTCTCATATATTACAGGTGAAGACAAGACACCTTTGTACGGTTGACGACGACATGAACCTTTGTACGGTGAAGACAAGACACTTTAGGATACTATAAGTCGTGTTGGTTATCTTTTTTCCCCATAAATGAAATAAGGACAAGTAGGAAAGGGAAGGGAAAGCGAGTTGAATAATTAAAGCCCCTTTAGAAAGTAGCCTCACACACCACTATAGTTGACTGAGTCAACCAACCAGCAAAATAAAAGTAAATTGATTACATAGAATGATAAATGTCCCCCACCCACCTCCCTATAGTTGACTGAGTCAACCGACAAACCAAATAAAAGTAAGTTGAAGAGCCTTGATGTTAATAGAGTTCCAATAATATATTTGTGTTGCCTGAAAATTCTGGGAGCGTCTTGAGCTTTGAACAGCCAGAGAGAATCAAAACTTGAAGAGGCTTGATGTTAATTTTGGTTGGAAAATTGGTGAGATTGATGCAATCTTTCAAACTCAAAAAAGTGAGTTCTTTTGCGGTGAAAATGGTTCGATGAATGTTGACCAAATTTGTGCAACCTTCAAGCTCCAAATCTTGTGAGATTTGGAATAGATTCAAAGTTTGGAGTTTTGGACAACTTGTGTGAATGATTGAGTTTGATATACTTCAGCTCCTCCAAATGCTGTCAAAGAGTAAAGATTGATATCAATTTAACTAAACAACAACATTTATAGGTACACATATAGTATGAGATTGCTACCTTTTCTCCATGCCAAAATTGCTTCAAATAGCTGTGGCACATGTGAAGCACAATAAGCTTATATTCTTCCGAATTCAATACCAAAATCTCCAAGGGATATCCTCTCCACTTCAAATATCTCAACTCACTTGGAATGCAATATTCCAACTCATTTTTCAGCCTCACATTCTGAAAATTAAGCAGCCTTAGTTGGTGCATTCTTGAGAACAAAATTGGAAACTCCACAACGTTTTTTGTCGACTTGAACAATATACTTTCGATCGATGCTTCTCTGACCTGAATTCACATAATACGAAATCGAGTTAATGATTTTTCAATGTTTTTAAGAATTTAGAAAGTTACTCCAAACATATCGACAATATATCTTACCATGCTTTTAATATCCTTCTGGCGCCATAGTCGATCTTGAATAGGTTTATGACGAACAATTTTCCGACCCATTTCTTGCAATAAATCATGCATCATCAATTTATTGTCATACGAGAGAGTTAAGAGAGATTTTTGAATGAGACGTTCAACCCTTGTTTTGGCATGAAAACCACAATCATGTAGAATCTCTTCTACAAGCTCTCTTCTCTTCCCCTTGAAGAAGCAAGCAACGTCTAGAAATATCTCTTTCTCCCACTCATCCAACCCATCATAACTCACTTTCAGACACTTAAAAACTTTTTCATGAATATTCCCACCTCCTTGAAGCTCTTCTATCACATACTTCCAAACCCTCAAATCTTGGTTTCTTAGAGATGATCCCAATAATTTGAGTGCAAGAGGGTGGCCTCCCACCATCTTGACAATGTTCTTGGAGAGTTTTAAGCAATCTTGTTTTGGACATGCACTCAAATTAAGGAGTTGAAGGGCTTCCTTGTTTGTAAGTTCTACCATTTTGAACATTCTTTTTACTTCGAACTCATTTGAAAGTAAATCTGCATTTCTTGTTGTGATAATTATTCTACTGCCATTTTCAAAAGAGTCTTTGTTTGTAATCAATCTCACGATCTGGTCTGAACAATTCACGTTATCTAAGACAAGAAGAATCTTTTTTCGTAAAGTCGCTTGGTTTATCATAGCGATACCTTCGTGAACATCCCCTATGTCGTTGTTTTCAATTGAAAACATCCTTGAAAGGAGTTCACTTTGTAAATATGGAAGATTAGAGGTTTCAAATTTCTCTTGAACGTTGGAGATGAAGCAATGAGCTTCGAATTCGTCGCGAATTCGTTCGTAACAAACCCTAGCTATTGTCGTCTTACCAATGCCACCCATTCCATGAATTCCTACCCATATCACATCCTCATTCGAGTTAGGGTTCAAAAGAGAAGAAAGTTTGGTTAGTTTAGGATTAATTCCAACTAGTTGGTGTTCTTGAGTGACTTTCAAGGTTGGCTTGATTCTCTTCCATAGGATCGTTGTAATTTCTTCTATAACTTTTGATTCATGTGTCCTAAGCCCAAGAAAATTGAGCACAAGTAAATAAGTAATGTTATAGTCAACCATAACATAAATTGATTTGTAAATATAGCGAATCAAGGGTAGATTGTTTACCTATTTCTATCATCATGGATTTATAATTGATTTAGGTTAATGGATAGAATTACCATATGAGTAGAGCTCAACCGTAATTAATATACCCTATTTTCAGGTTGGTCACTCAGCGACCAAAAATCCAATCCACCCGAAAAAAATATAAATAGAGAGAGAAAAATAAGAAATGCTTATAAAATTTTATAATTGGGAGGTGGGGGACAAAAAAAAGTTATTTTTTACTTTATGTAGTGAGTCAACTATATTGTTTTGTGATAAGATTATGGCTGCCTACATCGTCACTCATTGTTTGAAGATAATGTCAACTAAAATTTTTCCATGAATTTTCATTATTTAATGTTTTGAAATTTCAATTATACTTTCTTTTATTTAATGAGATATTAAATTATGACCTGAGAAAGTGTTCATAGGACTCGAAAATTCGACTAACCCAAACTATCCAATTCAAATCATAAAAGTTGAGTTGTGTTAGATTTTTTTTTCGTTTTGGGTTTGATTGAACTTTTGAAACATTGAAAATTCGAATGGATTTGCTAAGTTAACAATTTTTTTATCACGTCAACTTAACCAACATGAAAATAGGGTTATAATTCAACTCAATGATATACTCTACTTTTAAAATGATAAGAAAGACGTTTGACTTTTTCTTAACTTCTAAACATTTAATATTTTAATTTTATGAAATTTTAGTAGTTAATATTACATGTATTATGGATAAATAAGATTTCTATGAACTCGCTTAAACATCATACTTTCAAACTTTATCAAAAACTTTTAAAAAAAATTATATTTATCCTAACCATATGAATTATAATGAATGAAAAAAAAAAGAAAAAAAGAAAATTGATTTAGTTACCACTTTTGGATGTTGGGGTTATGTTTTCCAAATCTGAGTTCATGTTTAGCAAAAGCTTCTGCAAATGTTCCTGTCTGGTTCCGAACATGAGAAGGATCCACTTTATAAAAGACTGGCAAAACGGTCATCCCAAGCCGGTGGTGGCATTCAAAGATCTTATCCAGCTCCTCAAGGCACCACCTTGACGAACCGTAGTTTTCTGAAACCACAACGAGCACGATTCTGGACGCTTCAATGGCGGCGGAGAGATCGGAAGGAATGTCTGTGCCTTCTTCGATCTCGTCTTCGTCTCTGAAGGTGGAGATTCCTTTGTGTCTTAAGGCTTTGTAGAGATGGTCTGTGAAGCCGCCGCGGGTGTCTTCCCCTCTGAAGCTCAAGAACACATTGAATTTCCATTTTCCATTTGAAGAAGAAGAAGAATAAGAAAGCATCATGGGTTTGGTCTGATCCGAACAGCCTTCAAACCAAATGTGTTGTGTGAGACTTCTTTCCAAAGGGCCTTTAATAATTCAACTCGCTTTCCCTTACCTTGTTGCCCTTTTTTTTATTATTTGATTTGTGGGGGGAAGAAAGATGAAGTACATTAAAATAAAACCGAGGAAAGTATTCAAAGAGCAATGACCGATACTACCCTAAAGTCTACCAAAAATAAATACAACTATCTTATGCAGATTCCATGGTCTTTAATGCAATATCGTCATCAGACGTACACGAATGTCTTGCCTTTGCCTGAAATATAAAAATAGCACATGACTTGAGTATTTTAAGAAATACTCAATAACTCACCCCACTATTCGGGTTAGGGAGTGCACACATATAATATGAATGAGACTTATCATTTAAAATTGTATTCCCTTAGGCGACTTTCCAATCTGGGTCATTGGATGTGTATTTCCTACTCTACACACGACCCGTACATGTGAATATGGACCCACAAGGTGGTTTGCACACCTCTTGGGCCTCGTACTGGTCGGGCTAGCATCTTTGACACCGGATCATTGATTCTCCAAAAAGAGATCCTAAATTAACCAAGATTTTAGATCAACTTACGGCAGAACCAACTGGCGGTTTCTCTAAATCATCTAATGGTGGATTGTTATGCCAAGGGCGACTATGCGTGCCAGCGGTGGAAGAGCTAAAAAATGAGATATTAATCAAAGCGCATAACTCCCCGTTTGCAATGTATTCAGGTGGCAATAAAATGTATCAAAATTTGAAAGAACATTTTTTGTGGTGTAGCAGGAAGGACATAACATAATTTGTAAGTAAGTGTCTTATTTGCAAGTAGGTCAAGGCATCTAGACAAAGAATTGCAGGAATAATGCAACCCTTAAGCATGACAGAGTGGAAATGGGAGAATAGTTATGTATTTTATAGTAGGACTACCCACGACATTAAAGGGATACACTGTGATATGAGTAATTGTAGACAGGTTGACCAAGTCAGCACATTTCCTATCGGATACGACCACCTTTACAGTGGACAATAGGGTACAATTATACATGAGGAAAATAGTTAGAGTGCACGAAATTCTAACATGTAGTGGTTGTATCATTTGGAACCTAGAAATAGGTTAGAATTTTGAATATACATCATGGCATGGTATCGATTTGTAGTGGTTGTAGCAGTTCAAAGGAAGTGTCACCGTCACCGTCACCGTTTGTAGAAGAAATTGCGAGAAGAAACGGTTGCCAAAAAACAGATATGTGAGGGAGAAAGAAAGCCAACGAGATTCGGGTGAAGGAGAAGGATCCAGGAACCATGTTCACAACCCGCTTCGGCCCAACTTAGAAGCATACGACCCACAACCAAATAGCCCAGTCGCTCGCAACCTAAGCCCATACCACACGTGGGAAGCATGATCCGCGCGTCGACCCAAGACTCGGGCCTCGACCTGAGTGTTGACCCGCACCCTTAGCCCCGCATGTGACATGCTTCTAGCCGCGACTCCTCTCGACTCAGCTCAGTGAGTTAGCGACTCAGGTCAGCGGCTCGATCGGTCAGTTCGGCTCCTCGGCTTGCTCCAACTCGACTTGGCAGCTCAGCGGCTTGACTTCTCGGTTTAGGCAACTTAGTATACAAACTTTATACCATTTTCTAAGTTTTCGACCCTTCTGAAGTCATTTTTGACCTTATAGTTATTCAGTCAAACTCGACCTACTTCACTTCTAACAAAACTCTTAAAAATTTAAATAATTTTTTTTTACTCTTTCCACATCCCTAAATAAATTTAAATACATCAACTCTTTTTACGATAAAATTCAATTTTTCAATGCTAAAATTTTGAACAACATTCACAACTCTATTCAATATTTTTAAATTTGAGAACTCATAGCTTCCTTCTCAATACAATAAAAATATATGAAGAATGAGATTAAATAAATGAATAAATAGTTGGAAGTTTGGAGAGATAAGATGGGTGGCTTTTGAATTTGGGAGGATTTAAAGTTGAAAATATGAACTTAAAGTGGAAAAAAAAAGGGAAAAATCAGAATTTTGAAATAAAATAGAAATTAAAAGAAAATAATATCAATGGTCACCAAATATTATATTATTTACAAAACAAAAAAACAAAAAAAAGTCTTATTTTATAACAATCAAAAGTCAACCTTCATAATGTCAACTTAGCTATCACATCACCGTATTACGAAAATTAGTAATTTTCATTCAACTTTTTATGAGTCATAACTTCTTTATTTTAACTCGAATTTGAGTGATCTAAAAGGTATTGAAATCGTTATTCCGAGCTCTACACTATAAACACTTCAAAATACTAAAATTATTAGTATTTAAGATCAGGTTTGTTATCGTCAAAATATTAATTATTTATATACTATCGAATTTTTAAGTTATTATTCGAACATGATTCTCTTATATATCAACCACATCAAAATTATCTTAATAACTTTGATTTTTCATACAATGGATAATTATTATTAAATATTAAAAAATTAATTACAAGGCGTTAAGACATAAATCCCAACCGTCTCCTACTTGCAGTAAATATGATGAGACAATGTGTCCTAAGACATACTTTATACCTAAATGTTCTCTCACTTGCCCTAAACAAAATGAGATATGTCTCATAATCCTAAATATTCTAGGTGACGCTCAAACACTTTAGCTTAGAGTCTTTTTATACGTATCAAACGATCGCAATCTTGGTCGCTACCATAATGCTTTATCTCTCTCGATATGATTCGATATACACTGATCTTTTCTTTAATATTAGTGTTTGCACCTCTATTATCATAATAAAGAGTGATAAACTAAATCACAACTGAAACATTTTCAGATCTTAAAGGAACTACTATACTCAGGCGAGTTCACTTGCCCCAAATATAAGATGTCTAACATGAAGTTAACAATTGTCCTTGAATCTCTATTCACGAGACATATCGAGTCATTTCAAATCATTCATTTAGAATTGGTTAAATAGTAAAAAAAAATTTATACCTCATTCATAATGAATAGTATGTCATCGGAGAAAAATACACTAAGAATTAAGAATTTTTTTCGTCTCCACAAGAACTATTATAATTTATTCAAAATCGTAAGTGTCGATACTTCTATCAAACCTTCTATTCATATATCTAATGGTTAAATTCATTTAAAAAAATGTTCGTATTTTTTTTTTTTTTTATCTTCGAAAATAATTCCATCTAATAATTTATCTAATAGTTTGTGTAGTAGATTCTTTAAGATTTATTTTCAAAAAAGAAGTGGTAGCATATCTTATATATACAAAAATGAATTAGATAATATTTATAGACCTACGCGGTGAGAAAGTTTATCTGAAGTCTACTTTCTCCAATTAAGTTCAACTCTACGTCATTAGTCTTAGTAGGTTGAAGATCTATATATTCTTGTATACAAATTTTTTTGTTTAGATCCATTCATATCATATAAGTTTAACCCTATCGAGAATATCTATAACTCTATACCGAGATGAAGTACATGAATTTTACGACTCTGATCAATTTATTCTTGTGGTCATCTCTCATTACTACTTTGAGCGGAAATAACCTTTAACTTTATCATAAACATGACAACTTGACCTTCAATTTAGTGCTTCTAAATGTTGTTTCATTTCAAAACTCTCCCATACGATGAAGCTCATCAAATTTATGACTAAAATCCATTCGACTCTCAAGTGTAATTAAAAATTGTTAACAACTTTTGTTAACTATTTAGTGTCACTTTGGAAACTCTCAAATATATATGATAGAGATTTATATAAATATATATGTAGAGGTATACATTGAACTCGACAACCTGAACTGACCCAACCCGAATTATAGGGGTTGGGTTATGTAACGAAAAATTCAAGTTAAATTATATTAGAAATGTGAAATACTAATGAAATGAGATTAACGTTCTAATAGGAAACCACAACTAGTGATACTCATTGTTGGCTTTTTGTCTAGAGTGTAAGGTTGAGAATAACGATTTCAACGCGTTTTCAATCACTCAAATCAGAGCTAAAACGAAGAAATTTCAGTCGAAACAATATACCCGGCGTGATGATGTGGCAGCAAAATTGAAATCATGGACCAATCAAAGTATGACACTTACACTTTTGGAAGAATAACGAAGGGTGGAGTTTTCAATTAATTTTAAATAGAAATAAAATTATTTATAATCATTTGAATTATAAAAATAAATCCTTACTCACATTATTTTTATTAATATTTGTTATTATTATATTATTATATTTTAAAAAATATAAAAATGAATTTGAAGTTTTTTATTATTTACTTAAAAAAATAAAAAATAAAAAATAAAAAATAAAAAAATATAAAACAGCTTATCTACCTTTCATTTGTTTTTCAAGAAAAACAACAAATATAAAAATAGTTTAAATGGTTTACCTTTTACTTCTCGTTCAACTATCAATATGAAAAGTCTACCTCTTTCATTTTTTTAGCGATAAATTAAAAAAATATATATTTTAGTGTTACATCTCCTTTTAGTGGTCTATATTAATTCCTATTTTTGTCATTCTCTATTTAAACTTATCTCTTCTCCATATTTTTCATAACTCTCTCCAAACCTTCCAATTTTATTTCTTTTTCATCTTATTCGAGATGTTTATTGTATTGTGAGGAGATAGTTGTGACTGATTAAATTGTAAATCTACTCTTTTAGAGAATTATGATGTATTCCTACAAAAATTGAGACATTTGTACCAGTTTGATCCTGAGCCGTGGAAATGATGAGCCGTAGAAAGGATTGAGTTTGCTCTTAAACTTCTAAAAAGAGCGGATCAAATTGTAAATCTACTATTTTAGAGAATTATGGTGTGTTCCTACAAAAATTCAGACACTCGTACCAGTTTGATCATGGAAAGGATTGAGTTTGCTCTTAAACTCGTAAAAAAGCAATGTTATATTTTAGTGGTTGGGCTGAAAGAGTCGAGAAAGGTTTATTCAAATTCACAAGAGGGGAGTGGAGTAGGAAAACTCGACCTACTATAAAACCACGGTGTTATATTTTCTAACTCTTTGCTATTTAATTTCGAAATTGTTATTAAGATTTATTACCTTTTTTATAATTGTTTATGGTTATTTCTTGAACTATTTTATTGTCTTAATACTTATTTTTTTTAAAAAATTTATAATTAATTAAATTAATCAAGTTTAAATAATTTTATTGTTAAAATCCTATTCACCCTCTAGGGTTTCCATATTGATCCCACAATTGGTATGAGGTCGCTCCTATAGATTTTTTATATAAACTTTATTGATTTTTTATACAAACGTTATTGATTTTTTAAACAAACTTTATTGTTAGAGCTTATGACAAACCTAGGTGTTAATGACGGTTTTTGTGAAGAACAATCAACCTCTAGGCCTCCTTATTTTAATAGAACAAATTATACTTATTTGGAAAGCTAGAATGAGAATTTATATGCAATCGGTTGATTATCAATTATGGTTAAATGTTAGCAAAAACCCTTACATTCCAATAAAAATTGTTAATAATATTGAGGAGATTAAAATATGATATGAAAAAATGTTCTTTTAATGCTAGCGCTATAAATTGTCTTTATTGTGCCCTAAGTAATGATGAATTTAATAGAGTATCTATGTATTCTTCAACATATGAAATTTGGAAAACTCTTGGAGTAACTTACAAGGGAACAAATCAAGTTAAGGAAGAAACAATTTAGGAAACATTTAACCAACCAAGAAGGTGAAAAGAGCAAAACATTTCACCAAACAAAAAGGTGAAAAGAGCAAAAATGATGAGATAATATGTTATGATTGTAAAAAGTCGGGTCATATAAGACTGGATTGTCCTCTGCTCAAATCATCTAAGAAATCCAAGAAGAAAACAATGAAGGCTACTTGAGATGATAGTGATGAAGAAGTAGCAAATTTTTACTTCATGACTCACTCATAGTGACAAAGAGGATGAATAAGATGAGGTAATTCTTGAATCTCCGGAATTATTTAAATTTTTTTTAAGAGATACAACTTGATTTAGAAAAACTTGATTCAAAGTATGGTGTACTTAAAAAGAATTATGAGGCTTCAATAATTAAAAATAAGTGTTAATTAAATAAATTTCTTGCTTAAAAAAGAAATAATTAAAAATAAGTCTTTATTAAATGAAATTTAATGCTTAAAAGAGAATGATCATAATATTGTAAAATTTGATATACCGGGTGAAAAAATGTATTTGATTATGATGAGAAAAAATGCATTAATTAATAAAGTTAAATTTTTTGAACATGATTGTTGTGAAAAAGATAGTTAATTAAATTGCTCAAAGAAAATGAATTAAATACTATGCAAGAACTTGGTAAGGCTAAAGAGTTTATTTAATTAACTTCTAAAAAATTAGATAAAATAATTGTTAAAGCACTATTATGTCTAAGCCTAACACTATAATGGTCGAAATATTAATTTATGTTCTACCCCTCCACAAGTTCTAAAGTAATATTTGTTAAAGCACTATTATGTCTAAGCCTAACACTATAATGGTTATAAAAGAGGATTAGGCTATATTGATTTATGTTCTACCCCTCCTCAAGTTCTAAAGTAATATTTGTTAAAGCACTATTATGTCTAAGCCTAACACATGTCAATTTGTATCTCATTATGATAAATCTAAATTTATGCATGGGTCATTATTGTGATGTTAAAGGTCAAATGATAAATCTAAATTTATGCATAGGTCATTATTGTGATGTTAAAGGTCATATTAGACCCGAGTGCTTTAAATTGAAAAATTCTAAAAATATTACTTCAACAAGAAATTCTTTTCAAAATATAAAATTTGAACCTACTGGTTATTTATAGCTTAGCCAACATTATACAATACTAAAGCTATATATGGTAAATGACATATACAGTAAATTGTTATAAATAATAAATAGCTATATATGGTAAAAAGCTATATCCGGTAAAGTATATATGGTAGATAGTTATATATAGTAGATGATTATATCGGGTAAAACTATATATATATATATATATAGTAAGCTGAACTATATATATATCCCTTAGGCAGACCTTTAAAAATGTAATTTTTTGTATTCTCTCTTACTGTACATACCTAGAGTCATCCATATAAATTCTTTTAGCTAGAGTTCTCCTTGCATTTTCTCTCTCTTTTTGTTGTGTTCATATTGATCGAGTGTGTGCGTTGTTGTGCGATCCTAACAACTAGTATCTGAGCTAGGCAAAATTCACCACGATCTGTGAAGACGAAAAGCTTAAAGATTGGAATTGAGAAGTTTGATGGATCCAATTTCGATTTCTGAAAAATGCAGATTGAAGATTATCTGTATCAAAAAGATCTTTACGAACCCCTGTTGGGGGTGATGCCGAATACCATGACCACAGAGCAGTGGAAGCTCAAGGATCGACAAGCCTTAGGGCTGATCCGGTTGACGCTATCCAAAAACGTGGCCTTCAACATCAGAAGGAGAAGACAACGTCAAATCTGTTGAAGGCGTTATCGAATATGTACGAAAAACCGTCGGCTATGAACAAGGTGTATTTAATGCGGAGATTGTTCAATCTACAAATATCTGAAGGTGGATCTGTTGTTGATCATATAAATGAATTCAATATGATCGTAAGTCAACTGAGTTCGGTGGAAATTAATTTCGAGGATGAAATTAAAGCATTGATTTTGATGTCATCTTTACCCGAGTCGTGGGATACTGTTGTTGCCGCAATTAGCAGTTCCCTAGGATATGATAAACTGAAGTTTGATGAAATTTGAGATGTAGTTCTCAGCGAAAGTATTTGCAAACGAGAAATTGGGAATTCATCGGGTAATGCTCTCAATGTTGACCAACGGGAAAGAAGTAAACCGAAGGGCCCAAACAAAGGGCGATCAAAATCAAAGAATCGAGAAAAATCTCCAAATAGTCCAAACGTAACGTGTTGGAATTGTGGAGAAAATGGTCACTTTCGAGGATGCTCTACAATCCTCAATGTCTTCTCTATTGGCCCGCATGTGGCCGGATGGGCGTCTCTTGAGGGACGCCGCTTTTCTTGTCATGACGTGAGGGTCACAACCTGCTCTCTTCATAGTATGGTTGTGACACATAGCACCCTTCATAATGTTCCACGAACTCTTCCCCAACTCTGTTGCATAACTTGTGTTGTTCAACTGGCCAATAGAGATCAGGTTCTTCTTGAGACAAGGAATATAACTGACATTCTTTAATGTCCACTGATTTCCTACCGGAGTTTTTATGCAGACATCCCATTTTCCTTTAATCTCCAAATCTTTGTTGTCGGCAAGATACATATTCTCATCCAGACATGAAATTCCAAAACAACTCTTTCTTTGGAGACAAATGAAAAGGTGCATCTGAATCCAAAATCAAAGATTCAATTGAACTGTCCACGTTGAAGATTAGAGCATCCTCAATGTCTTCTGCTGAATTTATAAAATCATCATCATCTCCAGATTTGTGAAAATGGCCAATATAGAAGAGTGTCATGATGCGATCGAGGAGGACGATGCATCATCCAACACACCACCACGCGAAGTGGGCATTGAAGACAAGTTAAGACATAAGCAAAGACACAGACATCAGAATAGACATGAAGGGCAAAGATAGGCTTGTTGAAGGGCCGAGAAGGGCCCCGGGCCTTAACCTTGAAATTCAGGATTTCGAAAGGAATTTGGTCATGCGGTTCGGGAGTTAAGTCCGTCCATATGAAATATGAATGCTCGCCAAGTTTGATGTCAATCGGACATCAGACGGACAATGCACGACACCGTATGACCGTTCACCAAAATCATGTCTACGCCTGGAAGATTGAAAATGGCTCAAAATGTACTATAGGGGGTACCATGGTGTTAGCTCTCCACCACCCCTAGGACATGTAGCCTAAGTGAGCTACCCTGTGGCACATACGTGTGTCACAGTGTGGGCAAGTGTGTCGAGACGAGTGTCTCGGGTGATTTCCTTTGAAATGGGTTTTTGAAGGACAGTACCGGACGGCACGGGTGTGCCGGTATTGCGCCCTAGCCCGCGTGTCGGAGGTTACTACATACACCTGCTATCCAGTACGGTATTCGTAAATGACTCAGCATGGGCATGAGAGGGCCTATGCCTCGATAGAACTCGGATGGATGGATGTTCGGGAAGTCCCAAAGAGATGAAGGACACGCGGGCCCATTCTCGATGGCATGACTGAGCGAGTTATGATGGCCGACGACATCCCAAGACTCGGGGCCATCATAACTCGAGATGGCGTCAAGACATATGGACCCTGTCGATGGGGATCGAGATGACAAGACGAGATACGACGTTGCATTGAGAGACCTTGGCCCGAGTAGAGGCAAGATCGAGCCAAATGACTTGGCCTAGTGTAGAGGCAAGTCGGTTGTGTCGCAGACGATTGAACATGTACGCGCAGGCGGCGTGTGTGGTTGGACAAGCTTGGATTCTGCACAAGCGATGTCCGATTGGCGAAGACAAACCTCGCCTAAGGTCCGACAAAGCCACAAAGTCGGGGCGAAAAATATATATGGGGCTTAATTCCCCTTAAGGCTGGTCGTGAGCGTGTCAGGATCACGGCGCCGCACGGTAAAAAATATAGGACCGTGACACTATGGTAGTAACATGTGGCACAAAATCTAGAACCTTATACACCACTGCAGGGTGTATGAACATGGCTGTTGTTGCTGAGAGTGCTTCAAATTTAAGTCTATGACACAATAAACTTGGACATATGAACGTGAAAGGAATGAAGATGCTAGTTGCGAAAGAAGTTTTAGAAGGTTTGAAATCTGTTGATATGGGTTATTGTGAGAACTGCATTATGAACAAACAGACACGAGTTAGCTTCATAAAGACTGCCAGAGAATTGAAGAAAGTGCAGTTGGTAATGGTCCATATAGACGTTACGGGACCATCTCCAGTTCCATCACTTGGTGGATCAAAGTTCTGTCACCTTCATCGATGATTTCAGTAGGAAGGTGTGAATGTATTTCCTGAAACACAAGTCAGATGTGTTTGTCACCTTTAAGAAGTGGAAAGCTGAAGTTGAAAATCAGACCGACTTAAAGATCAAATGCTTGAGGTCTGACAATGGAGGGGAGTACGACAAGTAAGAATTCAAAGCATTTTGTGCAGCAGAGGGAATTAGATTAATAAAGACAATTCCCAATAAAGCAAGACAAAATTGTGTTGCTAAAAGGATGCACAAAATATTGAATGAGCAGGCAAAGAGTATGAGGATTCATTTTGGATTGCCAGAGACATTCTGGGTTGATGCTGTAAATACAGCAGTCTACTTGATCAATAGAGGGCTGCTAGTACCCTTGGAGTTCAAGATGCCAGAAGAAGTATGGATAGGAAAAAAACTCGAGTACACACTTGAGAACTTTTGGCTGTACTGCGTATATTCGTGTTGATCCAGAGAAGTGAGACACGCTTGACATTGAGGCTTTGAAGTGTTACTTCACAGGTTATGGTTCTGACACGTTCGAGTACATGTTTTGGGATGACAAGAACAAAAAAGTCCTAAGACATTGTGACGTGACCTGTGATGAAAATGTCTTGTACAAGGATAAAGAGAAGATAAACTCTGAGACTAGGAAGCAAGTGGGAGTTGAACTAGAGTTGCAGGAAAACTCACCTAGTAATGTTGTAGCAGATACTCATGAAACTCTTGAGACTACTGCTGAGGAACCAGATGTGGAGCAAGGTTCCAAGACCACGAAGCAAGTGGGAGTTGAGTTTGAGTTGCAGGAAAACTCACCGAGTGATGGTGTAGCAGATACTCATGAAACTTCTGAGGCTACAGCTGAGGAACCAGATGTGGAACAAGGTTCCAAGACAACGAAGCAAGTGGGAGTTGAGGTTGAGTTGCGAAAAAAAGCACCTAGTGAAGTTGTAGCAAATACTCAAGAAACTTCTGAGACTGTTGCAAAGGAACTAGTAGTAGAGCAAGTGACACCTGAACTGGTGTTGAGAAGATCATCTAGTACTATCTGAGTACCAGATATGTATGTACCTTCATTACACTATATGTTGCTCATGAAAGGGAACTAGAGCCCTTTGATGAGACCCTATAGTTGGAGGATACAACCAAGTGGGAGAAAGCCATGGATGATGGGATTTCTAGACTTAAAAAAAGCGTTGTACTGAGGCTGAGTGCGTTGTGCTGAGGCTGAGTACGTGGCAATAGCTGAAGCTGGAAAGGAGACGATATGAATGACTTACTATTTGGAAGAATTGGGCAAGAAGTAACACGAAAAGATTCTTTATAGAGATAGTCAGAGTGTCATACAGTTGGTGAGGAATCCAGTCTATCATTTTAAGACAAAACACAGAAGACGATACCATTTTACTTGCAGGTTAGTGGAAGATGGTGGTGTGTTTGGAGAAATAGAGGGTGCAAAGAATCCAACAAACATGTTGACAAAATGTGTTGATGTTGGAATATTGAGGTTGTGCAAAGCCTCAATTGGTATGGTGCAGTGAAGATGCTCATGGTCGTTTGAGAATGAAATTCTTGATTGACTAGATCAGTCTCCAAATGGGAGAATTGTTAAGTTATGGAACCTGTTGGATATTTATAGCTTAGTCAACGGTTATACATAGTAAATGACATATAAAGTAAATTGTCATAAATAGTAAATAGCTATGTATAGTAAAAAGCTATATCTGGTAAAGCTATATAGGGGAGATAGTTATATATAGTAGATAGCTATATCTGGTAAAACTATATATAGTAAGTTGAACCATATATTAAAAGTGTAATTTTATGTATTCTCTGTATTTCCTCCCACTGTACATACCTAAAGTAATCAATACAATTTCTTTTAGTCAGAGTTCTTCTTTCATTTTCTCTCTCCTGTTCTTTGTGGTCATCTAGATCGAGTGTGTGCGTTATTGTGCGATCCTAACAGTTTTAAGAAATAATTTTTCTATTGAAAATTAAATACATAAACTTAGTCGTAGAAATAAATTCTTGCATGATGTTGTTTGTTTCTCATGTGGTAAGTTTGCACATAAAGATTATTCTGATTACTTATCCAAATACAATGTCTTTAATATGAATGCAAACTTGATTCCTAAATTTGTGTAGACTAATTTTTTAGGACCCAAACAAGTATGGGTACCAAAAGATCAATTTTGAATATCTTTGTTTTTAGGTTTATTTGAAAGCCTCCAAGAAAAAATAAGTGGTACTTGGATAGTGGTTGCTCAAGACACAGGACGGGAAATCCAAGTTTGTGAGTCTTTTCAAGAAGGATGATGGCTTAGTAACTTTTGGTGACAACAAGAAGGGTAAAATAATTGGTAAGGGTACTATAGGTAATGACTTTTGTACTCTCATTCAAAATGTATTTTTAGTTGATGGTTTAAAGCATGGCTTACTTAGCATTAGTCAATTATGTGATTGTCCTACAAATGATAAATGTCTTTCGGCTTTGCATGATAACTCTTGGCTATGACATAGAAGATTAGGACATGCTAGTATACACTTGATTTCAAATATCTCAAAAAGTTCATTAGTCAGAGGTCTTCCTAAATTTAAATTTGAAAAGATAAAATTTGTGATGTTTGTCAAATGGGTAAGCAAACCAAGTCCTCTTTCAAATCTAAAAATTTGATTTCTATTGCTAGACATCTTCAACTTTGAAGGGAATTACTATGCCTTTGTGATAGTTGATGATTTTTCGAGATTTACTTGAGTTTTGATGTATGGACTTATTTGGCCCTTCTAAAATAGCTAGCTATGGAGGGAATTACTATGCTTTTGTGATAGTGGATGATTTTTCGAGATTTACTTGGATTTTGATGATAAAACATAAGAACTATGTTTTGAAAAAATTTGCTAGTTTTGTAAAAAAAATTCAAAATGAAAAATATTTTTTAATTACTAAAATTAGGAGTGACTAGGGAGAAGAATTTGATAGTGTAGCATTTGAAATTTTTTGTGAAGATAATGGTTTTTCTCCTCTCCAAGGACTCCTCAACAAAACGGTGTGGTTGAAAGGAAAAATCGTACTTTACAAGAATTTGCTAGATTAATGTTAAATGAGAATGATTTACTTAAATATTTTTTAGCGGAAGCCATTATATTTCAAATAGAGTTTTAATTAGACCCTTTTTAAATAAAACTCTATATGAACCTTTGCATAATAAAATTCAAATATGGGGTATTTCAAAGTTTTTGGTTGCAAATGTTTTATTTTGAACAATAAAAAAAAGCGGTGAAAATTTGATTCTAAGATAGATATTGATATTTTTCTTGGTTATTCATCTACTGGTAAAACTTATAGAGTTTTCAATAAGAGAACTTTAGTTATCGAGGAATCTATGCATGGGGTATTTGATGAATCTTGTAATAATATTTCTAATGAGTTACTTTGTAGTCATGATTTAGAAATAAATTTTGGAGATTTACTTGTTAGTGACAGAGGCGAAGAAACTGTTTCAAGTAAAAAAGAAGTTAGTTTAAATGAAAAGAAGGAAGAAGGTTCTTCATCCGTGTCAAAAGAATGGAGGTATGCCTTATCTCATCCCAAGGACTTGATTATTGGTGATCTCGAACAAGGTGTGAAAACTCGTTATTCTATTAATTTATTTAATAATCTTGCTTTTGTATCTCAAATTGAACCAAAAAGTCTTAAGGATGCCGAAAATGATGAGTTCTGGATTTTAGTTATGCAAGAAGAACTAAATCAATTTGAAAAGAACAAAGTTTGGGAATTAGTCCCTAGTCCCTAGTCCCTCTAATATTTCCAATAGTTGAACCAAATGGATTTTTAGAAATAAAACTGAGGAGGAAACACTAGGGTTATGATAGATTGATAATACGATAAGATAAAGTTATGTATAAAAAACACTATGGATATAATAGATTGATAAAATGATACGATAAGATTATGTATAGAAAATGCTATGGTTATGATAGGTTGATAAAATGATACGATAAGGTTATGTATAGAAAAGTTATGGTTATGATAGATTGATAAAATGATACGATAAGGTTTTGTATATAAAACACTATGATTATGATAGATTAATAAAACGATACGATAAAGTTATGTATAGAAAACGTTATGGTTATGATAGATTGATAAAACGATACAATAAGGTTATGTATAGGAAATGATATGACTATGAGAGACTGTTAAAATATTATCACTCGCCTAATAGAATTAAACCCAACATTGTATGTTAGGAAAATGATTTAGAAATTTTAGGAATAAATGGAGGAAAATGATTTAGGAATTTTAGGAATAAATTTAGGAAACTGATTTAGATATTTTAGAAAAAACGTTGAGAAATTTTAGGAATAGATTGTCTATCATCTAGTATGAATACCCCCACCCTAATTAGTTTACCATCCCAAGAAATCCCAAGCAATACAGAGTAGTAGTATTATACAAAGTGTCTTGTATTATTTTCTCAATTGGTTTTAATAAAGAGTGCGAGTGTTTCCCACAAAGAGTTGTGTTCAACAATCTGGTATCAGAGTAAGGTTAGTGTAAGTTGTCGATCTCTTGGAATTCTTAGTATGCTCTATAGTTGCAGCTTTGTCTAATCTTCCACATCAGAAACGATTTCTTGAGATTATTAGTGTAAGTTTCTTTTGTGTCGTGAGTAGTCTTTGACCCTGTAAGTCTTGTGTTGAAAGAGCTTGTTTGATATTACTGAGGTATAGCCAACACGATGAGTGATTTCCAAATCGTTGGAGGAATTAAAAAACTCAACAACAACAACTACAATATGTTGCATGATGTCCTATTTACAAGGACATGATCTTTGGGAGATCGTTGGCGGGTACGAAACTATGCCGCCAGAAGATGCTTCTAACGGCGCCTTGCGCAAATGGAGAATCAAAGCAGGCAAAACAATGTTTGCCTTGAAGACGACAATCGGAGAAGAGATGTTAGAGCACATTTGGGATGACAAGACACCGAAAGAAGCATGGGACACGTTCATGATGTTGTTTTCAAAGAAGAATGATACGAGGCTACAACTTCTGGAGAATGAGTTGTTGTCAATTTCACAATGTGACATGACGATTGTTCAGTACTTCCACAAGGTCAAGTCGATCTGTCGGGAGATTACTAAACTAAACCCAAAATCTGCCATTGTAGAATCTCGAATGAAGAGGATTATAATCCACAGATTGCGACCAGAATATAGAAGTTTTATTATTATTGTACAAGGATGACCCACTCAACCATCAGTTCAAAAATTTGTTAGACAGCCAAGAAGTCATGGTAAACAAATAGGAGGTATCACATTGAAGGGTGAAGAAGAAGCACTCTACACAAGTGAAAGCCGGAGCAATAATAGATCGTCTACCAAACGTGTATACAATGGTGACAAAAGAAGAAGTCACCAAGGAACTGCACAACCAGAAAGAGCTCAGAAGAACGATAACAATAACTCTCAAGGGAAGAGATTTGAAGGCATCGGCTACAATTGTGGGAAAAATTGCCACATGTCTAGAGATTGTTGGTCCAAGAAATTTTTTGTTTAAAACAATGTGGCATCCTCCAACATGGAGATGGAGGAGGAATGAGATGTAGAGGAACTCTATGTCATAGAAGAAGATGAGCTAGCACTCATGGCGATGATGGAATACCATATCAATTATGAGAATGATTGTATCATTGATTCAGGATGCTCAAACCATATGATTGATAATCAGAGTGGTGCAATGGAAGTGGGGTGGCCCTCAGAGAAGGAAGCATTACCAGGCCCTAAGCAATTTGAAGAAATTCTTCAGACGGGAGAGCAAATTGAAGAAATTCATCTACAGAAGATGGGAGAGCAAATTAAAGAAATTCTACCACAGAAGACAAGGGAGCAAACTGTACACATTTGCTTAAGTGCTGATGTGCCTGAAGATCCAAGTGACACTGATCTTGGTGAGCAAGAAGTGACTCAACCAAGCAAACCAAGTGAAAAACAAAGGGCACCTCAACAACTAAGACAATTAGAAATAATCCAAAAGCCAAATCTAGAGTATGACAACGCAACTATTTTAGAAGACAGAGTTAATAAGCCAGAGATATATGAGGATGTATCTTTTGCAAGTGGATTTACGCAACTATTTTAGAAAACTCGGTTTGGCAGAAAGCGATGGATGAAAAAATTATATCTCTGGAGCAAAATCAAACTTGGGAACTAGTGCCAAGATCAAGAGATGTTAATTCTATCTTTTGCAAGTGGATTTACAAAATAAAGCTCAGACTGTAGATCCGAGGTTCTCTCAACAATATGGACTAGCCTATGATGAAACGTTTGGTCAAGTGGCAAAGATCACTAACGTACACGTTCCTCCAATACTTGCGGTAAATAAAGATTGGAAATTATGGCAGATGGATATGAATAATGCTTTCTTGCATGGAGAGTTGGAACAGGAGATCTACATGAACCAACCAAATGGATTTGAACATGAAGTTGTAGACATTAGTCAGTACAGGCAAAATCCAAAGAAGCTTCATTTGGATGTGGCTTGACAGATCTTCAGATATGACAAAGATTCAATCAATTATGATTTTTTGTACAAAAGAAGTGAAGACTGCAAGCTAGCTAGATACCGTGATGCTGACTATGCTGGATATCACGATACCCGAAGATTAAGCACTGGGTATGTGTTCAAGCTCGATTCGAAAACAACTTCTTGGTGTAGCAAAAGACAACCAACAATATCATTGTCAACTAGAGAAGCAGAGTACAGAACAGCGACCGGAGCATCTCAGGAAAGTACATATTGCTGAAACTCTTGATGGAAGATTGACATCAGAAAATTGACTGTCCAATACCACTTCATTGCAACAACCAATTTGCGGTTCTCCTAGCACAAAATTCGGTGTTTCATGCTAGAACAAAGTATGTGAAGGTACACTACCATTTCATTAGAGAAAAAGTTCTGAAGGAAGAAATCGAGATGCAACAGATCAAGACAGATGACCAAGTGACAGACTTGTTTACAAAAGGGCTGAACACCGGCAAACATGAGAGTTTTCACTATCAGCTCAACATAGTGCAACGAATGAGAACTAGTGCTGAGGGGGAGTGTTAAAATATCATCACTAGTCCAATTGAGTTAAACCCCACATTGTATGTTACGAAAATGATTTAGAAATTTTAGAAATAAATTTAGGAAAATGATTTATGAATTTTAGAAATAAATTTAGGAAAATGATTTATGAATTTTAGGAATAAATTTAGGAAACTGATTTAGATACTATAGTAAAAATGTTGAGAAATTCTAGGAATAGATTATCTATCATCTAGTATAAATACCCCTCTACTCTACTTAGTTTATCATCCCAAGAAATCCCTAGCAATACAAAGTTCTAGTATTCTACAAAATGTCTTGTATTCTTTTCTCAATTTGTCTTAATAAAGAGTGCGAGTGTTTCCCACAGAGAGTTGTGTTCAACAGAGACTAGTGAGACGATATGGTTAGAATAAGTTTAGGAAACGATATGACTAGGATTATGAACGAAATAACTAAGAAATGTTTACGAAATGGTCGGATATGGGAACGAAGTATGTATTTATATATATCGGAATATAATATGAGAATGATATGATATATGTTATGGTACGATAGGTTTGATATATTAATATAGCTATGATAAGATATGTTAGAGGCATGCCCGGGATATGCTATGTGATTGTTATGATTTACGATATGAAACGATATGTGCATGACATGGATTGTTATGTCTGAAAACATGTAAATGTTATGATATGATATATGTTGAGAGGAATGATATGATTGACATGCAAAACAACGAACTAGCATAAAATACAACCCAACATAGCATGCTAAATACGATAAATGATATGAAAGAATGATATGAGATGAAGGAAGACATTAGCAGGGTTGTATTGAATGATAATGAAAATGGAAAAATGTTGGGACCTCATGCCTTATTGTGAGTTCCTTCATTGGGGGATACCCCTATTCCTTCATGATAGTACGAACGCGTACACTACTAGGCAGGGAAATGTTCATTATATTTATCATAATGCTTCCGTGATGGTCGTTATTCTTAATGGGTGTTCGACATCAATAGCTCCCGAAGAATGCTCGCTCGACCGAAAGGGGGCCCAAGAGGTGTGCGAACCGACTGGTGGGTCTATACTTACACGTGTGGACCGTGTGTAAGGAAATTAAGTACACATCCAAATTACCCGTTAGAATAGTCACCATAGAAAAATAGAATGTTATGATAGGTCTCATTCATGAAAGTTCATGTGTTTGCATTTATCCCAAATAGTGGTGTCACAGCCCAAAATTTGAACCTCGAAATCAAGGGATGGACTAACAGACTACGTAATGAAAACATGTAAAACGAGATGGACAAGAAGAAATTACATAAAGGATTTTAGCAATTATGTAGAAAGTTTAAAATCAAAACAAAGTGTTCACGTAGTGTATGTTTTTCATGAAGAAGTATGTAAATGGATTACAAAAATGTAAGACATATCTAAAACAAGAACATGTATAGACTCCTAGACGCCTCGAGACACTCCTCTGTGACTTTAAAATTCAGCACGCATTCCCGCCTCGAACCATGGCATCACTCACCTGAAGAAAAAAAAAGTAGAAAGGAATGAGTATAAAAATACGCAGTAAGCAGCCTGCTTGTAGGCTCTTTTCACATCCTTGTCTTAGTAGGTATCCACGGTGTTATCTCGGGGTTCTAGGGGGAGCGAACTAAGCTGCAACTCTCTTTTCTATATCTTAGGAGGCTTGCTCATCTTATGAAGTGGAATGATCAGTGTTCTGAGGTGAGGCGCGACCTTACAAGTAAATCTTAGGGGATCGTATGACTAGATTTGAATAAGTACTCTCTCTAAACATCATCCATGGAGGTTAGCTGACAACCCTCCCACGGGACCATACATCCACTAAAAGAGGGGGTTGCGATTCCCTGTGTGCCGGTCAGCTACTGAGTCATCCTACGTGGTTCCACGTTCCCCCGCTCAGGGACCGATTTCTACGGTCTAAGAGTCTTGTTCAGAAGACCCCTTAGCTATCAGCACTAGATTGGGGCACAAGTCACACTTTCCTATTCGGCTCTGCCTAGCTCAACGATCTCAGTATCAGAGTTCTGTCTCAACGGTACGGTATCGGAGTGGAGAAGGAAGTGGAGGTTCTGGTGACAGTATCCACACTACTCAACTCTAGCGGGCTACCAACAGTTACCGTGGTGTCCTACTCGTCTTTCTAGGGCGAAACTTGGTGGCTTAGACTTGGATTCATTCATCCTCTAGGATTCTCGTGCAAGGTCTCACAAACCTTTTGTGGTTTAGAATTCTGGGCTCTGGATCCACTGGTAATCGTTTTGCGGGTCTAAATGCACGATATTCTAGAGGTATCCCAATCTAGGGTCTCGTCTACCCTAGTCACAAGCACCTAATCTAAGCTCGTAATTTCTTCCTATTCAACAAGAAAGATAACACAAGCATTCATGCACTGGAGTTAACACGGAGCAGTTCATGCAACATTAAAAACATATGCTCAACGAGAAAATAACGTCCATCTTCACCCGGAGCGTAGATTTCACAAGTTTTCCTTCCTCCTCACTCAAACGTACATTATCATCATCTTAATCTAAATAGATTACATAATCATTTCATATCTAAATTCTCTAGATTTCCTTATTTATTTCTTTTCCATGGTTTCCATACTAATATGTTAGGTTCGGCTAGCTAAGTTTATAGGTATGATAGCATGCATGCTTATTCCAAGCAGATCCTACAAGTATTGCTCGTGGGAATCTAAATGGCTACTTACTCGGTTGACACGTGCCTTCCCAAGCTCTAGTTTCTTGACGGAGAGGGTTCCAAAAATTCTAAAATTTTCTTGACAGGTCCTAATTCACATAATAATAGGGTTAGTATCAAAATCGAGATGAAAAACAAGCAAACAAAGGCCGAAAGGAGGAAAAAAAGTGACTCACGCGCCTACACGCGCAATCCTGCACAGTCGCGGGTCGAAGGGCTGGGTTAGACTGGTCATGTTGGGGCGGCTCACTGGATGTAGATTAAGTACGTGACACGGGTCGCTGGTTCGGACACGGGTTGATCCGAATTCGCGCGCTGCCCCGTGCCTGCTGGCGTGTGGGAAACATCTCTCCAGTCGGTGGTCGCCACATGTCGCTCGTCGGTTCCTTTGCGCTCCTCCGTACGCGAGTCGACGTGTGGTAGTGTTTCAATTTCTAGATCATTATGTGTTTTCGACCTATTTTCTTTGGATTTTTTTATCTTCCAATCTGTAATCCAAATCAACAAGTTTTCTTCATGAACATTGTAGATCTCATATTTTACTCCTTCAATATGATTTTCTTATATTTTTCTAATAATCACAGGTCTTAATATTCGAGATAGAATTTGAAGAAAAATACGAGTTCTTACCGAAAATCGCATTTTCTTAAAACTCCAATTCGAACGCAAATCTTGGCCGCTTTCATTTTGAAATTAGAGAAGATCACACTACTGAAGGTAAAAGTTCAAGAATCAACACAAAAGCGCTGCTAACACACGAAAACCTTGATAAATATCTCGATCTAGACATTCACAGACTAACCTTAAGTTCTTGGACGTTTTTGACCAAATAAGAAGGTGTTATTCGTGGGAACACCTTGCCTCGGACTACTGATGGTCTAGGTTGAGGTTTCTCAAATCTCCGGCGTCAATTTTTGGTCAGATCTTCCTCCTCTAACCTCAAAACCCTAATCTCTTTTCTTTTTTCTTTCTCCTCACTTTTTTCTTTCTATTTCTTGGGCTTAGGACCCATGAATCAGAAGTCATCGAAGAAATCACAACGGCTCTATGGAAGAGAATCAAACCAACCTTGAAAGTCACTCAAGAACAAAAACTAGTTGGAATCAATTCTAAACTAACCAAACTTTCTTCTCTTTTGAACCCTAACTCACATGAGGATGTGATCTGGGTAGGAATTCATGGAATGGGTGGCATTGGTAAGACGACATTAGCTAGAGTTTGTTACGAGCGAATTCGTGACGAATTCAAAGCTCATTGCTTCGTCTCCAACGTTCAAGAGAAATATGAAAGCTCTGGTCTTCCATATTTACAAAGTCAACTCCTTTCAAGGATGTTTTCAATTGAAAACAACGACATTGGAGATGTTGAAGAAGGTATTGCTATGATAAACCAAGCGATTTTGCGAAAAAAGATTCTTCTTGTCTTAGATAACGTAAATTGTTCAGACTAAATCACGGGATTGATTCCAAACAAAGACTCTTTTGAAAATGGCAGCATAATCATTATCACAACGAAATGCAGATTTACTTTTAAATGAGTTCGAAATGAAAAGAATGTTTGAAATGGAAGAACTTACCAACGAGGAAGTCCGTCAACTCCTTAATTTGAGTGCTTGTCCAAAAGAAGGTTACTTAGAACACTCCAAGAACATTGTCAAGATTGTGGGAGGCCACCCTCTTGCACTCAAATTATTGGGATCATCTCTAAGAAACCAAGATTTGAGGGTTTGGAAGTATGTGATAGAAGAGCTTCAAGGAGGTGGGAATATTCATGAAAAAGTTTTTAAGTGTCTGAAAGTAAGTTATGATGGGTTGGATGAGTGGGAGAAAGAGATATTTCTAGACGTTGCTTGCTTCTTCAAGGGGAAGAGAAGAGAGCTTGTAGAAGAGATTCTACATGATTGTGGTTTTCATGCCAAAACAAGGGTTGAACGTCTCATTCAAAAATCTCTCTTAACTCTCTCGTATGACAATAAATTGATGATGCATGATTTATTGCAAGAACTGGGTCAGAAAATTGTTCGTCATAAACCTATTCAAGATCGACTATGGCGTCAGAAGGATATTAAAAGCATGGTAAGATATATTGTCTGTTTGTTTGGAGTGACTTTCTAAATTCTTAAAAACATTGAAAATTTCATTAACTCGATTTGGTATTATGTGAATTCAGGTTAGAGAAGCATCGGTCGAAAGCATATTATTCAAGTCGAGAAGAAACGTTGTGGAGTTTCCAATTTTGTTCTCAAGAATGCACCAACTAAGGCTGCTTAATTTTCAGAATGTGAGGCTGAAAAATGAGTTGGAATATTGCATTCCAAGTGAGTTGAGATATTTGAAGTGGAAAGGATATCCCTTGGAGATTTTGGTATTGAATTCTGAAGAATATAAGCTTATTAAGCTTCACATGTGCCACAGCAATTTGAAGCAATTTTGGCATGGAGAAAAGGTAGCAATCTCATACTATATGTGTACCCATAAATGTTGTTCTTTTGTTAAATTGATATCAATCTTTACTCTTTGACAGCCTTTGGAGGAGCTGAAGTATATCAAACTCAATCATTCTCAGAAGTTATCCAAAACTCCAAACTTTGAAACTATTCCAAATCTCACAACATTAGAGCTTGAAGGTTGCTCAAGTTTGGTCAATATTCATCTAACTATTTTCAGGGCAGAAAAACTCACTTTTTTGAGTTTGAAAGACTGCATCAATCTCACCAATCTTCCACCCCAAATTAATATCAAAGCTCTTCGAGTTTTGATTCTCTCTGGGTGTTCAAAGCTGAAGAAGATCCCAGAATCTTCGGGCAACACAAATATATTATTGGAACTCTATTTGGATGGCACCTCCATATCAAGCCTACCTTCATCAGTAAAGCTTGGATCACCTAACAGTGTTGAGTTTAACCAACTGCAAAAATCTTATCAACATTTCAAACGCCTTGGATAAGATTACATCTCTCAGAACCTTAAATCTTTCGGGATGTTCGAAACTCGTTAATAGAAAACGAAAGCGGGGCGACGTCGAAACGGCTGAGCTCGACGTGAGACGAACCGCACGAAGAACGGACGACGGAGACAATATCTCTAGAAAGATTTTTCTTTGGTTATGCACAGCTCCAAGGAGTGGCATTTTTGGGATCCCATCACTGGCTGGTTTGTACTCTCTTACAAGCCTACATTTGAGTGATTGCAAGCTTGAGGAAGTCCCAGAAGGGATTGAGTGTTTGGTGTCGTTGGAATATCTGAATTTGTCTGGCAATAACTTCTCTCGTCTTCCTACGAGCATTTCTCAACTCCAACAGTTAAAAAGATAGAACATAAACGAGTGCGAAAAGCTTCTTCATTTTCCAGAACTACCGCCAAGTATCTCAAGGTTGAAGTCAAAGGGCTGCATTTCGGTGAAAGATTTTCTAGACATTTCAGAAATTGAGCATTCCATAATAGAGGTGAATCTTCTAAACTGCTACCAATGGGCTGACAACAAAGGGCTCCATAAATTGATCATTTCTTGGATGCAGAAGATGCTTTTCAGAAAAGGACCGTTCAACATCATGTTTCCCAGGAGCGAGATTCCAGATTGGTTCACCACGAAAAAAATGGGTTCTTCGATATGCGTCAAGTGGGATCATGGCGCGCCGAACGCTGGCATGGTTCGCTTTGTGCTCTGCGTCGTTTGTGGACTGGGCAACAAAAACGACATCGCCGATGTTTCCTACAACATTTTTGTATCTGTGATTGGAAAAAACAGTAACGACCCAAAATTGAACAATGAAAATTCTATGGTTGGTGCATTCATTGTTTCAAGGATGAAGAAGTTAGACCACATTTGGATGTTGTTCTTGGATCGAAATACGACTCTGACAAGAATGATTCACAATTTTAAAGAGATTGAATTTCGATTCTTTCTCTTTTTTGATGACATTCGAACTGTTACCCCAAATGTCGAACTAAAAAAGTGTGGAGTTCGCTTGATAAATATGGAAGAATAGAGTGAGGCCATGAAAAGGTATGGTTCGTATATTATCGTAAAAAACAAGATGAAGTCACTGTTGAAATATTGGTAGATTATTTATCATGGGGATCATATCAGAAGATTTCGTGTTCAAAGCTTTGTAATATCACTTTCTTCTCAATCAATATTGTGAATTAGATATAATTGTGATATGATTTAGATTTACTTTTCAACTAATAGAAGAATTCCATAACCTAGTTTTTGTTTGATAAATCCTAAATGGCTATAAGGATTCCATAACTTGTTGAATAAACATTAAATGTTGTTTTTCTTTAGTGGATTTTAAATTTAGAAGTTAGTGGAAGTTAGTGGGAGTTAGTGGAAGGCCAAGAGTTGTTATAGGAAATAGTGGAAGTTAGTGGAAAAGTGAGAGACCAATAGGGTTATAGATGAAAGACTAAGAGTTGTTATAGGAAATAGTGGTGTTTTTATTAGCTTTTATTATTTGAATTTTTGAAGAGCATGTGAATGCTTATAAATAGATTGTTGTTTTTCTATTGAAGAATAGAGAAAAATGCATAAAACAATGAAATAATAGAAGAATATTTTTTTTAGAAAAATAGAGTGTTTTGTCTCTCCACTCACGAAAGAAAAATAGTGTGATTGAGATTTTTTTTTTGCTTTTTACAATTTGGTATCAGAGCCAATGGCGAATGTGACGGGTCAAATGCCGCTACCAAGACTAACGAAGACAAACTACGAGAATTGGAGCATTCAAATGAAAGCTCTTCTCGGTTCTCAAGATGCATGGGAGGTGGTCGAAGAAGGTTTTGAAGAACCAAAAGATACCACGGGTTATACGGTGGAAAAAAACAAGATGTTGAAAGAGGTGCGATCAAAGGATAAGGCGGCACTATACATTTTGTTCTGAACCGTTGACGAGTCGGACTTTGAGAAGATTGTCAGTGCAACTACTTCAAAAGAAGTATGGGGCATTTTAGGAAAAGTGTTCAAAGGAGCCGACTGAGTCAAGCAAGTGTGTTTCTAAACTCTTTGTGGCGAGTTGGAGAGCATGAAGATGAAGAAATCGGAAAGTGTATATGACTACATCACGCGTGTACAAACTATGGTAAACCAACTCAACCGAAACAGAGAAATGTTAATCAAGACTCGAGTTGTGGAGAAGATTTTGAGATCATTAACCAACAATTTTGAGAACGTTGTATGCCCAATAGAAGAGTCAAAGAACCTAGAGACGTTCACGGTCGACGAGCTTGCTGGTTCTCTCGAGGCACACGAGCAACATAAGAAGGAGGAAACATTCGATCAAGCACTTCAAACCAAGGCGTCAATCAAAGATGAAAATGTACTCTATTCTCAAAATTTTCAAGGTAGAGGTCGTGGCCGTGGAAGTCGTGGAAATGGTCGTGGTGGTCAAGGCAGTAGTCATGAAGGATACTATAAGGAGAAGGGACAGTCAAGCCAAAAAAATTGGCGTGGAAGAGGACGCGGTCGAGGAAGAGGCGACCGATCAAATTATTCCAACATTGAGTGCTACAAATGTCACAAATTTGGTCACTATGCGAATAATTGTAACTCCGACAAATATTATAATTGTGGTAAAGTGGGGCATTTTGTAAAAGATTGTCGAGCTGATAAAAAGGTGGAAGGAACAACCAACCTAGCCTTAGAAGACGTAACAAATGAAGGTCTTCTCTTGATGACTCAAAATGAAGACAGCATCAACAATGACACCCTGTGGTACCTCGAATCAGGGGCAAGCAACCATATGTTTGGTCACGAGTACCTATTCAAAGAGATGCAAAAGATTGAAGATGGTCATGTGTCATTTAATGCTTCAAAGGTGGAGGTCAAAGGCCAAGGTACGATACATTACTTGCAAAAGGATGGCTTAATAGGGTCAATCCAAGAGGTTTATTACGTATCAGACCTCAAGACCAACATATTGAGTATGGGGCAACTCACAAAGAAAAGTTACTCGATATTCTTAAAAGACTGGCTGCTACACTTGAAGGACAAGCAAGGGCGTTTAGTTGCTCGAGTCGAGATAGGAAGAAATCAGATGTACAAATTGAATTTAAGAAGCATACAATGAAAATGTTTGTGAGTCAACGTAGAAGACAAGGCATCATTATGGCATCTCCGCTTTGGTCACCTACATCATGGCGGCCTAAAAGAGCTAGCGAAAAAGAATATGGTGCACGGGCTACTCAAAATGGACTACGAAGAAAATTTTTGTGAAGAATGTGTGCTCAGTGTCACAACCCAACTATGAAGAGAATAGGTTGTGATCCTCACGTTGTGACAGGAGAAGCGGCGACCCTCAAGTGGTGTCATCCGGCCACGCGAGGGCCTACACGAGTGCCATGATGCAATTGAGGAGGACGATGCATCATCTAACACACCACACAGAGTGGGCGTTGAAGACTAGTTGAGACATAAGCAAGACAGAGACATCGGATAGACAAGAGGGGCAAAGATAGGCTTGTTGAAGGCCTTAACCTCGAAAGTCGGGGTTCCGGAAGGAATTCGGTCATGCGGTTCGGGAGTGAAGTCCGTCCATATGAAATATGAATGCTCGCCAAATTTGATGTCAATCAGACATTAGACGGACAATGCACGACACCGTATGACCGTTCACCAAAATCATGTCTATGCCTGGAAGATTGAAAATGACTCAAAATGTACTATAGGTGGTACTATGGTGTTAGCTCTCCACCACCCCTGGGCCCTGTGGCCTAAGTGAGCTACCATGTGGCACATGCTACCATGTGGCACATGCTACCATGTGGCACATACGTGTGTCACAGTGTGGGCGAGCGTGTCGAGACGAGTGTCTCGAACGACTTCTTTTGAAATGAGTTTTTCAAGGACAGTACCGAACGACACGGGTGTGCCAGTATTGCGCCCTAGCCCGCGTGTTGGAGGTTGCTACATACACCCACTATCCGACACGATATCCGTAAATGACATGGCATAGAACCCGAATGGATGGATGTGCAGGAAGTCCCGACGAGATGAGCGACACGCGGGCCCGTTCTCGATGGCATGACCAAGTGAGTTGTGATGGCCGACGACACCCCGAGACTCGGGATGGCGTCAAGACATATGGGTCATGTCGATGGAGATCGAGATGGCAAGATGAGACACAATGGTGCATTGAGAGACCTTGGCCTTGAGTAGAGGCAAGTCGAGCTGAAGGACTTGGCCTAGTGTGGAGGGAAGTCGGTTGTGTCGCAGACGATTGAACATACACGCACAGGCGGCGTGCGTAGACGGACAAGCTTGGATTCCGCACAAGCGATGTTCGAGTGGCGAAGACAAACCTCGCCTAATGTCCGACGAAGCCGCAAAGCCGGGGTGAAAAATATATATGGGGCTTAATTCTCCTTAAGACTGGTCGTGAGCGTGTTAGGATCACGACGCCGCACGGTAAACAATGTAGGACCGTGACACTCAGCAAGCATGTGAGAACCTCATTTCAAAAGAAGGTTGAATTTCTGGCTAAACAACCTCTCGAGTTGATTCATACAGACATATGTGAACCAATTACCCCCGAGTCTTTCAGCTGTAGAAGGTATTTTATTTCATTTCTCGATGATTACTATCGAAAAACTTGGGTTTATTTTCTGAAAGAAAAATCTGAGGCATTCGAGGTGTTCAAAAAGTTCAAAGTGATGGTGGAGAAGGCAACTGGTAGACACATCAAAGTTGTACGATCTGATAGAAGTGGCTAGTATACTTCGACCACTTACATGGAGCATTGCGAGGAGCAAGGCATAAGGCGATTTCTAACCACACCGTACACTCCTCAACAAAATGGTGTGGCCGAGAGAAAAAATCAGATCATTCTCGACATGGTTCGGTCAATGCTCAAGAGCAAAAGGATGCCAAAGGAATTTTGGGCAGAAGTCGTGCAATGCGCCATCTATGTGCAAAATCGATATCCACATGCGAAGTTAGATGATCAAATACCACAAGAGGCATGGAGCGGACAAAAGCTTACAATTTCTCATCTCAAAGTGTTCGGTAGTGTGGCTTATGCTCACTTACCGGATCAACAAAGAACGAAACTCGAAGACAAAAGCAAACGGTATATTTTTATTGGGTATGATGAGAAGACAAAAGGATTCAAGCTACTTGACCCGATAAGCAAGAATGTGATGGTGAGTCATGATGTGCGAGTAAATGAAGCAAGCGAATGTGACTGGAACAATTCGACGGAAGTTAATATCGAAGTTGGAGAATCATCAGTCGTTGCACCAACAAGTATACCAACAAACTCAGGAATTTTCGATGATGAAGATGAACCACGATAACCCAAAATGCGAAATTTGTAAGATTTGTATGATTCAACAAATGAGGTACACCTTATATGTCTTCTGACAGATTTTGGAAATATCAGCTTTGAAGAGGCGATGAGAGACAAGAAGTGGCAAACTGCCATTGATGAGGAGATTAAAGCGATTTATCGCAACAATACATGGGAGTTAACAGAATTACCGAAAGGAAGTCAACCCATTGGTGTGAAGTGGGTGTCCAAGAAAAAGATGAATGTTCAAGGCAAGATAGAGCGGTACAAGGCGCGACTTGTTGCAAAGGGATACAAGTAAAAGGAGGAAATCGACTATGACGAAGTGTTTGCTCCCGTTGCAAGAATGGAGACAATTCGATTGCTCATTTTCCAAGCGACTTAATTCAAATGGCCGATTTTTCAAATGGATGTCAAGTCGACATTCTTGAATGGTGTGCTTAAAGAAGAATTCTACATCGAACAACCACCCAGGTACATGAAAATTGGAGAAGAGAAGAAGGTACTAAAATTGAAGAAGGCGCTTTACCGATTGAAGCAAGCACCGCGAGCATGGAATACTCGTATCGATATATATTTCAAGGAGAACGAGTACAAGCAACGTCCCCACGAGCATTCACTTTACACAAAGAAGAGTGGAGGTAATGTGATATTTGTTGCTCTTTATGTCGATGACCTCATTTTTTAGGTAACAATGATGAGATGATAGAAGAGTTTAAGAGCACAATGACATGAGAATTTGAGATGACAGATTTGGGCTTGTTGAAGTTTTATCTTGGTTTGGAGGTTAAACAAGGAGAGACGGGTATTTTTATATCACATGAGACATATGCAGAAGAAATTTTGAAGAAGTATAAGATGAAAAATTGCAACCCGGTATCAATACCAATAGAACCAAGTGCAAAACTCTCAAAGTACGATGAAGAAGAACGAGTAGATGCAAATAGGTACCGGAGTTTGGTAGGAAGTCTTCGCTATCTTGCATGCACAAGCCCAGATCTTTCATTAAGTGTCGGCATTATAAGTCGGTTCATGGAGGAGCCGATTTATTCACATTGGAAGGCGTTGAAGCGAGTCCTACGGTACATCCAAAGAATGGTGTCACTTGGGTTATTCTACTCAAAAGCAGAAGATTACAAGTTGGTTGGTTACTCTGACAGCGATTGGTGTGGAGACATAGACGATCAAAAAAGTACATCAGGTTATGTATTCTTTATGGTCAACACAACATTTACTTGGCTTTCAAAGAAACAACTGATCGTGACGCTCTCGACGTGTGAAGCTGAATATGTGGCAGCATCTTGGTGTGTATGTCACACAATATGGCTTAGAAATTTGTTGAGCAGGATGGAGCTAAAGCAACTAGGTGCAACCGTGATTCAAGTTGACAACAAATCAGCAATTGAGTTGGGAAAGAACCTAGTGAACCATGAAAGAAGCAAATGCATTGACGTTCGTTTTCACTTTATCCGAGATCATGTGAAGGAAGGAAGTGTGGAATTGCTGCATGTGGCAAGTCAGGATCAAGTTGCAGACATTTTTACAAAACCGCTACCGAAAGTACTTTTCGACAAATACAAGAAGATGATTGGCATGACGGATGGTAGAAGCATTTAAGTTTATAGGGGGTTGTTGAATAAACATTAAATTCAGAAGTTAATGGAAGTTCTTGGAAGACCAAGAGTTGTTATAGGAAATAGAGGAACTTAGTGTAAAAGTGAAAGACCAATAGTGTTATAGATGAAAGACCAAGAGTTGTTATAGAAAATAGTGGGTTTTTATTAGTTTTTATTATTTCAGGATTAAAACAACACGTGAATGCTTATATATAGATTGTTCGAAGTAGAGAAAAAGACATAAAACAAGGAAAGAATAGAAGAATTTTTTAAAAGAAAAATAGAGTGTTTTATCTCTCCACTCATGAAAGAAAAATAGTGTGACTGAGATTTTTATTTTTGTGTTTTACATCTAATGTAGCAAAACTTCAACTAACATATGTTGAACCCTCCAATCATGGTTAAAATAAAACTTTCTTTTAGAAAATTTTGAAAAAATTTACAAAAAGTTTCAAGAAAACTAGATAAAACAACAAGAAACTCTATGATCCCTCCCAAAATATTTATTTTGAACTACAATTGAGTGTGTGTTTACTATCAACTATGTTGAGAATTATTGAAAGAAATAGTCTTACATTGGCTAATTAAGAGGAAAATTATGGATTTATAAGTAAGGAACACTATCTCTATTGGTACGAGGCCTTTTGGGGAAACAAAAACAAAGCCACGAGAGTTTATACTCAAAGTGTACAATATTATACCATTATGGAGGTTCGTGATTTCTAACATATGATGACCTAATAAACTTGACTTAGTAGAATAAGTTACTAACTTATAGAGCAATATTGTTATTAGTTGCCAAATTGTGGACCAAGTGGTTTAATGAGTAAGATTCTTAGTGGTTCTTAACTTGACTTAGTGGTTACTTTAAGCTCTTTCCACAACAACAAAGAGAATTGAAAAGCATAAGTGCTTAAGGTCCCTCAAGTTGTTCTTTTTACTTCAGTTGTTTGTTTCGACATATTTCGATCATGGACTACATCCAACATTTGGTATCAGAGCTAGGATGAAACAAATGTCGTCACCACACAAAGTCGCTAGAGGAGATATGACGACAATAAAAAGCATAAAGGAAGGGAGTGCAATGCTCGAGTACCCGTTATTCACGAAGAGTAACTATGCAGCATGGTCGATAAAGATGTGTGTCAACTTACAGGTACAAGACGCGTGGGACACCATCAAGCATGGTGACGTTGAGGAGCTTGAGGATAGGATGACTTTTGTTGCCATCTACCAAGAAGTTCTGGAGGACGTCCTAGTGACTGAACCTTCCCTAGGTGAGCTCTCTTCACCCTTACATGTTTTCTATAAGGTCTTTAAATAAAACAACAAAAGTTGAAATAAAATCAAATGGAAATGTCCTATACTAAGTTATATACTACAAAATTAAATGCATACTAACATATACTAACCGGTAGACTACAAATTTAAATTGCAAACTCCCCTACGGATGTGTCATGGTTTCCTGTGTTGCGATGTCACCGTCAGCCATACAAGGGAGCCTTGTCTTTACCTGGAAAAATAAGAGTAGCGCATGACTTGAGTATTTTGAGAAATACTCAGTAAGTGACTTCGCTATCGGGGTTAGATGCAAGCACATACAATCATGAGTGAGATCTATCATATCAATCTATATTCTTTAGGTGACTATCCTAAGAAGGTAATTGGATGTGTATTTATTGTTCTACACACGGTTCACACGTGCGAGTATGAACCCATCAATCGGTTCACACACCTCCTATGCCCCTTTCTTGGTCGGGCGAGCATTCTCTAGAGTTGTTGATGTCGGACACCCGTTATAAATAGCGACCGTAGTAGCATTATAATAAATATAATTAACATTTTCCTGTCTCGTAGTGTACGTTACTGTACCATCGTAAAAAGAAGAATGGGTATCTCCCGGTGCATGAATACACTAATTCACGAGCTCCCAACATTTTTCCTTTCATTATCATGTACAACAACCCCTCTTCCGCTTTCTTTTATATCATATTATTTTAGCATACTTTCAATGCATATATCAGGGTTATGCATTACGCCAATACGTCATATTGCATGTCAATCATATCATATATCTCATCATGTCAACATATATCATATCATAAACATATCATGTCTTCTAACGTATCATATCATATTATGCACATATCATATCGTATGTCGTGTGACAACATGCATTATACCGTCAATCATATTACACCATAACATATATCATAACATTCACATATCATATCATGAACATGCCATCAAGCATATCATATCTTAACATATCATATCGTAAACATATTTTTTCATCGCATTATCATCTCATTCACATATAATATCGTACAAATATCATTTTGTAAGTTTTCACATACAATGAACATATGACATGTGTGAAACCATAGGCACGTATCATCATATAGCATATAATTATAACCAAACCGATAGTGAGGCCACTTACATGGTTGGCCTTAGCCGAATTTCCCTGAATTCGAGTACGTTTACCTTTCGTCCCTCGAAGTTGCTCCAAGTATCGCCGAAATTTGTTTACTAATAGAACGTCCATCTGTTTCATTAATAACTCAAATTCCTTAACTTAAATTAACTTAAATCGAGAAATTAGACCTTATACTGACCTTAATTGCTTTAAACAAGGTCAATTTTAGCTTCGGGATGGTCGTAACAGTGGATTTTGTGAGTAATATCCTTTACCGAGCCAGTATGCTAAGTTCTGAGCCGCAGAGCCGAGCCAAAGCCGAGCTGAGCTGACTATGCTGTGTAAGTCGAAGAAGTTACTAGCTGCAAGTGCGACACGTGGCATAGTGAGGCACTGACACATGTCCAAGTCATAGTCAGGTCGAGGCGCTGGCCGTGCTAACATGGCTAGAATTTGCTAAATTTGTTTTGGGTCATTGCACGTGTATGGGCTACTATGATTGGTTGTAGGTGAGTCGATTTGTTTGTGTAGTGGGTCTTAGGTTGCAGGCGCTAGTTGTCGGGTTGCCGGTCTTGGCCGCTACGGTGTTTGGTCATGGTTGTAGGTTATTTGGGTTGGATCGCTGCAGGTTTTGGGTCGAGATGTTATAGGTGGGCTGTGGCTAGGTTGTTAGTTGGGCACCCGACCCAGATCTAACGGATCTTAACTTCTTCACCTAAATTCCTCACGATTTTTTGGATGACTTTCTCTCTTTCCCAAATTGTTCCGATGGAATTTTTTTGTTGTCCTTCGCCTTCTGTAACCTTTTGTTCGTCTTTTTCCTTCACTTTCACAAAATTACAAGGCCTCGTAGCTACCTATAACATAGATCTATGAACGTTTTAGCACACTGACTTTTGAGATCCAACGACGACGAAAAGAGATGTAAAGCATTCTGTAATTTTAGCACAAAATTACAAGAAGATTTTGGAGTGTCGTGGGCGTCGGGAGAGGGCGTGTACGAAAGGGGCGAATCCCAGAATCCTCGCGCAATTTCCGGCGATCGAATTTATTGTATTTTATTAATATTATTTTTTGTGGCCATTACTTACCACAAGAATAAATGGATCAAAGTCATAGAATTCATGTGCTAGAGTTAAAACTTAATGAAGTTATTTGTTCGACATTTGAGGATTTATCTGGCGGCACGACTAAGTTTAGGGCATGGCTCTGATACCATGTTAGACGGACACAACTCTCTACAATGGTATGATATTGTCCACTTTGAGCATAAGCTCTCATGGCTTTGCTTCGGGCTTTCCAAAAGACCTCATACCAATGGAGAAAGTATTCTTTGATTATAAACCCATGATCATTCCCTAAATTAGCCAATGTGGGACTTTCATCATCCAACATACCAAAGAAATAAAAGTACATTATATTTTATTGAATTTAACCTTTAGATCTTTGAATCAAAAGCCTATGACTTTAAATAAATTATAATGTCTTTTTAATTTCTTAGTATATTTTTTTCATATTTTATTTTGATAACATAAAACTTATTGCGAATGATGTAAGCTTTAATCTAACATATAAAATCTAACGAATTCTAAATGAATGATTGGAAATAACTCGATATGCCTTGTGAATACTTGTGAATAGAGATTCAACAACAAATGTTAACTTCATTTTAGACATCTTATATTTACAAAATTGATGCTATCACTCCACGTAATGATAATTTATCAATTTAATATGAATTAAAGAAAGATTATCCTAAGAAACTTCAAATGTTGGAAACATGTGGTTATTACCGTCCAACATTTTGGTCGACAATGATATGATCCTTGATTAAAAAACTAAAAGTTTTCTTAATGAGAAATTTTAATTTTATGTATGGAGATAAATATTTGTTATTTACGTGATACACTAATTCTTATACACATTTAAAGAATCAGTATTTAATTTAATTTCTATATTTAAATTAATTTTACCCCGATTCTGAAGTATGGTATACAAGTTGAATGTTTTTTTTTTCAGAAGCAACAAAAGAACTCGTATGACTATGGTAGTTCCTTTAAGATTTGAAAATGTTTGAGTTGTGATTTAGTTTATCACTCTTTATTATGTTAATAATGGTGCAAACACTATATTAAGAAAAAGAACGTATACGGAATCATATCGAAACTATTATGGTAGTGAACAAAAGACTCTCTAGGCTAAAGTGTTTGAGGGTCACTTCGAATATTTAGGATTATGAGACATATCTCATCTTCTTAAGTGCAAGTGGGAGAACATTTGGGTATAAAGTATACCCGGAGACACACGTCTCATCATATTTAGTGCAAGTACGATACTGTTGGGATTATGCCCTAATGCCTTGTAATTAATTTTTAATATTTAATAACAATTTTGATTATTTTATTTACAATTTAATATTATTGTAACGACCCTAAATTTTCTACTTAATCTAAGGTCGTTGTACACATATCATGAACATTGAATGCAGAATTACTTCATTTAAACTTTCATAAAATATGACATTCATCTTAAAACACAACCATGGACTTATGTGTTCGAAAACATCTTTAAACGACCCAATAAAGGATTAAATAAAATAAATGAGTGATTAAATTAAAAACATGACATTCTAGCCTAAGTCTAAGAAAAATAAATGCTACTACACTATGCATGTGTCATGATCTTGAGTTGCGATGTCATCGTCACCCGTACAGGTATGCCTTGCCTTTAAAGAAATACCAGTAAGTGACCCCAGTATTGGGGATAAATGTCAAACACATGAAATTTCATGAATGTGACCTATCATAACGGTCTATTTTCATACGGTGACTATCCTAATGGGTAATTGGAATGTGTACTTAATTTCCTTACACACGGTCCACATGTGCAAGTATAGACCCACCAATCGGTTCGCACACCTCTTGGGCCCCTTTTTGGTCGAGCGAGCATTCTCCTTGAGCTATTGATGTCGAACACCCGTTAAGAATAGCGACCATCATGGAAGCATTATAATAAATATAATGAATGTTCCCCTACCTAGTAGTGTACGCGTTTGTACTGTCGTGAAGGAATAGGGGTATCCCCCAATCCATGAACTCACAATAAGGCATGAGGTCCCAACATTTTTCCATTTTCATTATCATTCAATACAACCCTGCTAATGTCTTCCTTCATCTCATATCATTCTATCATATTATTTTTCATATCGTTTATCATATCATTTATCGTATTTAGCATACTATGTCGGGGTTGTATTTTATGCTAGTTCGTTGTTTTGCATGTCAATCATATCATTCCTATTAACATGTATCATATCATAACATTTATATGTTTTCAGACATAATAATCCATATCATGCACATATCGTAAATTATAATAATCACATAGCATATCTCGGGCATGCCTTCAACATATCTTATCATAGCTATATTAATTCATCAAACCTATCGTACCATAATATATATCATATCATTCTCATATTATATTACGATATATATAAATATATACATCGTTCCCATATCCGGACCATTTCGTAAACATTTCTTAGTTATATCGTTCCATATACAAATTCTGGCCATATCGTTTCCTAAACTTATTCTAACCATATCGTCTCACTAGTCTCCTGTAATCATATCGTTTCCTTTACATAACCTTATCGTACTGTTTTATCAATCTATCATAACCATAACGTTTTCTATACAAAACCTTATCGTATCGTTTTATTAATCTATCATAATCATAGTGTTTTCTATACATAACCTTATCGTATCGTTTTATCAATCTATCATAACCATAGCGTTTTCGATACATAATCTTATCGTATCGTTTTATCAATCTATCATATCCATAGTGTTTTCTATACATAACCTTATGGTATTGTATTATCAATCTATCATAACCATAGCGTTTTCTATACATAACTTTATCGTATCATTTTATCAAATCTATCATAACCATGTGCTTCCTATACATAACCATATCGTATCGTTTTATCAATCTATCATAACCATAGCGTTTCCTATACATAACCTTATCGTATCGTTTTACCAATCTATTATAACCATAGCATTTCCTATACATAACCTTATCGTATTGTTTTATCAATCTATCATAGCCCTAGTGTTTCCTCATCAGTTTTATTTCTAAAAATCCATTTGGTTCCACTCATGTAAATATTAGAGGGCCTAGAGACTAATTCCCAAACTTTGTTCCTTTGAAATTGATTTAGTTCTCGTTGCACTAAAATCCAAAACTCATAATTTTCGGCATTCTCAAGACTTTTTGGTTCAATTTGAGAAAAAAAAGCACGATTATTAAATAAATTAATAGAAGAACGAGTTTTCACACCTTGTTCGAGATCACCAATAATCAAGTCCTTAAGATGAGATAAGGCATACCTCCATTCTTTATTCTTTTGGCACTCATGAATAACCTTCTTCCTTCTTTTCATTTAAACTCACTCCTCTTTTACTTGAAAGAGTTTCTTTGCCTTTGTCACGACAAGTAAATCTCCAAAGTTTCTTTCTAAATCATCACTACAAATAGACTCATTAAAAATATTATTACAAGATTCATTAAACACCACATGTATAGATTCCTCAATAACTAAAGTTCTACTATTGAAAACTCTATAAGCTTTACTAGTAGATGAATAACCAAGAAAAATACCAATATCTGTCTAGAATCAAATTTTTCCAGCTTTTCTTTGTTGTTAAAAAAAAAAAACATTTGCAACCAAAAACTTTGAAATACCAAATATTTGAAATTTTATTATGTCAAAGTTCATAAGGGGTTTTATCTAAAAAGAGTCTAATTAAAACTCTATTTGAAATATAACCGGTGATATTAACGGCTTCCGTCCAAAAATATTTAAGTAAATATTCTCATTTAACATTGATCTAACAAATTCTTGTAAAGTATGATTTTTCTTTTCAACCACACCGTTTTGTTGAGGAGTCATTGGAGAGGAGAAAAACCATTATCTTCACAAAAATTTTCAAATGCTACCCTATGAAATTCTCCGCCATGGTCACTCCTAATTTTAGTAATGAAAAAACCTTTTTTATTTTGAATTCTTTTTACAAAACTGGCAATTTTTTTCAAAACATCATTCTTATGTTTTATCATCAAAACCAAAGTAAATCTCGAAAAATCATCAACTATAGCAAAGGCATAGTAATTCCCTCCATAGCTAGCTATTTTAGAAGGGCTAAATAAGTCCATACATCAAAATCCAAGTAAATCTCAAAAAATCATCAACTATCACAAAGGCATAGTAATTTCCTCCATAGTTGAAGAGGTCTAGTAGTAGAAATCAAATTTTATCTTTTTCAAATTTAAATTTTGGAAGACCTGTAACTAATGAATTTTTTGAGATATTTGAAATCAAGTGCATACTAGCATGTCCTAATCTTATATGTCATAACCAAGAGTTATCATGCAAAGCCGAAAGACATTTATCATTTGTAGGACAATCATTTAAATCAATAATGTACACATTATCATCTCTATTTCCAACAAACAACACTTTTCTATTACTAACATTTTCAATTATGCAATTATTTTTATCAAATATAACTCTAAAACTTTTATCACATAATTGACTAATGCTAAGTAAGTCATGTTTTAAACCGTAAACTAAAAGTACATTTTGAATGAGAGTACAAGAGTCATTACCTATAGTATCCTTACCAATTATTTTACCCTTCTTGTTGTCACCAAAAGTTACTAAGTCATCATCCTTCTTGGAAAGACTAACAAACTTGGATTGGTTTCCATTCATATGTCTTGAGCAACAACTATCCGAGTACCACTCATTTCTTCTTGGAGGCTTACAAATAAACCTAAATACCAAGATATTTAAAATTGATCTTTTAGTACCCATACTTGTTTGGGTCCTATTAGTCTTCACAAATTTAGCAATCATGTTTGCATTCATATTAAAGACATTGTATTTGGATAATCTTTATTTCCAAACTTACCACATGAGAAACAAACAACATCATGCAAGAATTTATTTCTTCGACTAAGTTTGTGTATTTTATTTTCAATAGAAAAATTATTTCTTAAAACTGTTAGGATCGCACAACAACGCACACACTTGATCTAGATGAAAAGAAAGAAAAGGAGAGAGAAAATGAAAAGAGAACTCTGGCTAAAAGAATTTGTATGGATGACTTCAGGTATGTACAGTAGGAGAGAATATAGAAATCTACATTTTTAAAGATCTGCTTAGGGGATATATATATATATATAGCTTTATCGAATATAGCTTTTTACTATACATAATTATTTACCATTTATGACTATTTACTTTATATGTCATTTACTATATATAGTTTTACTATGTATAATATTGACTAAGCTATAAATAACCCGGAGGTTCCATAACTTAACAATTCTCTCCCTTGGAGACTTATCTAGTCAACAAAGAATTTCATTTTCAAATGACCATGAGCATCTTCACTGCACAATACCAATTGAGGCTTTGCACAACCTCAATATTCCAACATCAACAAATTTTGTCAACATATTTGTTGGATTCTTTGAACCCTCTGTCTTCTCCAAACACACCACCATCTTCCACTAACCTGCAAGTAAAATGGTATCGTCTTCTGTGTTTTGTCTTTAAATGATAGACCGGGTTTCTCACCAACTGTATGACACTCTGACTATCTCTATAAATAATCTTTTTGTGCTGCTTCTTGCCCAATTCTTCTAGATAGTTAGTCATTCATATCATCTCCTTTCCAGCTTCAGCTATTGCCATGTACTCAGCCTCAATACAACGCATTTTTGAAGCCTAGACATCCCATCATCCATGGCTTCCTCCCACTTGGTTGAATCCTCCAACTGTAGGGCCTCATCAAAGGGCTCTGGTTCCCTTTCATCAGCAACAGATAATGTAATGAAGGTACATACATATCTGGTACTCTGATATTACTTGCTCTATTGCTGGTTCCTTTACAACAGTCTCAGGAATTTCTTGAGTATCTGCTACAACATCACTCGGTGATATTTTTCGCAACTCAACCTCAACTCCCACTTGCTTCATTGTCTTGAAACCTTGTTCCACATCTGGTTCCTCAGCAGTAGTCTTAGAAGTTTCATGAGTATCTGCTACAACATCACTAGGTGAGTTTTCCTGCAACTCAAGCTCAACTTCCACTTGTTTCGTGGTCTAGGAACCTTGCTCCACATCTAGTTCCTCAGCCGTAGTCTCAGAAGTTTCATGACTATCTACTACAATATCACTAGATGAGTTTTCCTACAACTAGAGTTTAACTCTCACTTGCTTCGTAGTCTCAAAGTTTAATTCTCTTTATCCTTGTACAGGACATTTTCATCAAAGGTCACGTCACAATGTCTTAGGACTCTTTTTTTCTTGTCATCCCAAAACCTGTACTCGAACGTGTCATAACCATAACCTATGAAGTAACACTTCACAGCCTCAACGTAAAGCGTGTCGCTCTTCTCTGGATCAACACGAATATACACAGTACAACCAAAAGTTCTCAAGTGTGAGTACTTGAGTTCTTTTCCTGTCCATACTTCTTCTGGCATCTTGAACTCCAAGGGTACTAACGACCCTCTATTGATCAAGTAGACTACTGTATTTACAGCATCAGCCCAGAATGTCTCTGGCAATCCAGAATGAATCCTCAGTCTTTGCCCGATTCAATGTTCTGTTCATTCTTTTAGCAACACCATTCTGTCTTGCTTTACTGGGAATTGTCCTTGTTAATCTAATTCCCTCCGCTGCACAAAATACTTTGAATTCAGACTTGTCATACTCCCCTCCATTGTCAGACCTCAGACATTTGATCTTCAAGCCGGTCTGGTTTTCAACTTCACTTTTCCACTTCTTGAAGGTGACAAACACTTCTGACTTGTGTTTTAGGAAATAAATCCACATCTTCCTGTTGAAATCATCGATTAAGGTGGCGTAGAACTTTGATCCACCAAGTGTTGGAACTGGAGATGATCCTGAAACGTCTGTATGGATAATTTCCAACTGCACTTTCTTCAATTCTCTGTAGTCTTTATGAAGCTAATTCATTTCTGTTTGCTCATAATGTAGTTCTCACAATGACCCATATGAACAGATTTCAGACCTTCTAAAACATCTGTCGCAGCTAGCATCTTCATTCCTTTCACGCTCATATGTCCAAGTCTATTGTGCCATAGACTTAAATTTGAAGAACTCTCAGCAACAACAGTCATGTTCATACACCCTACAATGGTGTATAAGGTTCTAGATTTTGTGCCACGTGCTACCACCATAGCACCCTTCATAATGTTCTACGAACTCTTTCCTAACTCTGTTGCATAACCCATGCTGTCCAACTGACCAATAGAGATCAGGTTCTTCTTGAAACCAGGAATATGTGTGACATCCTTTAATGTCCACTGATTTCCTGGCGGAATTTTTATGCAGACATCCAATTTTCCTTTAATCTCTAAATCTTTGTTGTCAGCAAGATACACCTTCTCATCCAGACTTGAAATTTCGGAACAACTCTTTATTTGGAGACGAATGAAAAGATGCATTTGAAAATAAAAATCCAGGATTCAATTGAACTTTCCACACTGAGGATTAGAGCATTCTCAATGTCTTCGGCTGAATTTATAGAATCATCATCATCTCCAGATTTGTGATTCTACTTCCCCTTTGATCTTGTACAATCTGTTCGAAAGTGACAATTTTCTCCACAATCCCAACACGTTACGTTTGGTCTATTTGGAGATTTTTCTCAGTTCTTTGATTTTGATCGCCCTTTGTTTGGACCCTTCGGTTTACTTCTTCCCCGTTAGTCAACACTGAGAGCATTACCAAATGAATTCCCAATTTCTTGTTTGCGAATACTTTTGTTGAGAACTACATCTCGAATTTCATCAAACTTCAGTTTATCAAATCTTCGAGAACTGCTAATTGCGGCAACAACAGTATCCCACGACTCGGGTAAAGATGCATCAAAATCAATGCTTTAATTTCATCCTCAAAAATAATTTCCACCGAACTGAGTTGACTTACTATCATATTTAATTCATTTATATGATCAACAACAAATCCACCTTCAGACATTTGTAGATTGAACAATCTCCTCATCAAATACGCCTTGTTCATAGCCGACGGTTTTTCGTACATATTCGGCAGCGCCTTCAACAGATTTGGCGTTGTCTTCTCCTTGATGATGTTGAACGCCACGTTTCTGGATAGCGTCAACCAGATCAGCCCTAAGACTTGTCGATCCTTGAGCTTTCACTACTCCGTGGTCATGGTATGCAGCATCACCCCCAATAGGGGTTCGTGAAGATCTTTCTGATACAGATAATATTCAATTTACATTTTCCAGAAACCGAAATCGGATCCATCGAACTTCTCAATTCCAATATTTAAGCTCTTCATCTTCACAGATCGTGGTGAATTTCGCCTAGCTCTGATACCAGTTGTTAGGATCGCACAACAACGCACACACTCGATCTAGATGCATACAAAAAACAGGAGAGAGAAAATGCAAGGAGACATCTGGCTAAAGAAATTTGTATTGATGCCTTCAGGTATGGAGAGAATACAGATAATATAGAAAATTACATTTTTAAAGGTCTGGGATATATATGAATAAAGTTACTATATATAGTTTAACCTCCTCTACTACTATTTATGACAATTTACTTTATATGTCATCTACCATATATAGCTTTACTATGTATAACCGTTGACTAAGCTATAAATAACGAGCACGCTACATCACCTAACAAAAACCTAAAACCTTGTTAAATTTTATATTTTGAGAAAATTTTATTCTTGAATGAATATTTTTAGAATTTTTCAATTTAGAGCACTTAGGTCTAATATGAAACACCACAATAATGACATATAATTTTTCAATTTAAAGCACTCCGGTCTAATATGACCTTCAACACCACAATAATGACATATAGGCACAAATATAGATTTATCATACTGAGATACAAATTTACGTGTGTTAATAATAGGAGATGTTTTAACAAATATTGTTTTAGAACTCGAAGAGGTAGAACATTCATCAATATAGCTAATCCTCTTTTATCCTTCTAAGACTTACCTACTTCAATTATTTTATCTAATTTTTTAGCAGTTAATTAAATAGACTACCAAATTCTTGCATTTAATTCATTTTTTTTAGCAATTTAATTAATTTATCTTTTTTACAATAACCATGTTCGAGAAATTTAACTTTATCAATTAATGCATTTTTCTCATCACAATCAAATACATGTTTTTCATATGTCAAATTTTACAATATTATGATATTTTCTTTTAAGCATTAAATTTCATTTAATAAAGACTTATTTGAATTATTTCTCTTTTAATAAAGAAATTTTATTTTATTAAGACTTATTTTTAATTATTGAAGCCTCATATTTCTTTTAAAGCACAGCATACTTTGAACCAAGTTTTTCTAAATCAAGTTGCATCCTCGAAAACTTTAAATAATTATCATAAGAAGGAGATTCAAGAATTACCTCATCTTCTTCATCCTCTTTGTCACTATGACCCGACTTTCTTCTTCATCACTATCATCCCAAGTAGCCTTCATTGCTTCTTCTTGGATTTCTTAGATGATTTGAGGAGAGGACAATCCGGTCTTATATGACCCGACTTTTTACAATCATAGCATATTATCTCATTATTTTTGTTTTTTTACCTTTTTGGTTGGTGAAATGTTTCCTACATTGTTTCTTCCTTTTGATGAAATTTTTATACTTACGTGTGAAGTAGGCAACATCATCTTCATCAAGGGCTTCCACATCGTTAGAGTCAATTTCTTCTTTTTGGATTCTTCTCCCATGTGCTCCTTCATGGTAATCTCATTGTCATGAGAGAACCAATAAGTTAATCCAAAGGAAGCTTTGTGAGATCTTTTGCCTCTTGAATTGCCGTCACGTTTGCTTCTCAATTTTTAGGTAGAGACCTAAGAATTTTACTTACATTTTCGGGAGTAGAATATATTTTTTCAAGATTTTTTAAAGCATTTAGAATATTAGTAAATTTAGGAAACATATCACCTATAATTCATTTGCATCCATTTTAAATAGTTCATTATGAACTAACATGCTAATCTTTGTTTTCTTTTAACTTGATTTGTTCTCTCATGAGTTATTTAAGAGTTTTCCAAATTTCATAGGTTGAAAAACACATAGATACTCTATTACATTCTACATTACTTATGGCACAGTAAAGACAATTTATAACACTAGCATTAAAAGAACATTTTTTTCATATCATGTTCATTAAATTCGTCCTATATTTTAATCTCCTCAATATTATTAACAATTTTTATTGGAATGTAAGGGTCTTTACTAACATTTAACCATAATTGATAATCAACCGATTGCAAATAAATTCTCATTCTAGCTTTACTATAAGTATAATTTGTTCCATCAAAATAAGGAGGCCTAGAGGTTGATTATCCTTCACAAAAACCGTTATTAACACCTAGGTTTGTCATAAGCTCTAACAATAAAGTTTATATAAAAAATCTATAGGAGCAACCTGCTCTGATACCAATTGTTGGATCGGTATGGCAACCCTAGAGAGGTGAATAGGGTTTTTACCATAAAAGTAGTTAAGCGTGATTAATTTTTCTAATTATGATTTTTTTTTAAATAAGTAGAAGAGGATAATTAATACAATAAAGTTAGTTCAAGAAATAACAATAAACAATTAAATAGGAAAGAGTTGGAAAATATAATCATGGTTTTATAGTGGGTCGAGTTTTCTACTCCACCCCGAAGCGCCTCTTGGGAATTTGAATAAACTTTTCTCGACTCTTTCCTCGGATCACAGTCCAACCGCTACACCGCTCTTTTTACTCAACCGCTACACCGCTCTTTTTACGAGTTTAAGAGCAAACTCAATCATTTTCACGACTCAGGATCAAACTGGTACAAGTGTCGAATTTTTGTATGAACACACATAATTTTCTGAGTAGATTTACAATTTGATCACTCATAACTATTTCCTCACAATACAATAAACATCTCTCTCAAGAATAAGATGAAAAAGAAATAGTTCGTTCAAGAACGGGAAATGTTTCGGTTGTGATTTAGTCCATCATTCTTTATTATGATAATAGTGGTGCAAACACTAATATTAAGGAAAAGATGAGTGTATAGGGAATCATATCAAGAAAGAGAAAGCATTATGGGAGTGACCAAGATTGCTTTTAATAATCATCGTTTGATATGTATAAAAAGACTCTAGGCTAATGTGTTTGAGGGTCACCTAGAATATTTAGGATTATGAGACAAATCTCATCTTCTTTTAAGGCAAGTGGGAGAAAATTTAGGTATAAAGTATGCCTTGGGACACACGTCTCATCATATTTAGTGCAAGTAGGAGACTGTTGGGATTTATGTCCTAACGCCTTGTATTTAATTTTTTAATATTTAATAATAATTATCCATTGTATGAAAAATCAAGGTTATTAGGATAATTTTGATGTGGTTGATATATAAGAGAATCATGTTCGAGTAATAATCTAAAATGTCTATATTATATAGATAAATGTTTTGACTTTTTGACCCTTAATCTCAAATTAATTAATATTTTGATGATAACAAACCTGATCTTAAATACTAATAATTTTAGTATTTTGAAGCGTTTATCGTGTAGAGCTAACGATTTCAATATCTTTTAGATGACTCAAATTGGAGTTAAAATAAAAAAAAGTTGTGACCAAATGAAAATCAGGCGGTGATGTGATAGCTAAGTTGACATCATTCACCAACTAAACAACTAAAGATTGACTTTTGATTTTTTTTTTGTTTTGTATACATAATATAATATTTGGTGACCATTAAGTGAAACTTCCTGTCATTGGATGTTTTATAACTTTTATATTATTATTATTATTATTATATTCCAATTTATTTAATTTCTATTTTATTTCAATCTAAATGTCCAAATTAAATTCTGATTTTCCCCTTTTTCTTTTCCATTAAGTTCATTTTCTTCTCAATATTTTCAACTTTAAATCCTCCAAAATTCAAAAGCCACCCATCTTATCTCTCCAAACTTCCAATTATTTTTATTTTTATTTTTTAATCTCATTCTTCATATACTTCTATTGTACTGTGAGAATAAAGGTGTGAGTTCTCATATGTTCTTGAATAGAGTTGTAGTTTCAACACCGCTAATGGTTTGATCCTAAATCTTGAAAAATTGAGTTTCATCTTGAACTCGTAAAAAGAGTGATTACCTGGAAAGAGTAAACAAAAAAATGATTTAAATTTATAAGAGGTTTGTTAGAAGTGAAGTAGGCCAAGTTTGACCGAATAACTATAAGGTCAAAAATGACGAAAACTTAGAAAATGGTATAAAGTTTGTATACTAAGTCGCCTAAACCGAGAAGTCAAGCCGCAGAGCTGCCAAGCCGAGCTGGAGCAAGCCGAGGAGTCGAGCTGAGAAGTTGAGCCGACCAAGCCGCTGACCTGAGCCGCTAACTCACTGAGCTGAGTCGAGAGAAGTCGCGGCTGGAAGCATGTCACATGTGGGGCTAAGGGTGCGGGTCAACACTCAGGTCGAGACTCGGGTCTCGAGTCAACGCGTGGATCAAGCTTCCCGCGTGTGGTCGGGGCTTAGGTTGCGAGCGACTGAGCTATTTGGTTATGGGTTGTACGCTTCTGGGTTGGGCCGAAGCGGGTCACGAACATGGGTCGTGGGTCCTTCTCCTTCACTCGAATCTCGTTGGCTTTCTTTCTCCCTCACATATCTATTTTTTGGCAACCGTTTCTTCTCGCAATTTCTTCTACAAACGGCGACGCTGACACTTCCTTTCAACTGCTACAACCACTACACATTAATACCGTGCCATGATGTATATTCGAAATTCTAACCTATTTCTAGGTTCCAAATGCTACAACCACTACATGTTAGAATTCCATGCCGTCTAACTATTTTCCTACGGTATAATTGTACCCTATTGTCCAAGGGAAATGTGCTGACTTGGTCAACCTGTCTACAATTACCCATATCACAGTGTATCCCTTCAACTATAAAATCCATAACTATTCTCCCATTTCCACTATGTCATGCTTAAGGGTTGCATTATTCCGGCAATTCTTTATCTAGATGCCTTGACCTACGGGCAAATAAGACCGTTACTTACAAATTATGTTATGTCCTTCATGCTACACCATAAAAAATGTTCTTTCAAATCCTGATACATCTTATTGCCACCTGAATACATAGCAAATGGGGAGTTATGGGCTTCGATTAATATCTCATTTTTTAGCTCTTCCACCGCTGGCACACGTAGTCGCCATTGGCATAACAATCCACCATTAGATGATTTAGAGAAACCGCCAGTTGATTCTGGCATAAGTTGATCTAAAATCTTGGTTAATATAGGATCTCATTTTGGAGAATCAATGATTCGGTGTCAGAGACGCTAGCCCGACCAGTACAAGTCCCAGGAGGTTTACAAACCACCTTGTGGGTCCATATTCACATGTCTGGACCGTATGTAGAGTAGTAAATACACACCCGATAACTCGAATTGGAAAGTTACCCAAGAAAATACAGTTTTAAATGATGGGTCTCATTCATATTGTATGTGTGTGCATTCCCTAACCCCAATAAAGTCTGAGGTCACTTATTGAGTATTTCTTAAAATATTCAAGTCACGTGCTACTTTTATATTTCAATTAAAGGCAAGACACCCCTGTAGAGTTGACGGCGATTGCGTTAAAGACCATAGAACCTGCATAGAATAGGTGTATTTATTTTTAGTAGACTTTAGGGTAGTATTGGTCATTGCTCTTTGAATACTTTCCTCGATTTTATTATAATGTACTTCATCTTTTTTCCCCACAAATCAAACAAGAAAAAAAAGGATAAGAAGGGAAGGGAAAGCGAGTTGAATTATTAAAGGCCGTTTAGAAAGAAGTCTCACACACAACACATTTGGTTTGAAGGCTGTTCAGATCAGACCAAACCCATGATGCTTTCTTCTTCTTCTTCTTATCTGTCGTTAAGAAGTTCCTTTGAGCTTTCCCTCGAAATTCATGCAGATTGTTACCTCCATCGAGCCGTTCAGTGACCTCAAGAACAGGTCATTTGAGGAGGTCATTGTTCGTCTTAAGATCCATGAGGAGAGACTTCGTGGCTACAAAAACAAAGAAGTGGAGAAACACCTCTTACTCACATATGAGGAGTGGCTCGCACAGACGAAAAAAAATGATGCAGGTGACTTTTCCTTTTTAGGTAAGAGGGGACGTGGCAGCCATAACAAGGAAAATAGAGGTCGTGGATGTGGTCATAGACATGGTCACGGACGTGGTGGTAGAGAAGGCTGTGACACTACCTTACAAACCCATGACAATGCCAACCTCTGGAAGGACAAGAGTATGATCAAGTATTACTCTTGTGGAAAATATGAGCACTATATAGTAGAGTGTCGCAAGAAGAAGCACGATGACGAGTCAAACCTCACACTTACTCAGGATCAAGAGCCTGCACTGAGGTTGATCGAGAAGTTGCCAAACATATTGATGCTCAACGAAGAGAAGGTTATGGTGAACCTTCTCAGAAAAGGAGAAGACTGAGTGGAGATCAATATGTGGTACCTTGATAATGGAGTAAGCAAACACATGACCGGAGATCAAACAAAGTTCAAAGAGCTTGATGAGAAGCTCATTGGAAACGTAAAGTTTGACGATGGATCAATTGTGCCAATTCAAGACAAAGGATCCATCTTGTTTCAGTGTAAGAACGGTGACCAACGTCTACTGACCAAGGAATATTATGTTGAAAATAAAAGCTCGCTCTGATATTAATTTGTTAAAGTAACTGTGAAGGAGATGTCGAGAGAGGAGAGACAAAGAGACAAAGAATTCTGAAAAATCTTTTTCTATTGCTCTGTACCTTTTGTTCTCTGCACTTTTGGTCTTTGCTCTACTTTTTGCCATGAAAAACAAACCAATTTATAGGTTTTCTAAAAGCTAAAAATGGCTATCCCATAAACCATCATTTTCTAACCCACTATCCATCAAACAGTTATTGGCCTTTCATTTTCCTTTTGCCGTTTTCTTTCAATGACGGAGTTTTAAAGCTCATTAAAATTAACATAAAAAAAAACTACCCTTTTATTGAAGTTTATTCCCAACCTATTATATCCCAAGCTTGAAGAGTAATATTATCAGTTTTGTTCAAAGGACAAAAGAAAGAAGTAGAGTAGAGTTAGTATATTCGTTCCTCAAGATGTTTGACAGGAATGGAACCTTGTTGGTGAACGTAAAACGGTCGCATAGCCGCCTGTACATGATACTATTGAAAACCAGCCAGCCCACCTCTCTAGTGACGTCACTCGCAGGCATAACTTGGCCATGACATGTAAGACTTGGGCAAGTGAACTTTCAAGCGCTCAAAATGATGGGAGAGAAGAAGATGGCTACGAGGTTACCCAAAATCATACACCCAAACTAGCTATGTGAAAGTTGTTTAGTCTCCAAACTAGCTGTTAGGCTATTTAAATGTTGTTAACATCAATGAATATTAGACTTTCGATCCCACTTTTGTTCTTCATTTTTAACACACACTACTATTATATATTTCAAGTGGAGGCAAGACACATTTGTACGGTTGACGATGACATTACATTAAAGATCATGGAACCTACTTAGAGTATTTATATTTATTTTTAGTAGACTTTAGGATACTATAAGTCATCTTGGTTATCTTTTTTCCGCCATAATTAAATAAGGACAAGTAGGGAAGGGAAGGGAAGGGAAAGCGAGTTGAATTATTAAAGGCCGTTTAGAAAGAAGTCTCACACACAACACATTTGGTTTGAAGGCTGTTCAGATCAGACCAAACCCATGATGCTTTCTTCTTCTTCTTCTTCAAATGGTAAATGGAAATTCAATGTGTTCTTGAGCTTCAGAGGGGAAGACACCCGCGGCGGCTTCACAGACCATCTCTACAAAGCCTTAATACACAAAGGAATCTCCACCTTCAGAGACGAAGACGAGATCGAAGAAGGCACAGACATTCCTTCCGATCTGTCCGCCGCCATTGAAGCGTCCAGAATCGCGCTCGTTGTGGTTTCAGAAAACTACGGTTCGTCAAGGTGGTGCCTTGAGGAGCTGGATAAGATCTTTGAATGCCACCACCGGCTTGGGATGACCGTTTTGCCAGTCTTTTATAAAGTGGATCCTTCTCATGTTCGGAACCAGACAGGAACATTTGCAGAAGCTTTTGCTAAACATGAACTCAGATTTGGAAAACATAACCCGAAGATCCAAAAATGGAGGCACCTTCTTACACACCTCGCCAACCTCAAAGCTTGGCTTTCCCAACCTTGGTAACAAAATCAATTTATTTATTTTTCTTTTTTATTAATTATAATCGATATTGTTAGGATAAATATAAATTTTTTTAAAAAATTTAACCTAAGTTAAGTATGGTTAATGATTGGTAAAGTTTATGAGTATGATGCTTAATCGAGTTCATAGAAATTTATAGAACTATTGTAGCGGGTTGGCCAAGTAATTAGGGGGAAGTCGTTCAGTCAATCGTCTTCATTTCTGAATGTTTTTCATAATTTTTACTTTTTCATGGCAACCAAATTTCTTTCAACTAAATTTATAGATTGGGTTAGGTAGGGTTGGAAATTTTTACTTTTTACTTGTCATGCATAAATTAACTACTAGTCGATTGGATTAGATAGGGTTGAAATCTTTTTTAGGACCAATCCGACATTTTTAGGTTGATCGGATTGATGACCGGACTAACTCAAATAGAGTTTACAATACCCAACCCTCTATTTTGGGGTTGACCTGATAAAAAAATTGGTAACTCGTATTTTCAATTTTTAAAAAGTTCAATCAAACCCAAGATGAAGAAAATCTGAGTTAAAACTTTTAATAATAATTATATTTTTCTATGGGTGTTCCTCTATTTTCCTTCTAATTTCTGATATTCATAATTAAGTTTAAAATTTTTAAAAAATAAATAAAGGAATTATTGACAATTTGACTTATTTTTTAAAATCAAAATTTAAAATACAATTATAATCAACAAAAATTTTAAATATAACAAGTTGTGCCACGTACACGGGCCACGAAAGGCTAAAAGTCTTGAATTGGTATCATTATTTAAAACTTACTTGCAAATATAGCATTTTTTAAGATCACCTTGTTCTTATTTTATACTAGAGATGTTCATATGATTCGACTCACTTGAACTATCCAATCCAAACTATAAATGTTGGATTGGGTTGATATGATGATTGACATATTTTTGTTGGGTCAACCCAACCAACCCGAAAATAAGGTTAGGGTTACAATCCAACCCAACTCAACCCTACCAAAAAATAATAGTGAGCTGGGTTGTGAACTATATTCAGATGTTTCGGATGACCAACCCTAACAACTCAAAATTTTCGATTGGCCCAAAAGATTTTTCCAACTCAACCCATGTGTATTGTGTGGTGTCATTTTTTGTACGTACGTAAGTAAGTATACATACATACATATATATATATATATATATATATATATATATATATATATATATATATATATATATAATTTGAATATTTAAGTTCAGTAATGCATGTCAATTATCGTTGAGCTGTACTCACTCACTTTCATATGATAATTCTATTCGTTAACCTAAATCAAATCCATGATACTAGAAATAAGTAAACAATTTATTGATTAGCTATTAGTTACAAATCAATTTATGTCATGATTAACTATAACATTACTTGTTCTCTATTTTCTTGGGCTTAGGACACATGAATCAGAAGTCATTGAAAAAATCACCACATTACTATGGGAAAGAATCAAACTGACCTTGAATGTCACTCGCGAAGACCAACTAGTTGGAATCAATTCTAAACTAACCCAACTTTCTTCTCTTTTGTACCCTAACTCAGACGAGGATGTGATCTGGATAGGAATTCATGGAATGGGTGGCATTGGTAAGACGACATTAGCTAGGGTTTGTTACGAGCGAATTCGCGACGAATTCGAAGCTCATTGCTTCGTCTCTAACGTTCAAGAGAAATTTGAAACCTCTGGTCTTCCATATTTACAAAGCCAACTCCTTTCAAGGATGTTTTCAATTAAAAACAATGACATATGGGATGTTGACGAAGGTATCGCTATGATAAACCAAGCGATTTTACGAAAAAAGATTCTTCTTGTCTTAGATAACGTGGATTGTTTAGACCAAATCACGGAATTGATTCCAAATAAAGACTCTTTTGGAGATGGCAGTAGAATCGTTATTACAACAAGAAACGCAGATTTGCTTTTCAACGAGTTGGAAGTGAAAAGAATTTTTGAAATGGAAGAACTTACAACGGAGGAAGCCCTTCAACTCCTTAATTTGAGTGCTTGTCCAAAAGAAGATTGCTTAGAACCCTCCAAGAACATTGTCAAGATGGTGGGAGGCCACCCTCTTGCACTCAAATTATTGGGATCATCTCTAAGAAACCAAGATTTGAGGGTTTGGAAGTATGTGATAGAAGAGCTTCAAGGAGGTGGGAATATTCATGAAAAAGTTTTTAAGTGTCTGAAAGTGAGTTATGATGGGTTGGATGAGTGGGAGAAAGAGATATTTCTAGACGTTGCTTGCTTCTTCAAGGGGAAGAGAAGAGAGCTTGTAGAAGAGATTCTACATGATTGTGGTTTTCATGCCAAAACAAGGGTTGAACGTCTCATTCAAAAATCTCTCTTAACTCTCTCGTATGACAATAAATTGATGATGCATGATTTATTGCAAGAAATGGGTCGGAAAATTGTTCGTCATAAACCTATTCAGGATCGACTATGGCGCCAGAAGGATATTAAAAGCATGGTAAGATATATTGTCGATATGTTTGGAGTAACTTTCTAAATTCTTAAAAACATTGAAAAATCATTAACTCGATTTCGTATTATGTGAATTCAGGTCAGAGAAGCATCGATCGAAAGTATATTGTTCAAGTCGACAAAAAACGTTGTGGAGTTTCCAATTTTGTTCTCAAGAATGCACCAACTAAGGCTGCTTAATTTTCAGAATGTGAGGCTGAAAAATGAGTTGGAATATTGCATTCCAAGTGAGTTGAGATATTTGAAGTGGAGAGGATATCCCTTGGAGATTTTGGTATTGAATTCGGAAGAATATAAGCTTATTGTGCTTCACATGTGCCACAGCAATTTGAAGCAATTTTGGCATGGAGAAAAGGTAGCAATCTCATACTATATGTGTACCTATAAATGTTGTTGTTTAGTTAAATTGATATCAATCTTTACTCTTTGACAGCATTTGGAGGAGCTGAAGTATATCAAACTCAATCATTCACACAAGTTGTCCAAAACTCCAAACTTTGAATCTATTCCAAATCTCACAAGATTGGAGCTTGAAGGTTGCACAAATTTGGTCAACATTCATCCAACAATTTTCACCGCAAAAGAACTCACTTTTTTGAGTTTGAAAGATTGCATCAATCTCACCAATTTTCCAACCAAAATTAACATCAAGGCTCTTCAAGTTTTGATTCTCTCTGGCTGTTCAAAGCTCAAGACGCTCCCAGAATTTTCAGGCAACACAAATATATTATTGGAACTCTATTTGGATGGCACCTCCATATCAATCCTACCTTCATCAATAGCCAGCTTGGATCACCTAACAGTGTTGAGCTTAACCAATTGCAAAAATCTTATCAACATTTCAAACGCGTTGGATAAGATCACATCTCTCAAAAGCTTAAATCTTTCGGGATGTTTGAAGCTCGGAAATAGAAAACGAAAGCGGGGCGACGTCGAATTGGCTGAGCTCGACGTGAGACGAACCGCACGAAGAATGGACGACGGAGACAATATCTTTAGAAAGATTTTTCTTTGGTTATGCAAAGCTCCAACAAGTGGCATTTTTGGGATCCCATCACTGGCTGGTTTGTACTCTCTTACAAGGCTAAATTTGAGTGATTGCAAGCTTGAGGAAGTCCCGGAAGGGATCGAGTGTTTGGTGTCGTTGATGAATCTGAATTTGTCTCGAAATAACTTCTCTCGACTTCCTACGAGCATTTCTCGACTCCATAACTTGAGAAGATTGAACATAAACCAATGTGAAAAACTTCTTCATTTCCCAGAGCTACCACCAAGGATCTTAAGGGTGATTTCAACGGGTTGCATTTCATTGAAAGATTTTCTAGACATTTCAAAAGTTGACCATTCATATTTCATGATAGAAGTGAATCTTCTGAATTGCTACCAATGGGTTGACAACAAAGAGCTCCATAAATTGATCACTTCTTGGATGCAAAAGATGCTCTTTCGGAAAGGAGCCTTCAACATCATGGTTCCCGGGAGCGAGATTCCAGATTGGTTCACGAAGACAAAAATGGGATCTTCGATATGTGTCGAGTGGGATCATGACGCACCAAATGCCAACATGGTTCGCTTTGCACTCTGTGTCGTTTGTGGACCGAGCAACAAAAACGACACTGTCGATGTTCCCACCATCATTGTTGCATCTGTGACTGGAAAAGACCATAACGATCCAAATTTGAACAATGGAGATCTTATTGTTGGTGCATTCAATGTTTCAGGGATGAAGAAGTTAGACCATATTTGGATGTTCGTCTTGCCTCGAACTACGACTCTGACAAGAAAGATTCGCAACTGTAAAGAGATTGAGTTTCGATTCTTAGTCCCATTTCAAACTGTTACTCCAAATGTCGAACTAAAAAAGTGTGGGGTTGGTTTGATAAATATGGAAGAAGAGAGTGAGGCCATGAAACGGTATGCTTCGTATATTATCGTAAAGAACAGGATGAAATCACTGTTGAAGTATGAATAGATTACTTACCATGACTATCATATCAGAAGATTTCGTGTTCAAATCTTTGTAATATCATTTTCTTCTCGATCAATATTAATTTTCACATTTACAAGTTGTTTGATTTGGATGGTAGTCTTCACAATGATTTAGATTTACTTTTCAACTAATAGATGGTTATCGTCATGTTATGCTAACCTAGTCCGAGACGTGTCCAATAAATCTCAAATGTCTATTAGGATTCCATTCAATTTACATAAACCAGTAAAAACATTAAATAACATATGTTTGAAAACCCTCAAATCATGGTTAAAATAAAACTTTCTTTTAGAAAATTTCAAAAAAAATTTCAAAAAGTTTCAAGAAAACTAGATAAAACATATCCATAAGAAACTCTCAATCCCTCCCAAAATATTTAGTTTGAACTACTGTTCACCTCATGAGGATTATTGAAAAATATAGTCTCACATTGGTTCACCTCACACTATGTTGAGGATTATTGAAAAAAATTGTCCCACATTGGTTAAGAAATACTACCTCTGTTGGTATGAGACCGTTTGGAGAAACCAAAAGGAAAGCCATGAGAGCTTATGCTCAAAGTGGACAATATCGACCATTGTAGAGTTCCGTGATTCCTAAAATGTGGTTAGGTAATAAACTTGAATTAGTAGAATAAGTAACTAACTTATGGAGCAACTATAGGAGAATTATTAGTAGTTCCAAATTGTGGACCAAGTTTAGTGGTTCTTAACTTGAGGACAAAGTTTAGAAAACTAATTAGTACTTTTTCCATTATAAATATGCATGAGATGTATGTTTTTTAAACAACAACAAAGAAAATTGAAAAAGGTGCTTAAGGTTCCTCTATCCAAAAAGCTCTCTCCCTTCATGTTTTTCTTCCTGCTTTAGTGTTGTTTTGACATATCTCAATCGTGGGCTACATCCAACATTTGGTATTCATTTGGTATTAGAGTTAGGATGCCAAAAAAAATGTTTGTCAACTTACAGGCACAAGGCATGTGGGATGCCATTGAGCATGATGACATTGAGGAGCGTAAGGATAGGATGGCTCTTGCTACCATCTACCAAGCAGTCCTAGAGGACATCCTTCTCATGTTAGTAGAGAAGGACTTGACAAATGCAGTGTGGGAGACATTGCAAACAATGCATGTGGGTGTGGAACATGTCAAGGAAGCAAAGGTGCAGACCTTGAGAAGTGAGTTCGAGACTACCCACATGAAGGACGGTGAATCAATAGAGAACTTTGCCATGAAGTTGATGACAATCGTCAGTGAAATCCGTTCATTAGGCGAAAAGATGGAGGAGATCTCCGTCATCAAGAAGTTCCTTCGAGCTTTCCCTCGAAATTCATGCAGATTGTTACCTCCATCGAGCCGTTCAGTGACCTCAAGAACAGGTCATTTGAGGAGGTCATTGTTCGTCTTAAGGTCCATGAGGAGAGACTTTGTGGCTACGAAGACAAAGAAGAGGAGAAACACCTCTTACTCACATATGAGGAGTGGCTCGCATGGACGGAAAAAAAATGATGCAGGTGACTTTCTCTTTTTAGGTAAGAGGGGACGTGACAGCCATAACAAGGAAAATAGAGGTCGTGGATGTGGTCATAGACATGGTCGCGGACGTGGTGGTAGAGAAGGCTGTGACACTTCCTTACAAATCCATGACAATACCAACCTCTAGAAGGACAAGAGTATGATCAAGTGTTACTCTTGTGGAAAATATGGGCACTATGCAGTAGAGTGTCGCAAGAAGAAGCGCGATGACGAGGCAAACCTCACACTTACGTAGGATCAAGAGCCCACATTGAGGTTGGTCGAGAAGATGCCAAACCTATTGATGCTCAACGAAGAGAAGGTTATGGTGAACCTTCTCACAAAAGGAGAAGACTGAGTGGAGACAATTATGTGGTACCTTGATAACGGAGTAAGAAAACGCATGACCGGAGATCGAACAAAGTTCAAAGAGCTTGATGAGAAGCTCATTAGAAACGTGAAGTTTGGTGATGGATCAATTGTGTCAATTCAAGGCAAAGGATCCATCTTGTTCCAGTGTAAGAACGGTGACCAACGTCTACTGACCAAGGTATATTATATCCCAAGCTTGAAGAGTAATATTATAAGTTTTGTTCAAATGACAAAAGAAGGAAGTAGAGTAGAGTTAGCATATTCGTTCCTCAAGATGTTTGACAGGAATGGAACATTGTTGGTGAACGTAAAACGGTCGCATGACCGCCTGTACATGATACTATTGAAAACAAGCCAGTCCACCTCTCTAGTGACGTCACTCGCAGGCATAACTTGGCCATGGCATGTAAGATTTGGACACGTGAACTTTCAGGCTCTCAAAATGATGGGAGAGAAGAAGATGGCTACGTGGGTACCCAAAATCATACACCCAAACTAGTTATGTGAAAGTTGTTTAGTCTCCAAACTAGTTGTTATGCTATTTAAATGTTGTTAACATCAATGAATATTGGACTTTCGATCCCACTTCTGTTCCTCATTCTTAACACATACCACTATTATATATTTCAGGTGAAGACAAAACACCTTTGTACGGTTGACCACGACATTGCATTAAAGATCATGGAACTTGCATAGAGTATTTATATTTATTTTTAGTAGACTTTAGGATAAGTCATCTTGGTTTTATTTTAATATACTTGATCTTTTTTCCCCATAAATGAAATAAGGACAAGTAGGCAAGGGAAGGGAGAGCGAGTTGAATTATTAAAGGCCCTTTAGAAAGAAGTCTCACACACAACACATTTGGTTAGAAGGTTGTTCAGATCAGACCAAACCCATGATTCTTTCTTCTTCTTCTTCTGGTTCAAATGGTAAATGGAAATTCGATGTGTTCTTGAGCTTTAGAGGGGAAGACACCCGCGGCGGCTTCACAGACCATCTCTACAAAGCCTTAAGACACAAAGGAATCGACACCTTCAGAGACGAAGACGAGATCGAAGAAGGCACAGACATTCCTTCCGATCTGTCCGCCGCCATTGAAGCGTCCAGAATCGCGCTCGTTGTGGTTTCAGAAAACTACGCTTCGTCAAGGTGGTGCCTTGAGGAGCTGGGTAAGATCTTTGAATGCCACCACCGGCTTGGGATGCTGGTGTTGCCAATCTTTTATAAAGTGAATCCTTCTCATGTTCGGAACCAGACAGGAACATTTGCTGAAGCTTTTGCTAAACATGAACTCAGATTTGGAGAACATAACCCCAACATCCAAAAATGGAGGCACCTTCTTACAAAGCTCGCCAACCTCAAGGCTTTGCCTTCGGAACCTTGGTAACAAAATCAATTTTATCCTCTTCTTTTTTCTTTTTTTAAAAAAAATTAACATAGGTTAAGTATGGTTGATGGTTGGTAAAGTTTACAGGTATGATGTTTAAGCGAGTTCATAGAAATTTATAGAATTTCTGTAGTGGGTTAAAAAATTTTAGTTCGTGATTAAGTCAAAGTAAATTGACTGAGTCAACCCACCCATGAAAGTAAATTGACTACATAGAATAATAAATTTTCTAATGGTTTATATTCATAATTAATTTTCGAAGTTATTTATTATGTATACAATTTAAAACTTAAAACTTAAAAAATAAAGGAATCATTGACAATTTGACTTATAAATTAAAAATTATAATTATAATAAACCAAAATCTTAAATATAACAAGTTGTGTCACATGCAAGAACCACAAAAGTCTTGAGTTGGAATCATTATTTTCTAAATTTTTATGGATACGGATTTTAAAATAATTTTTTTAAAATACTTGTAAATTTTAAAATTTAAAATTATTTAGTAGCTATAAAAATTTAAAAATATTAGTATATTTTTATTTTATATTGGAATGTTTATATGACTTGATAACTAACTAATTCTGATTATCCAATTCAAATAATAAAGTTTGAGTTAGGTTAGATATATTTTTTTTCAATTTGGGTTATGTTACATTTTTGAAAAGATCGAAAAAATTGAGTTGATTCGTAGGTTGACATTTTTTTTTTGTTGGGTTGTAAGGACTGGGACTGGATCGACTCTAGAAAATACGGGCAAATTTTTTTGCGAAATAAAACAAATAGAATTTAAAACATAGTATACATTATATGATTATTATATAAAAATAGCGTTGGTTCATACATAAGTAGTTAAAACAAAAAATAAAGAACAAACACAAAAACATTTAAAACAAAAGGGTGTGGAGGATGACTGGTGAGACTTGTCTATGGCACCCACTCTAGAGTCTGCTCTTGACCTCGACCAACTCCTTGTTTACCTGGAAAACATGGAATTAGTATAAAGACTCTATAAGTAGCCTACTTGTAGGCTCTCAATCGTGTCCTTAGGGTTCCACATTCATTCTTTTCTTGTTCTACTTAGGCCCTTTAGTTCTGTTCTTAACTTGTGACATCTTAGCATGATCTTACCTGAGAACCTTGGTCCTTAGATTCTAAAACCTTGGTTCTGGTCTAAGGGCCATAGTGCTAAGGTTTTGTCGGTCAGAATTAGAATCAGTTGTGGACTGAAGCCAAGACTCCCCAAAGTTCATTGTGTCGTGTGTCGACACCCCGATGTGGGAAGATATACCCGTCAAGTAAGACCAAGCTCGTTTACCAAGGGTTTGTAGTTTCGCTAGGTGCAAGAAAAATGAAACAAAAGGTGCACCGGGTCGGTGCCTTCCAAAGAACCATTCGAATAGAGAAATAATGCCAATAGTTGCAAGCAAAGAAGCTAGGGGTCAGTTGAGACATGCATCGGCCAAGTGCCATATTGTGCACAAAGCAAGTCCCAATGGGAGGGATGACTATGCTGCAAGAGAGACAACCAATATTAAGTGGGGGAGAACCAGCAAGAATGGGTTCCTCGCCCCGACAGCGTGCTCTGGGAAGTGAGCACATGTGTATTCTTTGAGCCCCTGCCTCATATCTAAGGTGGGTGATTTCACAAGAGTTGTTAACACCAACATCCGCTCGAGAAGTGAGCATCATGGGCCTAAAGAAGTGAAGCTGCAGTTAGACCAAAGAAGTGTCAAGGCAACGATGCCACATAAAGATGGCCAGTTAAGAGTTGGATGAAATGTAGTGCCGAAACGCAGTTGTGATATGAGCTTTTAGACATTGCTACTCTATGGGTTGGTGCCACGATGAGTAAATTCCATGGTTGGTTTGCGAGCCTCCCCCCGAGGGGTGCACTGTTGTCTGCAACTCAAAGAATACAACGAGAGTGGCCAAAGCTTGGGGCGGTGCCCTCCTAGCCTAGGCGAGGATATGCCAAAGCTAGTTAGTTTGTCATAGTTTGTCTAGTGTGTCTCACGTCGAGTCCGTAGAAGGGTGAGGGAGGCCCAAAAAGGGGATATGCCACAACCATAGTGTGGTTGTTTTTCGTGCTTATGTTGCGGGTCTCGGAGACCAAGTGAAGGTTCGTTAGTGGGAAAGCTCATAAGTAGTGTGCAAATTCCGTATTTGGTCTGAAGCACGTATTTCTAGCGAGTCTGTTAGGATCAAGTCCAAAGTCAAATTGTCATCAAGGATGATGCCGAGATTAAGTGGGGGAGAGTATCACAACCCAATGAGTGGTTGTGCCCCCAAGTAAGCCGTCGAGGACGATGACTAGTTTAAGTGGGGGAGAATGTCACAACCTACCAATGGTTGTGCCTCAAAGTAAGTCATCGAGGACGACGACTAATTTAAGTGGGGGAGAATGTCACAACCTAATTATGAAGAGAGTAGGTTATGAGCCTCACGTTGCAACAAGAGAAGCGGTGACACTAAAGTGGTGCCCATCTGGCAACACAAGGGCCTAGACGAGTTCCATGATGCGACCAAGGAGGATGGTATATCATCTAACACACCACACACAGTAGCCATCAAAGAGAAGTCAAGACATAGGCAAGATAAGGGCACCAAGTAGACAAGAGTAGCAAAGATAAGCTTGTTGAAGGGAAGGGTAGGGCCTCAGGTCGTAACCTCAAAAGTCAAGGTTCTGAAAGAAACTTTGGCATGCGGTTCTTGATTTAAATCTATTCATATGAAATATGAATGCTCACCAAATTTGGTGTCAATCAGACACCAGAAAGATATTCCACGACACCGGAAATTGGAAATGCCTCAAAATGTACTATAGGGGGAGGCATGGTGTTAGCTCTCCACCACCCTTGGGCCATGTGACTTAAGTGAGCTACCATGTGGCACATATGTGTGTCATAGTGAGGGAGAGCGTGCCGAGATAAGTGTCTCAAGGGACATCCTTTGAAATTAATTTTTCAAGGACAGTACCGAGCAGCACGGGTGTGCTGGTATTGCGTCTCAGCCTGCGTGTCGGAGGTTGCATTATATATCCGCTATCTGATACGGTATCTATAAATGATATGGGATGGGTACAAGAGGGCTAATACCTCGAGAGAACTCAGATGGATGGATGTTCGGGATGTCCCAATGAGATGTGCGAGACGTGGGCCCGTTCTTGATTGCATGACCGAGTAAGTTATGATAGTGGATGACAGCCCATGACTTGGGATGACATCTTGACATGAGGACCATATTAATTGAGAATCATGATGGGATGATAGGAAGCGACATTTCATTAAGAGATCTTGATCTCGAGTAGAGGCAAGGTTGACCCGAATGACTTGGCCTAATGTAGAGGCAAGTAGGTTGTGTCGCAAAGATTGAACATGCACTTGCAGGTGGCATGTGTCGTCGAACAAGCTTGGATTATGCACAAGCGATATTCGGTTGGCAAAGACGAACCTCGCCTGAGGTTCAACGAAACCACAAAGTCAGGGCAAAAAATATTTATGGGACTTGATTCTCCTCAAAGCAAGGCTGGTCGTGAGCGTGTCAAGATCACGATGACTATTGAAAATTATGACCGTGGCATAGGATATCCCACCGAGAAGAGGAATACATTGGCCTCTGAAAGCACCGCGTGGTAGGGGTCATGGGTCACATTGGACATGATCAGATTATTACCTACTATTCTTTCATATCATAAAACTTTAGGGCATAGAGTGTGATACCTTATTTTCGTAGTTGTAGGGCTTGTGTGATACTTTCTTTGGGTTCTCGATCATAAATATTTTGTGTATTTCTTATTGTTTTTGAGGCATAATGGCATCATGCATTCTTTAGCTTATGAACCCGTTGTAATGAAAAACATGAGTTATTTTAGAAAGTCATAGTCATAATAAATTCTAGATAGTTCTCGAAGAGTCTCTGAGTCTTGGGGTGTTGGATTTAGGTTTTTCTTAGTTCTTAACTTGGTCTAGGTTCCAAAAATATTCTAATCAACTTGAAATCTTGAACATATCTTTTATGTTCTTAGGAAAAGGCCTCGTAAAAAGTAACATGTCATTTTGAGGGTGTTTAGACCTTGAAATTCCTTAAAAAGTACTAAGTGTATTTTGATTATTTTACTCTCTAGTTTTTGGTTTAGCTACCTAAACTTATCCAATTACTTTCAAACTTCATAGCGAATTATAAGAAATCATAACATAAGATCTCATACAAAGTTTCATAGCATTTGAAGATCATCTAGATCATGAGTCGAAGATAGATTACCTTTAGAGGCATTATGATCATTTTACACGGTTTCTTGGTTTAGCTTTAACCTTATCCAATGACCACAAAATTTCATACATAATATTAACATGCCATAATATACACAGTATTAAAAAGTCATAGACAGTGGAGTTCATTCAATGAGTTATTTTAATGTTACTTAAATCGCGATCAATTTGATCGGTTAAGGGTCTTAACTCTCAATTTTTCGTATTTTTCTTTCATATTTCCTTAATTCATACTTGGTTTAAGGTTTATACTGAAATCCAAGTGATTCCTACAAGTATTTCTTAAGAAAAGTCTAAGAGTTACTTACATCGTCGTTGATGTTTGAGATCTTCGTTCTCGAGCTTCCGGTATTCAAATTACCTCAAAGTTTCTTCCACAGATTCTTTATGGTGTCTAGTTTCTGGAACAATACAATTTTATGAGAAGGTCACAACTTAGTTTGACATGCGCCTTCAGTTAAGTTGAACTGACTACGTCATTGTCTTCTTCCTCTGGACAGGAAGAAGACGTGCACGTTTATGTGCGTCGCCGTCTGAAAAATTCCCTTATATATGGATACACAACGCTTCTCTCCTTGATTTCTCCATGAAACTTAAAGATGGTGTTACAAGAAAGAGCTAGGGATTGATTTCGTACCTTCTCATGGATCATAGCATAAGATATTTGCCTCCAAAGTTCGTCGAAGATATGTTTCTCACTAGAGTTAGAAACAAAGGATTTCTTATTGGGTAGTCGATTCTAGGGTTTTTAGGGCCCAGCTTCTTCATGGAACCTTTTCCTTATTCTTCCCTCAAGTTAAAGGAATTGGTTTGGAGGGACGTCTTTGAGTATCAGACTTAAATTTCCAGAAATTGTTCTCGGTCTACAACTCACCTGAAAACACAAAACTTCTTTTTATTGGGCAGCTTGTTCTAGGACGTTTCAACTCCCGATTTCTTCATTAAAGTTACTCAACTCAATCCTTTGAAGCTTAAGCAATACTTAGTTTGAAGTGAAATCGACCGTAGGAGGAAATTTGATACTTATCCCAAAATTCTACCCGAAACTGATTTTCTTCAATTGGGCACGTTCTTGAGGTTATTTCTTTTCGTGGTCTTCTATGGAAATACTCCTTGGAGGTGCAGAAACTGACTGGGATCGGATTTACCCAACAAATTGACTTGTATCCTCGAATCTTTCTTTCAAGTTCTTCAATGGCGACCTTTATTGGGGGAATAGGTTCTGGGCTCTTTCAGCACTCGATTTCTTCATAGAACTTCTGGGTAATCTTGTTTAGAAGTTGTAGGAACCATTTTGAAAGGAAATGGTTGACAACTGCTATCAAATTTTGATGCAATCTGAGAGTAGAAGACCCAAAATCTAAACGCTAATTACTTGCGATTGGGAGCTCGATTCTTGTTCCATACTATTACCCAAACTTCAGAATTTATAGGGGAAGCTTAAACCGACATTGAAAACTCTAGAATCGTCATAATTTGGAGAATAAGTTTTCTGGATTATCCATCAAAAATATCATCTCCGAACAACGAGCTACCGACTTCCAATTTGAATTCTAGCTGTTGGATGTGATTAGTTGTGAGTTCTCTAAAACATACTCAAAATTTCTGAAGATCCAATGGTTGTATTTGATGATTCGAGGGATTTTTTTTTATGATCGTATACTTCCGCGAATCTGATTTTATGATATGTGGCATTTTCGTAATTATCTCAAAGTTTAGGAGTATTTTAGTAATTTGCCATTTTGTAATTATTTTATTATTATTTTTCTAGAAAAATCTAATTTTTTTCTAAACATTCTTCATCATTTGGGGTACTTTTTTCCTTTTTTGAGTACCATGAAGTTCCTTCTAGATAAGAAACTAAAAACTTGGAAAGTTTCTTAAAAATTAGAAAAACGACATTTTTGTCTATTTCGTTTATTTTTTTTTTTTTCAATCCTTTTTCAAATGCCTTAAGTCCTTAAAATGACTTGTTTAAGATCTTTGTCCTTGCTTGAATTCCTCAATTCATTTCCTTAGATCTTTGGGTCTTAAACAAGCATCTTAATCTTATCTTGGGTGCTACATGGGTCAACCAATCAACCCTAAAATAGGGTTACAACCCAATTCAACCCAACTCTAAGTTAACAATAGTTAACATTTGTAGTTGGTGTTAGTAATGGATCATGACTTGTAAATGTTTGATTTTTAGTTTCTGCAAATTTAGTTATAATGTTGTATGGTAAATAAGCAATTTTTTTTTAAATAATTAAGTAAAAACCAACTCAACCCAAAAAAAACAGAGATGGGTTGGTTTGTGAACTCTATTCAGATTGTTTGGGTCACCAACCCAACCAACTAAAAAAATTCAGGTTGGTCCAAAAGATTTTTTTTCAATCTAACTAAACCTATGTACACCCTATTTTATATGATTGTGTCATTTTTTTAATAATAATAAATGGAATTTAAATATTTGAATTTCGATATGAAGAGAGGTAGTATGTGTCAATTATCGTTAAGCTATACCCACTTTGAAATGATGATATTATTCGGTAACAAAAATTATTAGTCATAATTACTAATCAATGTATTTATGATTTACTATAACACTACTTATTTACTTATGCTCCCTTTTCTTGGGCTTAGGACACATGAATCAGAAGTCATTGAAGAAATTACCACATTACTATGGAAAAGAATCAAACCGACCTTGAAAGTCACTAAAGAAGACCAACTAGTTGGAATCAATTCTAAACTAACCAAACTTTCTTCTCTTTTGAACCCAAACTCAGATGAGGATGTGATTTGGGTAGGAATTCATGGAATGGGTGGCATTGGTAAGACAACAATAGCTAGGGTTTGTTACGAGCGAATTCGCGACGAATTTGAAGCTCATTGCTTCGTCTCCGACGTTCAAGAGAAATTTGAAACCTCTAGCCTTCCATGTTTACAAAGCGAACTCCTTTCAAGGATGTTTTCAATTAAAAATGACATATTGGATGTTGACGAAGGGATCGCTATGATACACCAAGCGATTTTACGAAAAAGATTCTTCTTGTCCTAGATAACGTGAATTGTTCAGACCAAATTAGGGGATTGATTCCAAACAAAGACTCTTTTGGAGATGATAGTAGAATCATTATCACAACAAGAAACGCAGATTTACTTTCAAATGAATTCGAAGTGAAAAGAATTTTTGAAATGGAAGAACTTACAAATGAGGAAGCCCTACAACTCCTTAATTTGAGTGCATGTCCAAAACAAGATTGCTTAAAACTCTCCAAGAACATTGTCAAGATTGTGGGAGGCCACCCTCTTGCACTCAAATTATTGGGATCATCTCTAAGAAACAAAGATTTGAGTGTGTGGGAGTATGTGATAGAAGAGCTTAAAGGAGGTGGGAATATTCATGACAAAGTTTTTAAGTGTCTTAAAGTGAGCTATGATGGGTTGGATGAGTGGGAGAAAGAGATATTTCTAGACGTTGCTTGCTTCTTCAAGGGGAAGAGAAGAGAGCTGGTAGAAGAGATTCTACATGATTGTGGTTTTCATGCGAAAACAAGGGTTGGACGTGTCATTCAAAAATCTCTCTTAACTCTCTCGTATGACAATAAATTGATGATGCATGATTTATTGCAAGAAATGGGTCGGAAAATTGTTCGTCATAAACCTATTCAAGATCGACTATGGCGTCAGAAGGATATTAAAAGCATGGTAAGATATACTGTCTGTTTGTTTGGAGTGACTTTCTAAATTCTTAAAAACATTGAAAATTTCATTAACTCGATTTGGTATTATGTGAATTCAGGTTAGAGAAGCATCGGTCGAAAGTATATTATTCAAGTCGAGAAGAAACATTGTGGAGTTTCCAATTTTGTTCTCAAGAATGCACCAACTAAGGCTACTTAATTTTCAGAATGTGAGGCTGAAAAATGAGTTGGAATATTGCATTCCAAGTGAGTTGAGATATTTGAAGTGGAAAGGATATCCCTTCGAGATTTTGCTTTTCAATTCTGAAGAATATAAGCTTATTAAGCTTCACATGTGCCACAGCAATTTGAAGCAATTTTGGCATGGAGAAAAGGTAATAATCTCATTCATACTATATGTATTATATGTATTATTGTGAGATCCCACGTCTATTGAGAGGAAAACGAAACACCCTTTATAAAAGTGTGGAAACCTCTCCTTAGTAGACTTTAAAAATCTTGAAGGAAAATTTGAAAGAAAAATCCCGAAGAGGATAATATCAGTTAGCAATAGGCTTGGGCTATTAGAAATGGTATCAGAGCCAGATACTGGGCGATGTGTCACCAAGGAGGTTGTTCTCCAAAGGGGGTAGACACAAGATAGTGTGCCAGTAAAAATGTTGGGCCCGTGGGAGTCCCACATTTAGTGGAGAAAGAAACGTATGTCAGCGATGACGCTTGGCCCTGAAGGGGGGAGGATTGTGAGGTCCTACATCAGTTGGGGAGGAGAACGAAACACTATTTATAAAGGTGTAGAAACCTCTCACTAACCGACGCATTTTAAAAAATTTCGAAAGGAAAAGCCTAAAAAAAACAATATCTACTAGTTATGGCTTGAGCAACATTTTGAGCAATTGTTTAGTTAAATTGATATCAATCTTTACATTTTGACAGCATTTGGAGGAGCTGAAGTATATCAAACTCAACCATTCTCAGAAGTTATCCAAAACTCCCAATTTTGAAACTATTCCAAACCTCACAACATTAGAGCTTGAAGGTTGCACAAGTTTGGTCAATATTCATCCAACAATTTTCACTGCAAAAAAACTCACTTTTTTGAGTTTGAAAGATTGCATCAATCTCACCGATCTTCCACCCCAAATTAACATCAAAGCTCTTCAAGTTTTGATTCTCTCTGGGTGTTCAAAGCTGAAGAAGATCCCAGAATTTTAAGGCAACACAAATATATTATTGGAACTCTATTTCGATGGCACCTCCATATCAATCCTACCTTCATCAATATCAAGCTTGGATCATCTAACAGTGTTGAGTTTAACAAACTGCAAAAATCTTATCAACTTTTCAAACGCCTTGGATAAGATGACATCTCTCAAAAGCTTAAATCTTTCAGGATGTTTGAAGCTCGGAAATAGAAAACGAAAGAGGGGCGACGTCGAAATGGCGGAGCTCGACGTGAGAGGAACCGCACGAAGAAGAAGGGACGACGGAGACAATATCTTTAGAAAGATTTTTGTTTGGTTATGGAAAGCTCCAAGGAGTGGCATTTTTGGGATCCCATCACTGGCTGGTTTGTACTCTCTTACAAGCCTAAATTTGAGTGATTGCAAGCTTGAGGAAGTCCCGGAAGGGATTGAGTGTTTGGTGTCGTTGGTGAATCTGAATTTGTCTCAAAATAATTTCTCTCGTCTTCCTACGAGCATTTCTCGACTCCATAACTTGAAAAGATTGAACATAAACGAGTGCGAAAAGCTTCTCCATTTCCCAGAGCTACCACCAAGGATCATAAGGTTGATCTCAAAGGGTTGCATTTCATTGAAAGATTTTCGAGACATTTCAAAAGTTAACCATTCATACTTCATGGTAGAAGTGAATCTTCTAAACTGCTACAAATTGGCTGACAACAAAAGGTTCCATAAAATGATCAACTCTTGGATGCGAAAGACGTTTTTACTCAAAGGAACATTTGACATCATGGTTCCTGGGAGTGAGATTCCAGATTGGTTTACATCGACAAAAACGGGATCTTCGATATGCTTCAAGTGGGATCATGACATGCCAAACGCCAACATGCTTCGCTTTGCGGTCTGCGTCGTTTGTGGACCGAGCAACAAAAATGACAACGTCGATGTTCCCTTTGCCATTATTGCATCTATGACTGTTATAGGCTGCAATGACCCAAATTTTGACAATAGAAATATGGTAATTGGTGGATTTGCTGTTAAAGGGATGAAGAAGTTAGACCACATTTGGATGCTCGCTTTGCCTCGAAGTAACAGTGTGATAAGAATGATTCACCACTGTAAAGAGATTGAGTTTCGATTCTCGCTCCAATTTAGTTATATTCAATCTGTTACCCCAAATGTCGAACTAAAAAAGTGTGGAGTAGGTTTGATAAATATGAAACAACAAGATGATTTCATAAATCGGTTTGTTTCGTATGTGATGTTTACGAAGAAGATGAAGTCAGAGTTGAAGTATTGATGTACTTAAATTTACTCTACTCATTAGCTTCAACTTTTGAGTTCATACATTATTTACCAGCTATCAGATTAGAAGATCTCGTGTTAAAACCTTTGTAATGTCATTTTCTTCCTAATTAATATTGATTTTCACATTTACGAGTTGTTTGGTTTGTATAAATTGGAGCTTCTATCCTCACTCTATTTCATTTATGGTAGGTTTATGTTGGCATAAACTATTAACTCGACCCTTTTTAGACACACTTAAACTACACCCACATGAATGATAAATAATTGTGAAATGACTTGATTTACTTTCTATTAGCGCAATTCAATTTTCGAAGCTTAAAAACTTGAACCATGACTAAAAAACGAAAGTGAAATCAAATAAAAATAAAAATAAAATAAAAGATGAAAATCCGATAAAATTTAAATTAAAATATAGGTAACAATATCAAAATTAAATACAAAATGGAATATAATTATAAGGGGTTGCTTGAATTTATTACAAAGAAAGTTTGAGATACAATTGCAAACAAAAATACAAAAGACTCAAACACAAAGACGGACTGATACTTCAGAACGATCCCTTCTAATGACCGCACAACTCTCAAACACTCCTTAACCTAGTGGGTATCCATGGGCTTTACTTTGGGGTCTAGGAAGTTTGGGCCGAGCCTATACTGCTACCTGACTGAAGTGCCTCTAAGTTTCAAGTAGTACTTTAGCTGCGGACAAACCCACTTTAGGTATAGAGGGGGTAGTTCACTCATTTCTAGCGTCGTTGGTCTTGTGGCGACAAATCTTATCTTTGGAGTGAACTACTTTTCTATTCTTAGACTTAGGTAGCTTGCTCTACCTTAGCAGTATGTAATTGGTTTCCTTAGTCGTCGTAAAACTCTCTATCTGGTGGGGATAGCGTGGTGTGAGCTAGTCTGTTCTCATCATCATGAGAGGTTAGCTGGCGAACCCTACCTACAGGGCCATCTAGTCACCCAAGGCTGGGGGAGCGACCCCCCTATGCTTGCCAGCTACTAAGACTACACACATAATTGTACATCCTCTCTCAAAATGGATCTGCTTTGTAGAGTATCCAACTGACTATCGGTCAAATAACCCAAACTGGCTTAGGCCTGACTGAACAGTATTGGTACTGGAGTGGAAAGAGAAGTGGAAGCTCTGTAAGCACCGTACAAACTACTAACAGCCAGGAGGCTATCTTTGTCTTGTTGAGTTGCTTCAAATTTTCTGCTCTTTGACCTTGGAAACTTACTTTGCTTATACAGTGAATGACCAGTGACTTGAATTGAAGTGTAACCTCGTATTCTCTATACGAACAATATGGTGTATGTTGATCTGAAAATCATCTATGGAAGGTTAGTTGGTAGACCCTTCCACGAGACCATAAATTCATGATAACTCTCCAAAAGTAAAGTCATATCAAGTCTTTTTATAGTTAATGTTGCACTCTTATTCACCATTTTCTCATTTATTACCCCATTTATTCGAATTAGTGAGCATGAAATCTTTTATTATGGTCCAACATGAAAAGAATATGATTTGACATAAATTGATCTTAATTGTACATTTAATTGAGTTATGTGGTAAAATTTCAGATATTTATGCCGAACCATGATGGAGTAGCAAATCTCGAAACAAATGGGGGATGACATGAAAATTTTAAATCCACATTAGCAGTCCGAGTGGGTCATTGACTACCCAATGAAGAACATCTTATGTGGACAACTTATTCTTTTTAAGCCCTAAAGGGGAACTCATGCTCAATATAAAAGAAAAAAGAAGACCTAGAAGGGAGAGCCACATTTTGGGGGAGAAAATCAGATTAGACCGTAGAGCCTCTGCTGCTGTGAAACTAGAGAAGAAGAAGAAAAACCCTAATCCAGCCGCTGTTGACGGCAGAAGGAAAAGAAGACCGAGAAGGATAGATTAGGGCAAAGAGGTAGACGTGAGAGCTCAAGGGGAGGGAACTTCCATTGAAGAACAATAACAAACCTGGATAACTCTCTATTCCTTACTCTCTTTTCTTATTCTATCAATTTTATATGATTGTGAGGTGGGTTCCTCTGTTTATTTCAGTTTATATGGAGAGCTAAACTTTATAGGAGAGACGAGAGAGTTTTATATAGTTTAAGTATGTTGACGGTATGAGTTTAGTTTATTAAAGAGTTGTTGTTAATGATTTACATGTGTGTTTATTATATACATCCACAATCGATCAATTCACCAAAGCTTGGGGGGAGTGACCTCCGTCTGCTGGAAGTCACAGTCATGCTCGTCAAGGGCGTGTTGCTCATTCCATTCCAAACCCTTTATTTGATTTCGTGTTGTATTGCCTACTATTATATTTTATTTTTGTATGACTATTCAGTGAAATCATGTTTAGGCCAACCAAACCTGAATCGCCTCAAAATGTATTATAGGGGGATGCGACTATTCGTCAACTCCTCCCACCCAGATTTTATATGATTGTTCGGCGAAATCACGTCTAGGCTTGCTAGAGCTGAATCGCCTTAAAATGTATTATAGGTGGATGTGACTAATCGTCAGTTCTACCTACCCAAAATTATATGCTATCTAAGTCATTTTGTTGCCTTTCTCGCTTATCTATAACGTTGCTTTTAAAACGTTCTTTCAATCTTGCTTTCAAACTCTCTTTAAAAAATTTATCTGCCCCCATTTCTAAAACCTTGTTCTTAAAATGGGACCAAATGCTTGAGCATACCTTACCCAGTCGTAGAAGACATGAATATGAATTGGCTTGACTCACTTGGTGTTGGGAGTAAGTGCCACACAATCACAAAGTCCGCTGCCAAGAAAAGTGCGATTATGACAAGTGGTATTAGAGCCTTGTTAGCTCCTTGATGCATTAAGTCCGAAACGATGTCGACGATAAAATCGACACCTAAATCACAAGTCAACCGACTTACCTTGATAGAAGAGAAAAAGTAAGATCTCACATCGTTTGAAGAGGGGAACGAAGCATTTTTTATAAGGGTGTGAAAACCTCTCCCTATCATACGTATTTTAAAAACGTTGAGGGAAAGCCCAAAAGAGAAAGCCGAAAGAGGACAATATCTACTAGCGGTGGGCTTGGGTCGTTACAAATGATATCAGAGCAAGACACCGAGCGATTTACCAACGATCAGGATGTGGAAACCTCTCCCTAGTAGATTTGAAGATCTTGTATTCAAACTTTTGTAATGTCATTTTCTCCCCGATTAATATTGATTTTCACATTTATGATTGCTTGGGTTGTATAAATTGGAGCTTCTATCCGGACTCTATTTCATTTATGGTAGGTTTATGTTGGCATGAACTATTAACTCGGCCCTTTTTAGACACATTTAGACTGCACCGACATGAATGATACATAATTGTGAAATGACTTGATTTACTTTCCAACTAATAGAAGTGTCACGACCTGATTTTTAAGGTTTTGAAACTTGAACCGTGACTAAAAAGATGAAAATGAAATCAAATAAAGATAAAAATAAAATAAAACAAAAAATGAAAACCGGATAAAATTTAAATCAAAATAAAGGCAACATCAAAATTAAACATCAAAATTAAATACAAAATAGAATCCAATTACAAGACGTCTTGTTTTAATTTATTACAAAAGGAAAAAATGATTTTGAGATACAATTGTAAAGCAAAATACAAAAGACTCAAACACAAATATAGATTGACGCTCCGTAATGATCCCTCTATGACCGCACAACTCTCAAATGCTCATCCACCTTAGTCGGTAGCCCGCGAACATCTAGAAAAGAAAGTGGAAAGGGGTGAGACCCTCATTGCATCCTTAATCTAGTAGGTATCCATGTGCTTTACTTTGTGTTCTGGCGTCGCAAGTCTTTTGGGTGACAAATCTCATCTCTAGGGTGAATACTTTTCTGTTTTTAGACTTAGGTAGCTTGCTCTACCTAAGCAGTATGTAACTGGTTTCCTCCGTTGAAGCGCTATCTCGTAATGTTCCATGTCATATATTTGAGTAATTTTAAAGTATATTGTTTTTATTTTATAAATTCTTAAACAAATTTGTTGAAATTAGGAATTTATATAGAAAGGGAAGCAACTTTAGAATTCTTTTTACTTCCCATCTATCATTTTTCTCATCAGCCGGGTGGAAAGTAAATAAATTTAAATATTTTGCTCAAAAGTTGCTCAAAATATTTTGACCGTCTAGTGTTTACTGTAGCTTTTGGATCAACCTTTAGTACGAGTGAGAGAATTCTTCATTATTTTAAGAGTCTTTTTAACACCTAAAATAGTAACGGATACAAAATTAGTTTTAATACATTTGAAACAATAGATTTAAAATTTTTGTTATAAAACTGATTCTAAATTTTAATGTATTTATTATCTACCTTTCAACATTATTATATCACAATTTACATTTTTTTATTTTTATGATAATTTAGGGTCTTTCAACGTAATTAAAATATTTTTATAGTATTTTTATTTTTGTTATTTTAATTTCTTTAAAATAATCATTTTTATTATTTTTTAATTTATGATATATCCTTATATTTTCCTTACTTTCACGGCAACAAATTCTTAAGTAGTGTGGTATTTAGTTGTCTTTAGTTTTATGACAATGTTGAACTATGTTCAGATGTTACCATTTTCACTTGTTGTTGGGGAAGATTTTTTTTTTTTTTAATAATTATAGATTGATTTGTATTTGTTTGTGAGTTTTTAATATTTTTTCTAAAATTGTATCATAATTATGAATTATGGATAAATAAAAAAATTTAACCACTTGAGAACCCAACATGAAATAAAGGTTGAATTGGGTTAGGTTGTGAAAATTTTCGGGTTGAGTTGGATTATTAATTCAACAAACTCTTAGGTTGGTCCAAAAAAATCCCTCCAACACAACCTGACCATGTACATCCCTAACTTGACCTTACTTGAGTTATAATTGGAAAGACTTTGTGAAAAAATGAGTCTCTCAAAAGTCTTAGCCTTATGCTTGAGTTATAGCTTGAACGACTTTGTGAAATAATAAGAGAATGACCATGGGAGGAGATAGAGTAAAAAGATTAAAAACTCGTCCAAACTTTCTCGATCTGGTTTGCGTGGTTACCGGGTCGCTTGTAGGTAGTCAGTTCGGACTTGAGTCTACCCAGATTCACGTGCTTGACGCATGTCTGCTAGAGGTTGGGATACGTTTCTCCAGTAAAAATCACCACGTGTCGCTCCCCGGCTCCGCTACGCTCCTCTGTACGTTGGGTGAGGTGGTTTTCTCTCTCCTGCGTGTTTACAATTTTCAAGAATAAATTAGTTTCGTGTGTTCAAACCATTTTCTTTATATTTTCGTAACTTTATGCATACAACTGATTTCTTCACCAAAGTCATAGAGTTTCTATTCACCTACGCCGACGTATTTTTTCTTGAATACATAATTAATTAAAGCCGTTCAAAGATACTAAAAAATTCACGTTTTCTGTTCTTGGCCGGTTCACCCGAACTCCGATTAAACTCTGATTTCCGTCCAGAATTCCTTCAAGAAACCTATGTGAATCCTATTTTAGTTACATACCTAAAAAATTCCAGATCTATCACTCAAGAAACTCCTCAGATCTAGGTAAAATAGAAACGAGAAGGCCATAACTTTACCTTGTTTATTCTCAGATTTTCTTGCAGGGATGGGTGAATCCACCACCCAAACTCGTCCTCAAGCACCGAGAGAAGTACTGATTCGAAGTTTCTTGCCTACTCCTGAAATAGGAGTAGGGACAAAATGACCCATAAGTTGCCTTCCCCTCAACTATCTCAAGCATAATTTTCTTCTTCATCGACTTGAGCCTCGGTCTCTCAGCCTATAATAAAACTTCATGACCTAATTATTATGCATATTTTTTAATCTTAAGAAGGAAAGTAAGGGTCGTTGATACCTCCTAAGCTCGGGTGTTTCAATAACCTGGAAAACATAGTAAATTCTTAAAAACAACTTAAATCAATCCTATTCAAGGCAACATTAGCTTAAAACGAACGCAAATCAAAGCTTATTGATCTTAAAATCGAACAAAACAAAAGTGGCTGAACCAAACATGTGAATTATTGACAAAATTGATATAAACACGACTCAAATTTGGTTCTATTATTGACAAAATTGAAAGTTAAATCTCTTAAGATAATTTTTAGAGTTCATTCACACACGACTCAAATCTAGTTAAATTGTATCCAATTTTAAAACCAACTTCAATCACCAACTTCAAATCTATCCTACTTATGTTTTTTTCCTATATTATTGTTTTTTTCTTGAACAAAACTGAATTAAATTACATTATTTAAACTTGCTATCTTCATATGTTTATAAAGGGAGGAGAGATAGAGCCGATGTAGAGGGACTATGAACGATCAGTCATTGTCAATTTTGAATGTTGGGTGTTATATAGTCGTAATAAGTACGTTGGGTGTTATTGACTACACTCTCGAATTCAAGGGGAGTATTGGAATATATTTTACATAGACCTAGATTTTTTCCCTTTATTTTCACGAGATTAACAGTATATTTGATATATTTTATCTTATTTTCCGGATTTGGTTAGTAGAATGTTTTCTCTTATTGTTAGGATTTAATTTATAGTTTGGATTCTATTTAAATGTTGTGAATAAAATTGGACTTTCCATCCCACTGATGATTCTTGGATTTTCAATCTCACTTTAATTTTTCATTCTTAATATGGTATCAGAATTTTTTATTCTTAACAGTATCGTGTCAATGACTCGAGTTGTGTGCGATATTTCATCGTTGTCGTATTGCCTGGACAATCCAAAATCACTCATTCGGGCATTCATGTCGGCGTCTATTAGAACATTGCATGGCTTTACATCTCGGTGGATAACTACTTGCTCCCTATCATCATGAAGATATAGTAATCCTGCTGCAATGCCTTTAAGGATGTTGAATCTTTGCTCCCAGCTAAATACAAAGTTGTGCTTTGGAGAATGGAGAAGATAATGAAGGCTCCCTCGTCACGTGCCAATGAAGCTGCATTATTAGCCATGTCACTTTGGAAGAAAGCTAAATCTCACCGGAAAAAAAAAAGTTAGGAATATAAAGGAAGACGCTGTTAGATAAATTCCTATCTTTGAGGGAATGTGATCCTAGTTTTTAGTTACCTATTCTTGGGGTACCTTTAAACCCACGCACTTGTGAGTGGAGGGTGGAAGCGCCTGAATTAAGTTTTCCACTTTTTTCCATTTAAATATCTCAACTAATGAGGAATGAAAACAATTTGGTGTTCAGCAAATATTTCTCTCTCCTTTTCTTTTTCCGTTATTCTTTTCTTCGAAGAAGTTTTCCTTCGGCCGGTTTTTACTCCGTCGACGTTTTCCTCTCAATTGCCAGAAGTCAACAAGTGGTATTAGAGCCTGGTTTAATCCACAGGTGGTATATCATTGCAGAGGAGCCAACTTTATCAACAACCAAGTTGAATAACTCGAGTGGTTAGAGCGTCAACCTAATAACACACAGGTCTCAGGTTCTCAAGTAGAAGAAAATGCAAAGCGCGAAAATACACACATCGTGGGGTCCATCCCACACAAGCTCGCTCACTCCTTCACGCCGCCGCCGAGTGCCGGCTTCTCCATCACCGCCACAAAGAGGCCGACGCTGCGAAGACAGACGTCGAGTTGTCATCGAGCGAGTGATCAAGGAGGCGACCGTCACTATGCAATACCCGATGCTGACAAGGTCCAACTACAACGAGTGGGCCTTGTTGATGCGCGTCAACCTATAGGCGCTAGGGTTGTGGCACGCTGTCGAGCCGGGAGGAAGGAGAAACAATCAAGTACCGGGAGGATCGGCTGGCGTTTACCGCCATATTACGATCTGTGCCCCCAGCATCTCTCGATCAAGAGCACCGCGCAATCGGCCTTGGAGGGTATCAAATCCCGTCGGGTTCGTGTGCAGCGAGTGCAGGAATCCAACATCGAGCAGCTACGGAAGGAGCTCTCGGAGATCCGTTTTAAGGATGGTGAATCCGTCGATGACTTTTTAATGCGGATCACGGGACTCGCCAATAGCATCACCACTCTCGGTGGGAGCTCGAGCAGCTACGGAAGGAACTCTCGAAGATCCGTTTTAAGGACGGTGAATCCGTCGATGACTTTTCAATGCAGATCACGGGGCTCGCCAATAGCATCACCACTCTCGGTGGGAGCATCAGCGAGACAGAAATCATGAAGATACAGGTCGCTCCCGATCACCTCGAGCAAGTCGCGATTTCAATCGAGACATTACTTAATGTGAACGACCTAACGATGGAAGAGGTGACCGGACGACTGCGTAACGTCGAGCAGCAGAAGAAGAATGCCACTTCAGCTGTTGACAATCAGGGTCGTCTTCTCCTCACTGAGGAGGAATGGCTTGCACGCCTAAAGCTCCGCGACAACACCGACGAGAGCAATGAGACCTCCAGCAGCAAAGGCGGTAAGAAACCATGAAAATCTCGCGGGCGCACGCGCGGGAAAGAAGGCGATCAAAAGAAGGAGTACACTGATGGCGGGCCGATCCAGTGCTCTTCTATGGGAAGAGAGGTCACCTGAGCAAGAATTGTTGGAGCAAGCTCAAGAACAAGGAGAAGGCCGAGAAGGCCCATGTGGCTCAATCCGAGGAGGACGAGCCGGCTCTTTTCATGGTGAGTGCATCAGTCCTACCTGACGTCCCCAATTCCGATTCCAAATCATCGGAGGTAATCGACGTCGGTGTAACTTCTCCAGGGAGCGTCGAACCCAAGGAAGAGCTCTAGTTGGGCATAACAAAGGCACCGGTTAGGGAGCCAATTTAACTGAAGGAGGAGTGAGTGTTTGCTCAAATTGGTGAAAGAGGCGAGCAGCAAGAGCACCGGCGATGGGTCCTCGACACGGGGGCAACAAACCATATGAGTCGGGCCAAGTCTGCGTTCTCTGAGCTTGACTCGGGGATTCGCAGGACTGTTGAGTTTGGTGATGGCTCCGTCATCGAGATCGAAGGGCGCGACACCATTATGTTCGTCGGCAAGGGAGGCGAGCCCCACAAGCTGACCGACGTCTACTTCACCCCGAGGCTCAAGGCTAATCTTGTGAGCTTGGGTCAACTCGATGAGGTTGGTTGCCACATTTCCATCGAGCGCGGGCTACTTAAGATCCGCAATGATCAACGCCAGCTGCTCACGCAAGTTTGGTGTACGACAAACTGCCTTTACATCCTGGAGTTGGAGATAGAGCAACCGGTTAGCCTCTAGGCCAGGACCGAAGAGGTATCTTGGAGGTGGCACGCAAGGTACGGGCACCTAAACTTTCCTGCTCTACAAAAATTATACAAGGAGGAGATGGTGCATGGTTTGCCAGCAATCAAAGGCGTGAACAAGCTGTGCAACGGGTGCCTCATTGGCAAACAGAGGCGCACCCCCTTTCCGTCTCAGTCATCCTATCGCACCGGTGAGCCATTAGAGCTCGTACACGGTGATATCTGCGAGCCCATCAAACCGGTGACCCTAGGCGGCAAGACCCTCTTCCTCTTGCTGGTCGATGACAAAAGCCGCTTCATATGGCTGATCCTGCTGTAAGCGAAAAGTGAGGCGGCAGAGGCGATTAAGCGCATTCAAGCGCGAGCGGAAGTCGAATGCGGGAAGAAGATGCGAGTGCTATGCATGGACCGAGGCAGAGAATTCGCCTCAGCGAACTTCGGTAAGTACTGATGACGGTAACTAACGGCACCCGACTCCCCCAGCAGAACGAGGTGGTGGAACGCCAAAATCAAACCATCATCGGGACAGCAAGGTCATTGCTGATGACGGCCGGGATGCCTGGGAGATTCTAGGGAGAGGCGGTAATGACGACCATCTATCTCCTCAATCGGTCACCAACGCAAAGTCTCGACGGGAAGCCAGCGGTACATCATCTCCGAGTGTTCGGCTGCATCGCATACATGAAGGTAGCGCGTGTTAGGTAAATCCCTAGGTTAGAAATTCATTCCTAGGTTTTAGGTAACCTGTTTTCTATTTTCAACCCACACCATCAGAGTAGTGGGAAGTCCACGTCGAGTGGGAGGCCTCTAAGTTAGCTTTCTAGTTCTTTCCATTTTTAGGATAGGTTTGTTATTTAAATACTTTCAACTGAATCAAATAAACATGTATCGAGTCTTCAGCAAAATCTCTCTCTCTCTCCTTTATTTTTTATTTTTCTTCTGCCGTTGTTTTTTCGTCGACGCTTCTCCCAATTGCCAGAAGCCAACAAGTGGTATCAGAGCCTGGTTTATTCCATCGGTGGTATATCATTCCGGAGGAGCCAACTTTATTAACATCAAGTTGAATAGCTCAAGTGGTTAGAGTGTCGACCTAATAACACACAGGTCTCAAGTTCAAGTAGAAGAAAATGCAAAGTATAAAAATACACACATCGTGGGGTCCATCTCGAGCAGGCTCGCACACTCCTCCACGCCGCCGCCAAGTGCCGGCATCTCCATTACCGCCACAAAGAGGCCGACGCAATGATGGAGGACATCGAGTTGTTGTCGAGCGAGTGATCAGGGAGGCAACTGCCACTGTGCAGTACCCCGATGCTGACAAGGTCCAACTACAATGAGTGGGCCTTGTTGATGCGAGTCAACCTACAGGCGCAAGGGTTATGGCACGTTGTCGAGCCAGAGGAAGGAGAAACGATCGAGTATCGGGAGGAGGACGAGCCAGCTCTTTTCATGGTGTAAGTGAATCGATCTTTATCCGAAGTCCCTAATTTCGATTCCAAATCCATGGAAGTGGCTCTTTTCATGGTGTAAGTGAATCGATCTTTATCCGAAGTCCCTAATTTCGATTCCAAATCCATGGAAGTGGAGGTAATCGACGACGGCGTAACTACTCCTCTGGTGAGCGGCGAACTCGAGGAAGAGCTCCGGAGGTAATCGACGACGGCGTAACTACTCCTCTGGTGAGCGGCGAACTCGAGGAAGAGCTCCAGCTGGGCGTAGCAAAGGCACCAGCTGAGGAGTCAATTCAACTGAAGGAGGAGCGAGTGTTCGATGGGTCCTCGACACAGGGGCAACAAACCATATGACCGGGGCTAGATCTGTGTTCTCCGAGCTCGACTTGGGGATTCGCGGGACGGTGAAATTCAGCGACGGCTCCGTCGTCGAGATCGAAGGGCGCGACGTCGAGATCGAAGGGCGCGGCACCATCCTATTCATCAGCAAGGGAGGTGAGCACCGCAAGCTGGCCGGTTCTACTTCATCCCGAGGCTCAAGGCTAATCTTGTGAGCCTAGGTCAACTCGATGAGGCCGGTTGCTTTATTACCATTGAGCGACGACGGCTGCTCACGCAAGTTTGGCGCACGACAAACCGTCTTTATATCCTAGAGTTGGAGATAGAGCAACCCGTCAGCCTCTCAGCCAAAACCAGAAGTGGCACGCAAGGTACGGGCACTTAAACTTTCCTACTCTACAAAAATTACACCGGGAGGAGATGGTGCACGGTTTTCCGACAATCAAAGGCGTGAACAAGCTGTGCGACGGGTGCCTCATCGGCAAACAGAGACGCACTCCCTTTCCGTCTCAGGCATCCTACCGCACCGGTGAACCATTGGAGCTCGTGCACGGCGATATCTGCGGGCCCATCAAGCCGGCGACCCCAGGCGGCAAGACCCTTTTTCTCCTGTTGGTTGATGACAAAAGCCGCTTTATGTGGCTGACCCTGCTGCAAGCAAAAAGTGAGGCGGCAGAGGCAATTAAGCGCATTCAAGCGCGAGCGGAGGCCGAATGCGGGAAGAAAATGCGAGTGCTACGCACGGACCGAGGTGGAGAATTCACCTCAGAGAGCTTCGGTAAGTACTGTGATGAGCTCGGCATGCAACGGCAACTAACGGCGCCCTACTCCCCCCAACAGAACGGAGTGGTGGAGCGCAAAAATCAGACCATCGTCGGGACAGCGAGGTCATTACTGATGACGGCCGGGATGCGCGGGAGATTTTGGGGAGAGGCGGTGATGACGGCCGCCTATCTCCTCAATCAGTCGCCAACGCGATGTCTCGACGGGAAGACGCCACACGAGGCCTGGTTCAACAAGAAGCCAGCGGTACATCATCTCCGAGTGTTTGGCTGTATTGCATACATGAAGGTAGCACGTCCCCACCTCGCCAAGCTCGATCCCAGGGGGCTGAAAGTCGTCTTCATCGGCTACGAACCCAGGAGCAAGACATACAGACTCTATGATCCTGTGGGGGGGCGAGCTCACGTGTCTCGCGAAGTCATCTTCGACGAAAGCACCTTCTGGCAGTGGTACGACGTGATCGTAGCAGATCACAACCCAAATCAATTCACGGTGGAGTACCTCGTCACCGAGCCGGAAGAAGGAGGAGCCCAGCATCAAGAACCGTCCCCGCCGCCAGCAGCTGCACCTCCTGAACCAGTGGAGTTCGCAACACCACGGACTGCGGATTCGACGCTGGATGCCGATAACGATGATGATCTGGTGGCCAGGTACCGAAGGATGGACGACCTAGTGGGAGGAGGTGAACCACCTGGACTGGCGGCTCGCGAACTCGAACAAGAGGTGGCCGAACTACATGCCATCAGCGCAGATGAACCGGACACCTTCGCCGAAGCAGAAAGAAACCCGTGCTGGCTGAAGGCAATGTAGGAGGAGATGACATCCATCATCGAGAACCAAACGTGGAGTCTAGAGGATATGCCGCTGGGACACCAAGCCATAGGGCTCAAATGGGTCTTCAAACTGAAGTGCAACGAAAAGGGAGAAGTTGTGAAGCACAAGGCCCGTTTGGTAGTGAAGGGCTACGTCTAGAAGCAAGGAGTGGACTTCGAAGAGGTGTTTGCGCCAGTGGCAAGGTTAGAATCCGTCCACCTTTTGCTGGCAATCGCGGCACATTGCTCTTTGGAGGTCCACCACAGGGACATGAAGTCCGCTTTCCTTAATGGAGAGCTGAAGGAGACCGTATACGTCCGACAACCACCTGGCTTCCATGACAACGACAACTCGGGTAAGGTACTGCGCCTGCACAAGGCACTTTACGGGCTTCGGCAAGCACCACGAGCCTGGAACGCGAAGCTCGACAGTACCCTACTGTCACTGAAGTTCAAGCGCTGTGCCTCTGAGCATGGCATGTACACGCACGGCCACGGTGAGCAGCAACTGATTGTGGGAGTGTACGTCGACGACCTCAAAATCACTGGAGGCGACATGGAAGTCCTCGAAAGGTTCAAGAGGGAGATGTCAAAGAACTTCAAGATGAGCGATCTCGGCATACTCAGCTACTACCTCGGCATCGAAGTGCAACAGAGTACTACCGGCATCACCATCTGCCAAAGTGCGTACGCGAAAAAGGTGCTGGACACAACTGGGCTTGCGGAGAGTAACCCTACAAGGACGCCAATGGAGGCCCGGCTTCCGCTAAGGAAGGCCGGCACTACAATGACAGTCGACGCCACCAATTACCGCAGCATTGTCGGGAGCCTGCGCTATCTGGTAAATACACGCCCTGACCTTGCTTACTCAGTTGGATATGTGAGTAGATTCATGGAAGCACCTCGGGAGGAGCATCTTGTAGCTGTCAAGCGCATCCTGCGCTATGTGGCTGGAACCAGAGGCTGGGGTGTGAGATACAGCGCAGGGAAAGGAAAGACGAAGCTGGAGCTGGTCGGCTACAGTGATAGTGACATGGCCGGTGATGTTGATGATCGTAAGAGCACTAGCGGGATGATCTACTTTCTCTCAGGCGGCGCGATCTACTGACAATCAACAAAACAAAAGGTAGTTGCTTTGTCTTCCTGCGAAGCAGAATACATCGCCGCTTCGACGGCGGCAACACAGAGGATCTGGCTTGCGCGACTGATGAAAGAACTCATCGGAAGAGAAAGCGATCCACCAATGCTATACGTGGACAACAAAGCTACGATCTCCCTGATCAAAAATCCAGTTTTGCATGACCGGAGCAAGCACATAGAAATCAGATTCCACTACATCCGAGAATGTGCAGATCGAGGGCTCATCAAGATTGATTTCATCCGAACAGAGGAACAGCTTGGAGACATTTTCACCAAGTCCCTGGCGCGGGTAAAATTTGAAGAACTACGCTCAAAGATCGGAGTTCAAACAATATGGTAGACATATACCATAGGGCTTTAGGAGGAGATTGTTAGGTAAATCCCTAGGTTAGAAATTCATTCCTAGGTTTTAGGTAACCTGTTTTCTATTTTCAACCCACACCATCAAAGTAGTGGGAAGTCCACGTCGAGTGGGAGGCCTCTAAGTTAGCTTTCCACTTCTTTCCATTTTTAGGATAGGTTTGTTATTTAAATACTTTCAACTGAATCAAATAAACATGTATCGAGTCTTCAGCAAAATCTCTTTCTCTTCTTTATTTTTTATTTTTCTTCTGCCGTTGTTTTTTCGTCGACGCTTCTCCCAATTGCCAGAAGCCAACAAGTGGTATCAGATGGTGTGGGTTGAAAATAGAAAACAGGTTACCTAAAACCTAGGAATGAATTTCTAACCTAGGGATTTACCTAACAGCGCGTCCCCACCTCGCCATGCTCGATCCCAGAGGGCCGAAGGTCGTCTTCATCGGCTACGAACCCGAGAGTAAGGCGTACAGGCTCTATGATCCTGCGGAGGGGCGAGCTCACGTGTCGCGCGACGTCATCTTTGACGAAAGCACCTTCTGGAAGTGGAACAACGTGACCGAGGCAGACCGAAACTCAAATCAATTCACGGTGGAGTACCTCGTCACCGAGCCGGGAGAAGGAGGAGCGCAGCATCAGGAACCGTCACTGCCACCAGTAGCTACATTGGGCACGCCTATTCCAACCCCAACCACAACTCCGGCTGCACCCCTTAAACCAGTGGAGTTTGCAACACCACGGACTGCGGATTCGACGCTGGATGCCGATCACGATGATGATCTGGTGGCCAGGTACTAGAGGATGGAAAACCTACTGGGAGGAAGTGAACCACCTGGACTGGCGGCGCGCGAGCTCGAACGTGGAGTCTGGAGGACATGCCGCGGGGACACCGAGCCATAGGGCTCGAATCGGAGTTCAAACAAGATAGAGATACAATAGGGCTTTAGGAGGAGATTGTTAGATAAATCCCTATCTTTGAGGGAATGTGATCCCTAATTTTTAGTTACCTATTCTTTAGGTAACTTTAAACCCACACAATTAAGGTGAGGGAGAGTACACGTCGAGTGGAAGCGCCTAAATTAAGTTTTCCACTTCTTTCTATTTTTAGATGTATTTTGTTATTTAAATATCCCACTAATGAGGAATGAAAACAATCGGGTCTTCAGCAAATATTTCTCTCTCCTTTTCTTTTTCCGTTATTCTTTTCTTCGAAGAAGTTTTCCTTCGGTCGATTTTTACTCCGTCGATGTTTTCCTCTCAATTGCCAGAAGTCAACAGACGCGTTTGAATTGGTCTCACACAATAGGAGACGAAACCTAGATTGTAACAGTTCAAACCTATCGCTAACAGATAAAGAGTGTTTCGTTCTCCTCCCCAACTAATGTGGGATCTCACAATCCACTCCCCTTTGGGCCTTTAAACTTTCTCTTTCGAGCTTTCCCTCAAGGTTTTTAGAATGCGTGGAAGATTGTGAAGGGTGCTATGGTGGTAGCACGTGGCACAAAATCTGGAACCTTATACAACACTGCAGAGTGTATGAACATGGTTGCTATTGTTGAGAGTTCTTCAAATTCAAGTCTATGGCACAATAGACTTGGACATTTGCGCGTCAAAGGAATGAAGATGCTAGCTGCGAAAGGAGTTTTAGAAGGTCTGAAATCTGTTGATATGGTTCCTTGTGAGAACTGCGTTATGAGCAAACAGAAACAAGTTAGCTTCACAAAGGTTGCTAGAGAATTGAAGAATGTGCAGTTGGAAATGGTCCACATTTGGGACTGCCTCCAGTTCCATCACTTGACGGATCAAAGTTCTACGTCACCTTCATCGATGATTTCAGTAGGAAGGTATGAATTTATTTCCTGAAACACAAGTCAGATGTGTTTGTCTACTTCAAGAAGTGGAAATCTGAAGTTGAAATTCGGACCCGCTTGAAAATCAAATGCCTGAGGTCTGATAATGGAGGAGAGTATGACAAGTCAAAATTCAAACCATTTTGTGCAGCTGAGGGAATTAGATTAACAAGGATAGTTCTCGGTAAAACAAGACAAAATGGTGTTGCTAAAAGAATGAACAGAACATTGAATGAGCGGGCAAAGAGTATGAGGATTCATTCTGGATTGTCAAAGACATTTTAGGCCGATGCTGTAAATACAACAGTCTACTTGATCAATACAGGGTCGTCAGTGCCCTCGGAGTTCAAGTTGCCAGATGAAGTATGGACAGGAAAAGAACTCAAGTACTCTCACTTGAGAACTTTTGCCATAAGAGTACAAGTTGTCAGAGGTGGAGTAAGGTTCCAAGACAACGAAGCAAGTGGGAGTTGAGGTTGAGTTGCGGAAAAATTCACCTAGTGATGTTGTAGCAGATTCTTAAGAAACTCCTGAGACTATTGCGAGGTACCAAAGGTGGAGCAAGGTTCCAAGACAACGAAGCAAGTGGGAGTTGAGGTTGGGTTGTTGAAAAATTTACCTAGTAATGTTGTAATAGATACTCAAGAAACTTCTGAGACTGTTGCAGAGAAATCAACGGTGGAGCGAGTGACACCTTAGGTGGTGTTGAGAAGATAATCCAGAACTATCAGAGTACCAAATATTATGTACCTTCATTACACTATCTGTTGCTAACTTTGATGAAGGGGAGCCAGAGTCCTTTGAAGATGCCCTACAGTTGGAGGATACGACCAAGTGGGAGCAAGGCATGGATGATGAGATGAATTTGATGTCTATGCTTCATATGGATGACAGACTATCTAAAATAATTAGGCAAGAAGCTGTGCGAGAAAATTCTTTATACAGATAGTCAGAGTGTCATACAATTGGTGAAGAACCCGACCTATCATTAAAAAACAAGACACATCAGAAGACGATATCATTTCACTCACAGGTTTATGGAAGAAGGTGATATATGTTTGGAGAAGATAGATGGTTCAAAGAATTTAACAGACATGTTGACAAAATGTGTTGATGTTAGAAAATTGAGATTATTCAAAACCTTAATTGATATGATGCAGCGAAGATGCTGATGATCGTTTATGAATGAAATTCTTGGTTGACTAGATCAGTCTCCAAGTAGGAGAATTGTTAGGATATGGAGACGGCTGCTTATTTATAGCTTAGTCAACCGTTATACATAGTAAAACTATATATAGTAAATGACATATGAAGTAAATGGTCACAAATAGTAAATAACTATGTAGGGTTAAAAGCTAAATTCGGTAAACCTATACATGGTTGATGATTATATCTAGTAAAGCTATATAAATAAATTTGAACCAAATATATCCCTTAGGAGTGATTTGAAGATGTAATTTCTTTTTGTATTCTCTATATTGTCTCGTACTGTACGTGCCTGAAGTCATCAATATAAATCTTTAGCCAATATTCTTCGTTGTATTTTCTCTCTCCTGTTTTTGTGTTCATCTAGGCCGAGTGTGTGGGTTGTTGTGCGATCCTTACAAAACTATGAGTCAGACTAAAGTCGAAGGGGATTGATTCAATTTTTGTGTAATTCATTATCATATACCATAAAAATAAATGTAATTCAACATGTCAAATAAGTACAAGAACAAACAATCAACGATGGTTTTGTACATGCTTCTTGTTTAATATGATTCTATGGCCTCCATCAATATCTTGTCAATCCTTTCCACATCTTGGTTGTACACTAGCTGAAGTCCACAACCTCGTACAGTCATGTCTGGGGTATCAGCTTCAATAGTAGCCCAAATATGAGACCTATGACGAAGAATGTTGCCATATGTCTGTCTTGGGCTGTAATAGAGCCAAAGGAATTGTCGTTCATGTAGCCAAATGAATCTATCCTCAGTGATAGTATGAATGTGAATTGGATGGATTACTCCATTATCAACTGCAAATTGACAAAGAAGTTCATGCCTTGAAGTTGAACGAAGATTGTTGAGAATTGCCGTTGGATGCTTGTTGATTTGGAAAATTGCGCACACTACAAACCCCATCCAATCACTATTAGTATACAAACTTGGAGGCAATTGGATGGCTGTATGATTCTTTTCGGATTGTTGATTAAACAACTCAGGAATGTTTCGTCTTGGAACAACGAAGTCGAATGTTGTGCCAAATCGATCCTGCATGAGAGAAAATGTTAACTGTTAAGAATCACGAAGCTTCACAATGGTATGATATTTTCTTTCCTTACTTATAAACCCATGATCATTCCTTTAATTAGCCAACGTTGGACGCCCTCCCTCCCAACAATCCACCCCCTCGAACAAAGTATACCATAGAGCCTCCCCTTTTACTTTTGACTACAACTTTGAGGCTCACAACTTCTTTGTTTGACATTTGAGAATTCTATTGACATGGCTAAGTTAAGGGCATGACTTTGATACCTGTTAGGAACCACGAACCTCTACAATGGTATGATATTGTGTCACTTTGATCATAAGCTCTCGTGGCTTTACTTTTGGTTTCCCCAAAGGGCTCATACAAATAAAGATGTATTCTTTACTTATAAACTCATGATCTTTCCCTAAATTAGCCAATGTGGGACTCCCTTCCAACAATCTTCGACATTAACTACTAAGCTCAAAGCCTTTACCTGTTAAATTTGTATCAAATAAATCTCTAAACTTATTCTAGTGTAAGACAAGAAGAAAGATACCTTTAAATCAAGGAAAGAAGGAATGGTTTCTTTGAGTTCCAAAAGGTGGTTCCTTTCCATTGTATTTGCTGTAAGAGTTGAATCATGAGGATAACCATTTGAATTTTGTTCCTCTATCCACTTTTCCATACACAAATCATCTTCCATTTCAGCTTCCTTTTGCTTTGGATCATACTTATGAAAATGTATCATCCTTATCATGGATTCAACATAAACTTGGTCATAAAATTCATGCAAATCAGCTGGCGAACCCATCACATTGTTTATCATTGTGTTGATAAGCCCTTCAACATCATGTTTATAAGCTAGACGTGCACCACAAACAACAGCCTTCAAGGATGAGTTATTATTGCATACGAACGAAACACAAAGATGCCTCCATTGATTCAATCGATATGGATAAACCGCTCGAGGCTCGAAAAACACCCAAAGTTGATGAGAATCATCGAACAATCCTTTGGTTAAGTAAAGAATTGATTCTCGTTGCATTGTGTATTCATCATTTTCCACTTGGTAAGAGAAGGAATGAGCATTTGGTGAGTTCTCGTCCACTGCAAATACTACAAAAAAGGCTAACCCCATCCACTTCTTATCCTTATGCAAATTTGGAGGTATTTTGATTGTGACTTTTGGCTTCTTTAGTTGAAGATTGAACCAAGTTCTTGAGATTTCTTTTCGAGGAAAAACGTAGTATTCACCATAAAGCTTCAGTTCCTATATGAAGAAATGGAAAGAGTTAATGCAAGAGTTAATTTAAGTATTAAGCATTGATTAATACATAAGAGGTTAATAAACTTTCTTCTCAAATTAAGCAACTACTAGCAAATCTTTCTAATGACATGGTTAAGTTAAGGACATGGGTCTGATACTATGTTAGGAATCACGACTCTCCATAGTGGCATGATTGTCCACTTTGAGTATAAGTTCTCATGACTCTACTTTGGGTTTCCCCAATGGTCTCATTTCATTGGAGATGTATTCCTTGCTTATAAACTCATGATCATCTCCTTAATTGGCGGAGGTGGGACTCCCCACTAACAATCATCAACAAATAAAGCACTCAAAACTTCCAATTTCTAAATAAATAAAAAAAAAATTTAACAGATAAGGTTGTTTTTTTCTCTAAAATCTCATCGATTATGACCCACGGTCGAAATATGTCGAAACAAGTAAAAGAAGCAAAGGAACAACTTAAGGGGAGTGATCTTTTAGAGCAAAAAAACCTTAAGCACTTAGCTTTTCAATTCTATTTGTTGTTGTTGTGAAAAAAAAAGCATACATTTCGTGAAAAAAAAGCATATATTTCGTGAGTATTTATAGTGGAGAGAGCACTAACTAGCTTCTTAAACTTTCTCCTCGAATGACTAACAATCTTCTTAACTAAAACATAAAACTTGGTCCACAGTTTGGCAACTACTACTCATTCTCCTGTAGTTATTTCATAAGTTAGTAACTTATTCTACTTAAGTCTACTAACCATTCTCCTAAAATTTTTCCTCAGTAATTTATTCTACTAAGTCAAATTTATAAGCTCACCGTTTTAAATATCTTTGTAACAATTGTAAAGATTATGTGAAATTGAAAGCTAAAGAGATAAAAGAAGAAGTATAGAGAGAAACCTCAAAAGTTCTTAGAAGCATTGCTTTGAGGTTTCGTTTTAACATGATAGAGTAATCACTTTCAGTTTCCTCGGCCTCAGCAGCTGCAATCATACTGGTGGAACCATCTTCTATAGCCTCCGGTGGTGGTTTACTAGCTCGAAGTCTTGGAAATGATCCAATTGTCCTAAACACAATGCATTAACAATGTAAAGAATTTGAGTGAGTGAGAGAGAACAAGACAACAATTTTTTTATACTATCTAATTAGTAGAAAAATACTATTCTTGATAGACAAATCGAAGTGTGAACGTATAGGGTTTTAGGGCATGTTTGAAAGTGATTTTCGTAGCAAAACCTCCCCTCGAACATTCTATGACTACACCTTCGATCAAGGATTCTATTGACATGACTAACTTAAGATAAAGGACATGACTCTAATATCACCCGATAGAAATAGTGGATATCTACAATGGTATGAAATTGTCCATTTTGAGCATAAGCTCTAACAACTTTATTTATTATTTCCTCAAAAGATTTCGTACCAATGGAAATAGTTGTTGAGAATTATTGGCAGAGGAGTACCACATCAGCTAATTAACGGGTTAATCGTGGGTTTATAAGTAAGGAATACTATCTCTATTGGTACGAGACCTTTTGGGGAAACAAAAAACAAAGCCATGAGTGCCTATGCTCAAAGTTGACAATATCATACCATTATGAAGAGTCGTGGTTCCTAACATGGCATTAGAGTCATGCCCTTAACTTAGTCATGTCAATAGAATCCTCAAATGTCAACCAAAGAAGTTGTGAGTCTCGAAGGTGTAGTCAAAAGTGACTCAAGTGTCGAACAAAGGGTATACTTTGTTCGAGCGCTCCAGAGAAGAAGTCGAGCCTCGATTAATGGGAGGCTATTCGAGGGCACCATAGGCCTCAGGGGAGGCTCTTTGGTGTATTTGTTCAAGAGGAGGATTGTTGGGAGAAGAGTCTCACATCGGCTAATATCATACCATTGTAGAGAGTCGTGAACAATACTGTCCCTTACTGTTGGATTCCAACAAGGGAGAGAGTCCGAAATAGCAAAAAACCAAGCTCGAGATGGAATTGAATTACCTTTGCAATGCATTTAACCACGAAGTCTTGTAACGAGCTCCACCATCCACCAAACTAGAAACATCAACACGATTTTGACGATTCAAAATATGATCAACAATCGACGTATGATATTTTCCCGGAGATCCAAAAAGGGCTTTGATAATCTTCCCAATAAAACTCCCAGCATTTTGTTCATAGATTATCGATGCACCACACCATTTCACCTTCACAAAAGGGTTATCAGTCACTATTGAAACATCAATGCAACAACATTGGTTCAACCACCCTTCAATCCTTCTCATTGGAACATAAAATACCACAAGCCCCACAGGTGATTGCAATTCATCTTTGTTTCCATCAAAAACTAGGGCTGATTTCAAAGGACATTCATCTGTTTCCATTCGGATTATGAAATCACAAGTAATCTTTGAATTCTCGTTCCATTGATTGTTTTGAACTTCAAAAGTAGCCCCTAAAGCAATGCCAATTCTTGCATTTTCTTCAGATATGTAATCTGGTGGACAATGGGCTGTGATTGAGCATCCATATCTTTTATCATCAAAGCATGCTATGAAGTTTGGATAGGGAATTAGAAAAAAATACTTTTCTTGTTGCCATGTGAGTACCTGAAAAAAAAAAAAAAGGGTTAGGTTATCAATTTTGTTATCGTAACGCTACGAGTTTCGGATTCATTGTGGTTTAACATGATAACAAAGAACTAGCATCTTCGTATCTTCACTTCACTTTGGCATAAATCTTTAACGTTTTTCTTTTAGTTTTATTTAAAAGGTCTCGTATCAATAGCAATATGTTATCTCACTTTGGTATCGTTCCAATAGAAAGCTTATTATTTGAGCTTAGTTCTAATTTGACTTCTATAATTTGATTAAACTTCACAAGTCGTCTCCGAATCATTTTCTATCCCCACCCAAAAACTCATGATACTGTCTGTGAGTTAATAAGCTTGACTTAGCAAAATAAATTATTAATTTGGAGTAATTTATGTTTAGGAAAATTGTTAGTCTTTAGTTAAGAATTGTTAGTAGTTGCTAACTTGTGGAGAAAGTTTAGAAAATTTATTAGTGTTTTCTCCTCTATAAATACTGATCAGATGTATGTTTTATTCACAACAACAAAAAGAATTGAAAAACATAAGTGCTTAAGGTTCTTCTATTAAAAGGATTTCTCCTCTCAAGTTGTTCTTTCTACTTAATATATTTGTTTCGGTATATTTCAATCGTGGTCATATCCAACACTTTTTTCTTCGTTTTTTTTTTTTTTACACATCCTTAATTCTAACCTAGTTATGTAAATGGAAAACATGTATTAACAAAACATTTGTACTCATGATGGTAGTAACTTTGAATGACAAAAGACAAATTTGAAGGTTAAAAGAGTCAAAATCGAACTCCTACAACATGATACTTTGTAAAACCACAAAGACTAAATTGAAATTAACGCTCACAATTTTAACCAACAAAAAGAATTCGTATGCGAAAAAAAAAAATACAAAGAAAGAGACTAAACTGTAAACGTTAAAGCATCAAATTGAAACTAAACTCAAGAATCAAATTGAAACTAAACTTAAGAATGATATGAAAAAAAGATGCAAACCTCGATGTATCGTTGAGACATTGTCCTTAGATGAATGGCAGAAAGACCAAGTTGATCAATTTTGTAGCTTCCAGCTGGTTCAGTGGATATAGGACAACGAATAAAAGTAATCCCCATTTCACTCGAAGGAATATGTTTCTCTTGATTGTAATATTCTTCAAGCGAAACACAATCCCTTGCTTCCACGTCTCTAACACTAAGTGGAAGCTTCGGCAAAGATCGAAGATTCGAACATTCAACCAAAAACAAATCTCTCAAATTCACAAGATGAGAAATACTTTGAGGCAATATGGTGAAATGATTTTGGTTTAAATGAAGAATTTGCAAAGAACACAAACTACGAAGATCATTAGGCAAATCTCCATCCCACAAATTACAATCACTTAGATTCAAAACCCTCAAAGAACAACCAAAACTAAAGCAATTGGTCAATTTCAACCCTTGAGAATTTGAAAATTTTCTCGAGAGATTCCAACAAGGAAATAATGATTGAATGAACTTACGAGACAAACCTTGACAATTTAAAATTTCAAGATTTGTCAAGAGTTGAAGAGACAATGGAGCTTGAGTTATACAAGTACTAGTAACATCAAGCTTCTCCAAGCAAGAAATATTGCCTAAGCTCTCCGGAATGCTATCAATTTTTGAGCACCCATGCAAATTGAGTATCTTCAACGATGTCAAACAGCCAATAGTGCTTGGAAGTTTAACAAGATTGGTGCAATTTTTGAGATTTAATATCACAAGTCCTGTCAAATGACCTATTGATTGATGCAAAACTTTAATGGATGTTCCATCTAAATGAAGCTCTAATAGATTGTTCATGTTTCCTGAGATTTTGGGGAAGTTTTTGAGGCTTGAACAGCCTGAAAGCACCAAAATATTGAGAGATTCTAAGGAAATATTGAAGGGAATGTTTGATAATTGCTTGCAATCTTTGAGATCCAATTGAATTAGATGATTTAGAGACCCTAAAGATTGGTGTAATTGGTGTAATCTTACACAGCCACTCAAGACTAATCTTTCAAGATTTGGAACCCTAGAAAAATCAGGGGTTTTGGAAAGGAATTTGGAGTCACTTAGGTTTATAACTTTCAATGTATCCAATCTCTGCAAAGAAAAAAAGAAGTAATTTCATCATTTTGGGACTTTTTATAGCGTTTTTTTAAAGCTATAATAGAGTATAAATGTAACGACCCAAGCCACCGCTAGCAGATATTGTCCTCCGTGGGCTTTCCCTTACGGGCTTTCCCTCAAGGCCGTCTGCTAGGGGAAGGTTTCCACACCCTTATAAAGAGTGTTTTGTTCTCCTCCCCAACCAATGCGGGACATCACAATCCACCTCCCTTCGAGGCCCAGCATCTTTAATGGCATACCGCCTCGTGTCTACCCCCCTTCGAGGAATAGCGAGAAGGCTGGCACATCGTCCGGTGTCTGTCTCTGATACCATTTGTAACGACCCAAGCCCACCGCTAGCATATTTTGTCCTCTTTGGGTTTTCCCTTACGGGCTTCCCCTCAAGGCTTTAAAACACGTCTGCTAGGTGAAGATTTCCACACCTTTATAAAGAATGTTTTGTTCTCCTCCCCCAACCAACGTGGGACATCACAATAAAACTTAGCTAAAATTTAGGGTTTATGTACCTTTGAATCTTTCCAAAGTTGGTGAATGGAGCTACTAGGGAGCTCAAGCTCCAATAGGTTTGTGGGATGGAAATTTGATGGTAAGAACTTTAAAGGGTATCCATGCCAATTGAGGAACCTTAGCTGGTCGGAGAGGTACTCAAGATCTTGAGAAAGATGAACATTGTTGAGTTTTAATACTCTTAGATTGGTCATTGCCTTAAAGGAGTTGGCATTCAAGTGTGACTCTCCCTCTTCATCCAAATCCATCATTATGCCTTCAATTGCTTCTGTTCCCTAAGAAAATCATGAGAGATACAAAAAAAAAGATTAAAACAAGTAATATTTGTCCAAAGTTTAGATAGATCATTGAAAGAAAATGCAAGGAGAAATGTGTTGTGCAAAAATGAAACTAAAATCGATCGCACTCACATACCCAGAAACAAAAATTAAACAAAGAGACAAAATGTACGTAGTAACATCGGGATGGTAAACTTTACAGCGGCCAGAGGTTTATATTGATGACTTCAAGTTACAGGTAATTCTTCTTAAAAACTACATTCGAGAATATACCCACTCGATCTACATTCGAGAACACGAGAATATACCCACTCAATCTAATGAATCTCTAATGTATAAGATAAATTTACAGTTTAAGAACATACTGTTAGGATCACACAACTCACACACTTGATTTAGACGAAGAACACGAAAAACAAAAACGAGAAAACACAGGGAGAAATATAAGTGGTAACACCAGGATGATAAGCTCCACAACGACTATGAGTTTATATTGATGACTTCAAGTTACAATGAATCCATTTTAAAAACGACATATGAGAATATATAAAAATTCATCTTAAAAACTAAATACGAGAATAGTTTTTTTTTCAACTCTTGCAAACTTAACCTATAAGTAAACATCAGACTTCACAACCTAATACAATATACGTGACATAAAAGTAATAATTCAGGAATGATAAACTTACAAAAGACAATTCATATCAAACGAGTTGTAATTTAACCTAAAAACAGTACCTGATCATGGCTAAGAGCGAGATTCACGTCCTCACGAAGCCACAATCTACTTCGTTTTTCTGGCTCATTCGGAAAGTTTTGACGAACAATTTCTTGACCCATTTCTTGAATCAAATCATGCATTTGAATCTTATCATGTGGTGCAGTAATAAGAGACTTCTCCTCCAATATTTCTAGCCCAAGAACAGCTAGAAATCCAAAGCTTTGAAGAATTTCAATTGCTTGTCTCTTACTCTTCCTCTTGAAAAAACATGCAATGTCTAGAAAAATCTTTTGTTCACTCTTCTCTAACATATAATAACTTATCTTCAACTTTTCAAGAATTTCCATATCACGAACATCCTTCAACTTAGCCACAGCATTCTCCCAATCCTTCATTGGTTTATCACGTAAAGCCGATCCAAGAACCTCAATAGCTAATGGAAGCCCTCCACAATAGTCTACAACTTTGCATGAAAGATCAAAAAACCCCTTCTTTGAATGATCTTCTCTAAATGCCTTTTGTGAAAATAGCTCAAGAGCTTCATCAATATTAAGCCCTTCGACGTTGTATCGTCTTTCGATACCATGCGATATTAGGAGATGTTCATCTCGTGTCGTGACGATGACTCGGCTTCCTGGTCCGAACCAATCATAATCGCCTGCTAATTGCTCGAGCTGGCTTAGATGGTTGATATCGTCGAGGATTATAAGAGCTTTTAGATTGCTTATTCGTCTCTTGATCAATGTAGCTCCATCACAATCAGGGATCTCTATGTTTCTTTTCATTAGGGTTCCTGTTAGAAGCTTTTCTTGTAATGAAGCTAAGCCTTCTTTCTTTAAAGCTTCTTTGACATTGTCTAGAAAATAACATCCTTCGAACAAATGGGATACACTTTTGTAAATGATTCTAGCGATGGTGGTCTTGCCAATTCCACCCATTCCCCATATCCCAACAAAACGCTTGTCATCTAACCCTATTCCTAAAAGCATGTTTACTTGGTGTAATCTTGAGCTGATTCCGACTAGTTTGTCATCGTATCGAAACAAGTCGGGTCGTAATTTGTTGAAGACATGCTTCACAACTTCATTGATGGTCTCTTCTTCTTTCCTACAAACAAATTTTCGTATAACCATAACAAATAATGGTATTGTTTGATAATCATTTGATTTTAAAAATTTTGCTAAAAGATCATCACTAGCCCATTGAGACCAAACTCAATAATTGTGAGAGCCCGATTATCAAAACGACTAATTAGCCTACTTAGAGTTCGAGCCAATTGTTTAGATGTTTGTAAGTATTTAGAACTTTTAGAATTAAATAGAATATCTTAGAAAGTGGTAGATACGCTCCACTCCCATCACGTTTGTATCAGAAAAACAAAGTGTAATCTCTTTTTGATTGGTTTTAATAAAGAATGTGTGTGAGTTTTTTCCACAAAAGAGTTAGTGTTTAACAAAATGTATATGCATATATACACAGATATTGTTGATGATCTTGGGTTTATAAGTAAGGAATATATTTTCATTGGTACGAGATCTTATATCGAAATCAAAAGCAAAGTCGTGAGTACTTCGGCTAAAAGTGGACAATATTATACCAACTCAAATTTGACATTTTTTAAAATTAAATACGAAAAAAGGATGAAAAGGGGAGACCAAAGAGGAAGAATGCCCGAGTTCAAGAATAAAAGAGAAATGAAAGCGAAAACTCACTCTTATTTGGCTACCTAACCTAAACTCAACTCATTCCTAACCTAAACTCAACGAGTTTTTTTTTAACATTTCTACTAACTTTTCTCTCTTTTTCTATCATATCTTTTCTTTCTCTACGTTTTTTCTTTGAGGTTTCTCTCAAACTATTTTTTGTCTAGAAAATTACGAAAAACCAAAATTATTATAAAATAACAGAATTCATAAAGTTTTCATTTATTTCGACTCAATTCAACACAAGCTCAAGCCCACCACTAGCATATATAATATTATCCTCTTTGGGCTTTCCTTTCTGGACTTCCCGTTTTTAAAACGCGTCTGCTAAGGTTTCCACACCCTTCGTTCTCCTTTCGAACCGATGTAGGATTTCACAATCCACCCCCCTTCGGGGCCCATCGTCCTCACTACCACTCTTCCCTTCTCCAATCGATGTGGGACCCACCAATTCACTCTTCTTCGGGGCCCAACATCCTTGCGGACACACCGCCTCGTGTCCACCCCCTTCAGGGCTCAACCTCTTCATTGGCACATCACCCAGAACCTAACTCTGATACAATTTGCAACCGCACAAGCCCACCGCTAGCTGATATTGTCCTCTTTGAGTTTTTTTTTTTTTTTTTTTTTACATTCCTACTAACTTTTCTCTCTTTTTCTATCGTATCTTTTCTTTTGCTCCGTTTTTTCTTTGAAATTTCTCTCTAACCTTTTTGTTTTTTTTTTCTAAAACCAAATTTAATATAAAGTGATTGAACTACCATTTTATACCACAAAGAGAAATTTTAAAGAAAAAAATAAATAAGTAAAGGAAGGTAATAATTGAATAACTTACTGTTGTTCTTGGAGATGCCATCCAGACAAATTACCAACTTCAAACATAGAATCCCTCCACCTTTGAACTTCTTCAAACCCAACATTCTCTTCATGTTCATTAAACGGCTTCTCAAAGTTCCCCTTCTGCTTCCTCACATGGGCTGGATCTATTTGGTAAAATATTGGAAGAACCAACTGATCCCTCACCTCCTTATACATTTCAATCTTCGCCAATTCCTTCATCGAAACTAAATCCCCATAGTTCTCCGAGAAAACCACGATCGATGACCTCGATTCTTCGATCGCTGTCAGCTTCTCCGTTAGCATCTTACCTTCGTTCTCGTTCTCGTTCTCGTCTCTGTAAACTATGATTCCTTGAGATGTCAGGGCTTTGTGGAGATCGGCGGCAAAACCGCTACCGGTGTCTTTGGCTCGGTGGCTGATATAAACGTCGTAGTTTCGTTTCGGAGGAGAAAATGATACTATTGAGGCTACTCTCTCCATGATTGCAGGAGACGCCATTGAAGGCTGGTGAGAGCTTCTCTGACAGAACAAAATGGATTCCAATGGCTTATAAGAAAATTTTAAATGGGAATTTGAATGGATGGTCTAAATGGGTTTCAAGTCTATTATTGTGTTCAAATTTAATATTCCTTTCATCTTTTGATGCTTTAAACTTTTTAAATGAGTTTTTGGATCCCCCACTTATTATTTTACCTATACACACACACATATATATATATCTCATCATATCATTTTTATATTTTATAATTAAAGAAATTACAGATCTCTATAATGGTACGATATTGTCCACTTTGAGCGTAAGCTCTTATACGCTCAAAGTCTCCTTGAACAAAGTACACCTTTTATTAGATACTTGAGTCACTTTTGACTACACCTTCAAGGCTCATAGCTCTCATGGCTCCTCGAAGTACACCCTTTGTTCGATACTTGAGTCACTTTTGACTACACCTTCGAGACTCACTTCTTTATTCGACATTTAAGGATTCTATTGATATGACTAAGTTAAGGGCATGACTCCGATACCATGTAGGAATCACGACTCTCTACAATGGTATGATATTGTCCACTTTGAGCATAAGTTCTCATGATTTTGCTTTGGGTTTCCCAAAAGACCTCATACCAATGGAGATGTATTCCTTACTTATAAATCTATGATCATTCTCTAAATTAGCCAATGTGAGACTCCTTTCCAACAATCATCAACACACTATCTTTATTGGTATGAGATTTTTTGAGAAAATAAAAAACATAAGCCCGTCCTCGACTCGAACCGATGCTTAAAATGGATAATATTATACCATTGTGGAGGTTTACTATTTTTCGTCGATTTGATATAGTAAATCTCATAGGTTGAGTATGTTGATATGTTGACTATACATATATATGACTCATAGGAACTTTATATCATGAAAGGAATTGAAGTATGATTTGCATCCTAACTATTTATGATGATTTGAAACTACGGAATTTCATGCTTGTTGTATATCACGAGCATTGGGATACTTCCCCAGCATACTTAGTATGGATGGATATGATACACACTTCTTTCTCTTTGTGGCTTTCGACAGCATGAGCATGTGCTAACCCATAGTCAGCCCACAAGTACATACATGAGCCTACTTGCTGGGTTAATATGCAAGCACGTGGATTGTGTATAGAGAAGTACTACACATCTAACTTGCCCGAATTGAAAAGGTAAAGCCCAAGAAACAGTTTACGAAAATATAGGTCCCCACCATGAACCATGATTGCATGTAATTGCATTTTCCAACCCTCGATAAATATAATATATCTAAAACTCAATAAGTGATAGGCTTTTTCGTGATAAACTTTCATTAGTGATAGGTTTATGAGTGACCAATAAGACTTAAAATTGTGTCATATTTGAGACAAATTTGGGGCAATTGGTTTCACCCACCGATGAGGGCATTGGTTTTAATATTTGTAGGTATGTGGTCATCGTGGTGGGCAATGCCTCCCTTTTGGCTCTCTCAGCCTTTGACTTTGTTAGCATGATTTAAGGAGGTGGCGACAAGGAAAATACTAAACTAAGTTATCATGTTTGGTCTTTTTTTTATTTCATATTTAGCGACAGCCATTCAAAGGTTTTAAGGTTTTTCTGACTTATTTTTGGTATTTGGACTTTTGTCTCTCAATTCTAAATCTCTGACATCCTTATCTTTAAGGTTTTCAAAAATTAAGGTAAACTAAATTTTCTTCATATGACCAAACTACCCCTCTTAATTATTTATGATTTCAATACACATTTACTTTTTTTTTTACTTCAATTTTTTAGTATCACATCATTTGTATAATAAATAAATACATTTTATTTCTTTTGTGAAAGTAATAATGTTTTATTAGTCATAGACTTTTTAAATTTAAATGACGGGACTCGTGGCTGAAAACATGTCATTGTTATTTTAAAAGATAAAAATTAATAAAATAAGAACGTTTTTAAGTTAAGTAAAGTAGCGTTTTATTTAAGTTCTTTTAAAACGGTTGGAAAGTCGATGTGAATACTTACACAAGTCCAAAACTATATTAAAACCATTGAAATTACGATTAGATATATAACTCGTTACAGAGAGAACGAAAGCACAATATATATACATGAGGCCAATAGACCCACACCGCGACCAATAACCCTACGTCCTCTAAATTAGTCTATTAAGGAAAAACTAGCTTAAAATCAGTGAAATTTGAACAAAATTAATCTTAAAGTTGAATCGAATTGGATCGAATGGGAGTAGATGAACCTAATCATTCTAATTGAATCAAACTAGATCGAACCGAACCATTGAACTAGATACGATCAAATTGTGAAATAATACTACTTTGTAAACTGCGTGTATGGATCTCTAGCTTCTACGTGAAACCTCCTAGAGGTAAAATGTTGCGTGCGCACTTGAGATAACAACACACTCTCTCTCAGTTGAGTACATACCTGCTAAAACACCGATGACAACTAATCCTCAACAAAATACCTACATGAACGATGGTGAATAATGGGGACGATTGAAACAAGGTGAAAAATCGAAATCGAGTCCAAAACCCAAAATATATAATACAAAAATTGAAAAAAAATCAAGGAATAATCAACTTACCTATGATCGATCCCCTGTGTAATGTACAGTTGTAACGGCCCAAGCCCATCGTTAGCAGATATTGTCCTCTTTGGGTTTTCCCTTTCAGGCTAACCCTCAACGTTTTTAAAACTCATATGCTAGGGAGAGGTTTTCACACCCTTGTTTGGCTTCTTATAAAGGGTGTTTTGTTCTCCTCCCCAACCGATGTGGTATCTCACATTTCATCCCCCTTCAAGGCCCAAAGTCCTCGCTGCCACTCGTTCCTTTCTGCAATCAATGTGGGACCTCCACCACATCCACCCCCTTCGAGACCCAGCGTCCTTTCTAGCATATTGCCTCATGTCCACCCCATTCGGGGCTCTGCCTCCTCGCTGGCACATCACCTGGTGTCTGACTCTGACCATTTGTAATAGTCCAAGCCCATCGCTAGCAAATATTGTCCATTTTGGCCCATTACATATCGCCATCAACCTCACAGTTTTAAAATGTATATCCTAGGAAGAGGTTTTCACATCCTACCCTTATAAGGAGTGTTTCGTTCTCCTCCTCAACCGATGTGAGATCTCACAACAACGATCAAATGATCGTGGAATCGAGCTGGGAAGACAAACTAAACACGAGGAACAACGAGGTCAGACGCCAAGACAAAGGTGGTGGTACAAACTTTGAAACCAATAACGACAGCGAAGCCAAAATTCTCTCATTTGGCAGTCTCGAGCGATGAATTTTTGTGATAGAAGTCGATTCTGGCTCGACTTTTATGACCAGTATATAGGTCTTTTTCTCCAAATTTCTTTTGTTTTTTTCCTTTACTAGTTAAAACATGCTATAAAAGATCGTTGTTCCTAACATCCTCAACCAATATCAGAACTTATACTCAAAGTGTATAATATCGTATCATTTACGAACATTTGGAGACTAAATTGTAACAATTGGTAAGCCGAAGTTTGTCCAAAAGCAAAAGGTAAAGGCTAGCTAGCCATGTGCTGATATAATCAATATCAATTAGTTGCTTATTTTAAAACACAAGTGGGCATTCATTAATCTAATCTTTGCATAACCTAAAATGGTCTCTCCAATCTCAAGACATTACTTTTATCACTCAATGATGGAGTTTTGGATAATTATATCCAAACTTTTGACAAATTTCCAAATATTCAAGTGGATTCAACACCTACTAAAAGCTTGCATTTCTTTATATCAAGAACTTGTCGTTTTGTTTGTTTCTTCTTATGGTCCGTATCTATATTTGTTTAGAACAAATATTGGCCTACTCCAAGTGATTTCTTTAGACCTATATTTGAGTTCATATGTATTCCTTAGGTAAATGAATAATAAAGACATGTTATGCCACCCTTTGTTGAATAATATATAACAATAGCTCAACTTAACCGCTAGTAGATATTGTCTAGTTTGGCTCCTTACATATTGTCATCAGCCTCATGGTTTTAAGATACGTAACGAGACAAAACAGACAATATCTGTTAGAGGTGGATTTGAGCTGTTATAAATGGTATCAGAGCTAGATACCGAGTACTGTGCCAGCGAGGAAGCTGGCCCCCAATGAAGGGTGGATTGTGAGATCCCACATCGGTTGGAGAGGGAAACAAAACATTCGTTATAAGGGTGTGAAAACCTCTCCTTAGCAGACGCGTTTGAAAAGCGTAAGGCTGACTACGATACGTAACGAGCTAAAGTAGACAATACATGCTAACGGTGAGCTTGGACTGTTACATAATATACGAAGAATTAACCAACAATGAATAAATTGATCCTTATAATAATAATAAAATAAAAACTAAAAGAAAACGTTTGAAAGCTTCATAACTATGTGTAGCACCTGACTTCTAAAACATGATCGAAATTGGTATTGCTACCACATGCATGTTACGAAAGTCTTTCAAAATTTAATATAAATTAGTATTTTATATTCTTCACTTTTTTTATATTTAATATATCTAAAATATTATATATTAATTTAGAAATTAATAACGACCCAACATTTTAATACCTTAACACAATGTTAACGTTTTAATACCTTAACACGATGTTACCATATGCATGACTAGCAAAATGCAAAATGCACATTGGAAATTCCCACATTTAAATTAAAATCTTTCCCCTTAAAAATTAAATCAAAGAATATGCTTCATTTAATTAGAAATAAGAGAAAAACCAAGAATTTTTAGTTTAAAAATAAAACATTAGTGTAGAAAATTTTGAAGTAATTAAATAAAAGACACGAAAGATAAAATAAACATAACTTATATCACGGTTATCGTATACCCTTATTTTTATTTAAAAATATATTTAGAAAGATATAAAATACTCAGTAAACAATCCGCTTGTTGAGATTCGATATGCATATGGTCAGAACAAATATCATGAAAACCAAGAAACCCTACAAATCGTTCGAAATTCGTCAAAGTCCCATGGACTCACGCACGAGTAGGTACCACAAAGCTTTTTCATTAAGTAGTACAATTCCAAAATACATAAATAAATAATTTACCCCACGAACATGCCACAGAATCGAAAGTAATTTTCATTAAAAAAAGGTCACATAATGCTTGTATATACCATTCCCAATTGTGCATAACATCACAACCAATGGTGAGCCTAGTAGAGGGCTGCTGATACGTGGGCCTAAGGTGAAGGCTGAGGCTGGGTTAGGCTGAGGTGGCTATTGGGTTTGGTGTGGGCTGAGGTAAAGAGAGCAGCTAAGCTTGGAGAGTTGGGCTGAACTTGTGGGCTTACTGCGAGTTGTTATTTGCTAAAACCACCGCTGGTGTGAAATTCTATATTTATAATCATTTACGGAATCAAATAAACTACAACCGAAATGAAAACAGAAATAAATAGATACAATATATTTAACTATAATCAAAGGTCAAATATGATAATAATCTTAATGGAAGGCTCATACAAGATATTTGGCTATAATAAATGGTCAAATATGATACCTACATTAAACTATAATGGAAAGCTAAATATCCTCATCATACAAGATATTTGTCTATAGGGATCCATATGATACATATGTTAAACCATAATTCAGGACTAAATATTCTCAACAGTTAGGTCGAAAAGAAATTGGAGCATGGACTCAACCAAGCTAACCCAAATTGGAACGATCTAGATCACTTCTTTAACCTCTTGCGAATCAGTGATATTCGAGACTTTTAGACGACTTCTCCGACGACACTCCACCAATGAATTGTTGGCATTCCATGATGTATTTTTATTACCAAAATGACTAGCTTGCAGCAACGATTCTGGACATGGAGCCTACTGACTATTTATAGTAAAATATCGGGTAGATACCTTTAGGCCGTGCTTCCAAAATGTAATTTCTGCATTATATGTATTCTTTCTTATTGTATAGGTCAATATAAACCTTTAACCAATATTTATCCTACATTTTCTCTCTCCTATTTTTTGTATTAATCTAAGATTATTGTGTGCGTTGTTTTGCGATCCTAACAACTGGTATCATAGCTAGACGAAATTCACCACGATATGTGAAGATGGAAAGCTAAAAGATTGGAATTGAAAAGTTTGATGAATTCGAATTCAGTTTCTAGAAGATGCATATCGAGGATTATCTGTAACAAAAAGATCTTCACGAACCCCTGTTGAGGGTGAAGCCAAATACCATGACCATGGATCAGTGGAAGCTCAAGGATCGTCAAGCCCTAGGGTTGATTCGGTTGACGGTGCCCAGAAACGTGACATTTAACATCATCAAGGAGAAGACAACGTCAGATTTGTTGAAAGCGTTGTCGAATATGTACAAAAAATCATCGGTTATGAACAAGGTGTATTTGATGTGGATATTGTTCAATCTACAAATGTCTGAAGGTAGACCTGTTGCTGATTATATAAATGAGTTCAATATTATTGTAAGTCAATTGAGCTTGGTGGAAATTATTTTCGAAGATAAAATTAAACCATTGATTTTGATGTCATCTTTAACCAAGTCGTGAGATACTGTTGTTACCGCCATAAGTAGTTCACGAGGATCTGATAAACTGAAGTTTGATAAAATTCAAGATGTAGTTCTCAGTAAAAGTATTCGCAAACGGGAAATTGGAGATTCATCAGGAAATTCTCTCAGTGCTGATTGAAGGGGAAGAAGTAAATCAAAGAGCCCAAACAAACATGGGCGATCAAAATCAAAGAACCAGTGAAAATCTCCAAACAAACCAAACATAAAGTGTTCAAATTGTGGAGAAAAATGGCACTTTTAGACAGGTTGTACAAAATTGAAGAAGAGGCAGAATCACAAATTTGAAGATGACAATGATTCTATATATTCAGCAGAAGATATTGAGGATATTCTAATCCTTATTGTGTACAGCCCGATTGAATCCTGGATTTTGGATTCATGTGCATCGTTTCATTCATCTCCAAGTAAGGAATTGTTTCAAAATTTTAAACCAGGAAATTTTTGGAAGATGTATCTTGCCGACAACAAAACCTTGGAGATTAAAGGGAGGGGAGATGTTTGCATACTAACTCCAACAAGAAATCAATGGACATTAAAAGATGTCACATATATTCCTAGTATCAAGAAGAACCTAATCTCTATTGGTCAGTTGGGTAGCACAGGTTATGCAGTAGAGTTTGGAAAGAGTTCGTGGAAGATTGTGAAGGGTGTCATGGTGGTAGCACGTGGCACAAAATATGGAATCTTATACACCACTGCAGGGTGTATAAACGTGGTTGTTGTTGAGAGTGCTCCTAATTTAGGTCTATGACACAATAGACTTGGACATATGAGCGTCAAAGGAATGAAGATGTTGAGTGCGAAAGGAGTTTTAGAAGGTCTAAAATATGTTGATATGGGTCTTTGAGATTATGGGCAAACAAAAACGAGTTAGCTTCACAAAGGCTGCCAAAGAACCAAAGAATGTGCGATTGGAAATAGTCCATACATACGTTTGGGGACCATCTCCAGTTTCATCACTTAGTGGATCAAAGTTCTACGTCACCTTCATCGATGATTTCAATAGGAAGGTATGAGTTTATTTCTTGAAACACAAGTCAGATGTGTTCGCCACCTTCAAGAAGTGGAAATCTGAAATTGAAAATCAGACTAGCTTGAATATCAAAATGCTTGAGGTCTGACAATGGAGGAGAGTACGAAAAGTTAGAGTTTAAAAAATTTTGTGCAGCTTAGGAAATTAGATTATTGAGGACAGTTCCCGATAAGGCAAGATAAAATGGCGTTACAAAAAGGATGAACAGAACATTGAATGAGCGGACAAGCGGGCAAGAAGCATGAGGATTCATTCTGGACTACCAAAGACATTTTGGACTGATATTGTGAACACATCAGCCTATTTGATCAATAGAGAGCCATCAGTACCTTTGGAGTTCAAATTGACAGAAGAAGTATGGACAATAAAAGAACTCAAGAAAAGAGACAAGCTTGATGCTAAGGTTGTGAAGTGCTACTTCATAGGCTATGACTTTGACATGTTCGGGTAAAGGTTTTGGGATGAAAAAAATAGAAAAATTCTAAGATATTGTGACGTGACCTTTGATGAAAAATGTCATGTATAAGGACAAAGAGAAGATAAACTCTATGACTACAAAGTAAGTGAAAGTTGAGCTTTGGTTGCAGGAAAACTCACCTACTAATGTTACAGTAGAAGCTCAAGAAACTTATGAGACTATTGCTGAAGAACCAGACGTGGAGCAATTGACACCTGAGTAGGTATTGAGGAGATCATCTAGAACTATTAGAGCACCAGATAGATATTCACTTGCATTATATTATATGTTGCTGACTGACGAAAGAGAACTAGAATCCTTTGATGAGGTCCTACAAGTGGAAGATTTAGCCAAATGGGAGCAGACCATGGATGATGAGATGAGCTCACTTGAAAAGAATAATACATAGGTGTTGATTGAGTTACCTACGGGAAAGAGAGCTCTGTTGAACAAATGGGTGTTCAAAATCAAGGCTGAACCAGATGGCAAAAGGATGTTCAAGGCTCGGTTAGTAGTTAAAGGATATTCACAAAGGAAAGGCATTAATTATGCTGAAATCTTTTCTACTATTGTGGAATTAACTACCATCTGAATTTTGTCAGCATTTTTACATGGAGATCTATATAAAACAACCAGAAGGGATTGCAGCTCCAAGCAAGGTACACATGGTGTGTAAGCTCAATAAGAGCTTGTATGGACTGAAACAAGCACCGACAATGGTACAAGAAGTTTGACTCCTTCATATGCAAGAGTGGTTTCCACAGGAGTGAAAATGATCAGTGTTGTTACTTTAAAAAATACACTAATTTTTAGGTGTTTTTACTCCTCTATTTTGGATGATATACATGTTGGATCCAGTACGAGGGAGATAAAACACCTAAAGGCAAGCATGTCTTCAGTATTTGAGATAAAAGATTTTGGTGTAGCGAAGCAAATTCTTGGGATGAGGATTTTTCGAGATAGATCTACTGGCACACTAAATCTATCCCAGGAGCAGTACATTGAGAAGATGTTATTCAAATTTAGGATGAATGATGCTAAACCTAGGACTACCCCTTTGACAAATCGTATTAAATTGTAAAAGGGGCAATCTCCCAAGACAATTGAGGAACGTGAGCACATTGCATCAGTTCTGTATGCTTCCACAGTTGGGAGTTTGATGTATGCTATGGTATGCACTAGACCTAATATAACACATGTCGTGGGAGTTGTTAGCAAGTACATGACAAACCCAGGGAAGAACATTGGAAAATTGTGAAGTGGCTTCTGAGATATATGAGAGGCACATCCAGTACTTCACGTTGCTATGACAATGACAAAGTAGTTCTGCAATATGAATGCTGATCTGAGTGGAGATGTAGACTCTAGCAAGAGCACATCTGGATATATCTACACTATAGATAGAACATCAGTGAATTGGATGTCTAGGCTTCAGAAACGCGTTGCTCTTTCATCTACTAAGGCTGAGTACGTGGAAATAGCTGAAGCTGGAAAGAAGATGATATGGATGACAGACTATCGAGAAGAATTAGGCAAGAAGCAGCACGAGAAGATTTTTTATACAGATAGTCAGAGTGCCATATAGTTGGTGAGGAACCCGGTCTATAATTCAAAGACACAACACATTAGAAGACGATACCATTTCACTCACAGGTTAGTGGAAGAAGGTGATGTGTGTTTGAAGAAAATAGATTGTGCAAAGAATCCAGTTAACATGTTGACAAAATGTGTTGATGTTGGAAAGTTGAGGTTGTGCAAAGCCTCAATTGGTATGGTGCAGTGAAGATGCTAATAGTTGTTTGAGAATGAAATTCTTGGTTGCCTGGATCAGTGTCCAAGTGAAAGAATTGTTGGGATACGGAGCATGCTGACTATTTATAGTAAAAAATAATATGGTAGAGACATATATGGTAGATATTTATGTATAGTAGGTGGTTAAATCTGTTAAATCTATACAGTAAACTGAAACTATATATATACCTGTTAGCCGTGCTTTCAAAATGTACTTTCTCCATTCTTTTTATTCTTTCCTAATACATACTTGAAGTCATCAATATAAATCTTTAGCCGATATTCCTCCTTGCATTTTATCTCTCATGTTCTTTATGTTCATCTAAGATCGAGTATGTGTGTTGTTATGCAATCGTAACAGATAACACCTCTTAAATTCGATGAATTTGGAAAAGAAAAATTGATCTAAAAGCTATGAAAAATCATGGAAATCGAGGAAGGAAAATTTATAGTCGATTACTCACGATTTCGGATGCACTCGATTCCCTTTGGCCACTTGAGATACATTCCTTTTGGCCCTCCTTTCTTTCTAATGTCTTTCCAACTTCTTTAGGGCATTACTAGTTGTGATTTGAGCATTATAATTTGTTTATTAGGCAATACAACATGATCCATGACACTCAGCTATAGATTTGGAGTCGTCATTCTCTCGATCTTTGCAGCAAGGACCCTTCAATTGATTGTACAATACAATTTGAAGCTTCAAGCTCTCCCTTCGTGATTTTTTATTGGAGGTTTCTTATTGGTGATGTTTTTGTTTCCGATGCATGAGGTCCCAACATTTTCCTTTCATTATCATATGCAAAACAATCCCTTCCACTTTTCTTCATATCATATCGTTGTTATCATAATTTTACATGCACATATCGGAGTTGTGCATTATGCCAATACATCATATTACATGTCAATCATACCATATATCACGTTATGTTAAACATATGTCATGTTATAAACATATCATGTCTTCAACGTATTATATCATATTGTATATCATGTCACAACATGCATCATATCGTCAGTCAACTACATCCTAACATATATCATAACATTCACATATTATATAACGAACATGTCGTAAGACATATCATATCATAATATATCATTTCATAACATATATCATCTCATTCACATCGTAAACATGTCATTTCATAACCTTACACATATAACAAGCATATGACACGTGCAAAGCCATGGGGCACATGTCATCATACAACATACAAGTTATAACCAAACCGATAGTAAGGCCACTTACTTGGTTAGCTTTAGCCGGCGCTCTCCCTAATTTCGAGTACATTTGAATTTTGTCCTTCGAAGTTTTTTCAAGTAACGCAAGTAGTTATTTCCTATTAAAACGTCCATCTCGTTTCGTTATAACTCAAATTCCTTACCTCAAATTAACTTAAACCGAGAAATTAGACCTTATACCGCCCTTAATTACTTTAAACAAGGTCAATTTCAACTTCGAGATGGTCGAATGGTGGAATTTGTCAAAAGATTCCTTTATCGATCCGAGAAGCCAAGTTTTGAGCCAAGAACCGCAGGTCGAGGTGATCGTTAGCTTCAGGCACGACACGTGGCATAGTGAGGCGTTGACGCATTGACGCGTGTGCAGGTCGAGAGTTGCAGCAGACTCGCAGGTCGCGGGTTGCGAGGCTGGGCTGAGCTTACGGACCTTGAACTTGGGTCGTTGAAGGTTGGTCGATGGTACGGGGTATCTAGTGTTTGGACCGATGCTGGGTTGCAGGTATTTGGTCCGAGATGTGATTCTTAGGCCGTGGACAGAGAGGTTGGGTTGTCGAGCTGGGTTTGCTAGTGGGTTGCAGGTGGATGATCGACCCGGATTCAGATTCGGATCCGTATGATCTCTTCTTCTTCACCCAATTCCTGTAATAAAAACGACGATCTTTCTCTGTAACGTCCCTTGTACCGTGTAAATGCGTGTCCTTCAAACTTCACCGGTTTACGCTCGCCAAAAAATCCTCATGTGGTTCGTCTCCCGTTCTCTCTCTATTACTCACACTCTTCCCAACAGGAGCATTTTCTGAAGGTTGACTGAGGAAAGTTTGGCATAACAAGGGCGTCGAGGTAGCGTGTACGCTTTTTCGAGCGATCGAGTTTTTTTTTTTTTTTGGTAGTTACAACTTTTCTCTTTTGCTCTCTCTTTTGCAACAACATCCGCCACTATGTATGTATTTTTTTATAGATATTTTACACTCATCAACATACATTTGAATGACACTTAAAACTCAATTTTCAACAACAAACGTAATTAAAAAATAGATTTTTTAAGGAATCGATAATTTTGTTGTTACTTGCTACTTGTGGAAGGGTATATTTCTACTTATTCTTGTGAATTTCACGCCATTTTACTCTATGCCTTTACAAGATTTCACCATGTGATCAATAAGCTTTTCTAACTAATGTTAGGTTTCATTTCACCATTTGAGACACTATGGACATGAAATCTATCGTAAGTTACTTTCGAATTTTTGAATATTTGACTGTATTTGCTACATATTGTGCCTAGTCATCTATATACTAAGTTTGACAAGAAAGCAGTCAAATGTATGTTTGTTGGATACGACAACAAAAGAAAAGGGGTGTTGTGATCCAACAAGTGAAAAATGCTACACCTCAAGAGATGTAGTTTTTGATGAAGTATCTTTATGATGGTCCTCAGAGAAGAAAGTGTTACTAAACTCGAACAACATTTTAGAAATTCTACAACAAAAAACGGGGAGCAAGTTGCACATATTTGGCAAGTGTTGATGCACTTGAAGATCTAAGTGACAGTAATATTAGTGAGCAAGAAATAACTCAACCAAGCAAACCCGGTAAAAAGAAAACGACATGTCAACAACTTACATAGTCAGAAAGAATCTAAAAGACAATCCTAAGTATGCCAAAATAGCTATTATAGAAGACGGATGACCCTGTGGCAATCTTGTTTATAAAATGGCTGAAAACTTGCACCTATGAGAAGGTTTCTCTGTCAGCTCAACATGGTGTACGACAAATGAGAACTAATATTGAGCGGGAGTATTAAAAAATCATCACTAGCCCAATAGGATCAAATCGAAAGTATGAGTCTAGAATTTTCTAAGTAGAATATTTAAATATTTAAAGAATGTTATAGAAAGCGGAAGATATCTACAAATTTTAAGAATACTCTAGAAGAAGATAACGTGTGATCTACATTGTCTATTGTTTAGTCTCTACTATAAATATATCTTCGACAATATCATACCTAAATATCTACGTGTCCATTGTTTATAACCCTATTTCTAGTCGGGAGAGACAAATAAGCTAGAGAATAAGAAAAAGTAGGAAAAATTTGTAGGTGGAGAGAGAACTTTTGGGACAAAAAAGTTATCGAAGTAGATAGGTTAGAGAGAATATGTTATAAAGGAGAATTGGATGAGATAGTTTGAAAAACAAACATTTACATTTTTTTGCTTCCATTTTCAAAGCACAAATTTGGTGCAAGTCACGTTCCTCACATTATAAGGCCAACCCATATTCCATTTCATAGCAAAATTATTCAATACATGACCACTATAGTGTATGGTTGTCCTTTTAAAATTCTTTACGCCCTATGCATAGGATTCAAATTACAATTTAGAATCTGAATTCAGCACCTGTGTACCCCAACATTCTCTTAAATCCTCCATGTCATGGTCACATTACTTAAATCCTCTGTGTACCCCAACATTATCTTAAATCCTCTGGTTGAAGGGGATCCACATATCATTACGAGTTCTTTTAACATGCTTTCTCCTCTCTCACATGCTTCTTAGGAAAAATTTCAAAAGAACACTTGTGAGATCTCACATTGATTGAAGAGGGTTACGAAGATTGTGAGATACTACATCGGTTGAAGAGGTGAACAAAATATTCCTTACAAGGGTGTGGTAACCTCTTCCTAGTAGACATGTTTTAAACTCGTGAGCTTGACGACGATATGTAACAGGCCAAAGCGGACAATATCTGCTAGTGGTGGGCTTGGGCTGTTATAAATGGTATTAGAGTTAGACATCGGGCAATGTGCCAGCGAGGATTGTGAGATCCCACATCAATTGAAGAGGGAAACAAATATTGTGAGATCCCACATCGGTTGAAGAGGGGTACAAAGATTGTGAGATCCCACATTGTTTGAAGAGGGGAACGAAGCATTTCTTATAAGGGCGTGAAAACAATTTCCTACTAGACACATTTTAAAACTGTAAGGCTGACCATGATATGCAGCCGGCCAAAACAGAGAATATCTGCTAGTGGTGGGCTTGGGCGATGACAAATTGTAACGACCCAGATCCACTGCTAGCATATATTGTCCTCTTTGAGCTTCCCGTCAAGGCTTTAAAACGCGTATGCTAGGGGAAGGTTTCCACACCCTTACAAAGGGTGATTTGTTCTCCTCCCCAACCAATGTGGGGCATCACACAAATCGTATTAGAGCCAAACACTGGACGGTGTGTCAGCGAGAATTCTAGATTTCCAAGGGGTGGATTGTGAGATCCCACATTAGTTTAAGAGGGGAACAAAGATTGTGAGATCCCACATTGGTTGAAGAGGAGAGCGAAACATTCCTTATAACGGTGTAGAAACCTCTTCCTAGTAGACGCGTTTTAAAATCGTGAGGCTAATGACGATACGTAACAGACCAAAGCAGACAATATCTCCTAGCGGTTGGCTTAGGGTGTTACATCACTCAACATAGAATTTCTCCAACAAAAGCATGCTAAACTAATTGAGCCATTAAAAAAATGTATCTTGTTTGTATAGGTGGTAACTTTCAATTTTTTAGTATTTCTTTGTCATCCTATTCTCAAGATCAGATCGGTCTCATTCGAATATGGTATTGATTCATTCATGCACGACTGAATGCACGACTGAGTCTGGTGTTAAAGTTTAGAATTTTAGAGATACAATAAAAGAACAAAGTTAAAATATAATTTAACTATTCATAATTAAATTAAACAAATTAAAATAGTTTTTATACTAAAGTTTAGTGACTAAAATCTACCTTTTGAAGTTTAAAATAACAAGAAAAGAAAACTAAATTTAACCCTTAATTTTTCATTGGTCAATTTTAGTTATTTAATTTCATTGAATATCACTTTAATATTGCCATCTTTACCTTTAACATGAATACATTTTGTTGCGAATTTTACTTTTTCATTGATTTTCTTTTGAAAAATGGGTAAACAATTTTATATTAAAATATGTGAAATTTTGAAGGTTCTTAGAATTGCATTTTGTGTTTTGGCAAATGAAATACTAAAAAATTAAATAAAACGTTTCTTGAAATTTATCGTCTAATTTGATGGCGTGAAAACCTAGTTTCGGTTTTTTTTTTCCTCATAAGCACAAAATTAAGAACACTAAGCTTAAATATATAAGAACGACGAACCTTTCACAATGATATTATATTGGCCATTTTAATCTATTAGAGCTCTGCTACAGATTACCTCTATGACTATATCTTCGAAACTTACAACTTTTTTGTTCGAAGGGATTGATTATGGTACCACTTGTAGGAACAACGAACGTTCGATCCTTCACAATAATATGATATTATCAATTTTGAACATAAACTCTAATGGGTTTAAAATGCGTCTACTATGGAAAGGTTTCCACACCCTATAAAGGGTGTTTCGTTCTCCTCCCCAACCAATGTGGGATATCACAATCCACCCCCCCTCAGGGCCGAGCGTCCTCGCTGGCACTCGTTCCTTTCTCCAATCGATGTGAGACCTCCACCAAATTCACCCCCCTTCGGGGCCCAACGTCCTTACTGGCACACCGCCTCATGTCTACCCTCTTTGGGGAACAGCTTCCTCGCTGGCACATCACCCGGTGTCTGGCTCTGATACCATTTGTAACAGCTCAGAACCACCGTTAGCATATATTGTCCTCTTTGGACTTTCCCTTTCGGGCTTCCCCTCAAGGCTTTAAAACGCGTCTGTTAGGGAAAAGTTTCACACCCTTATAAAGTGTGTTTCGTTCTCCTCTCCAACCAATGTGGGATGTCACAACAACGAACCTTCGAATCTTTATAATGATATGATATGGTTCACTTCGAATCTTTCTATTAATTAGCTACCATAAAACACCAACTTAGCAAAACAAAAGTCCATGATATGGGAATATGGTGTTTAAAACATCCAGCATATAAAGTAAATTTGATTCGATTCTTTTCATTTTTATTGACTTCAAAGTTTCATCACATTTTCTTTTTTATAATCCAAAGTTCATTACTTTCTCGTTAAGTTTTGTGTGCTCTCTATATTAATAGCCAGTTCTTTGAGTTGGGTATCACATCCATTACAAGCTTTTAGAACTCAGCAATAAGCTTAAGAAACTACGAGATTAGAATGGCTTCTGATGCTGTGCATGATATCAATTCCCTCGTTTCCTCTAAGGGGAGAGACTTTCTTATTCGTAACAACGGCGATCAGGTATGGTCGTTTGATAACGTTTCTATTTTTAATTTCATGTTTTCGTCTTTTAGAAATACATTCAAATTTGAGTAATGCTCATGTTTCTTGTTTCATGTTTCTCCGTTTCATTGTTTTTTTTTGGAAGAGAAGGTTCGATAACTTTTCATTGTTATTTTGTTTGTTTCTAGATCTTTATAAAACACAAATTAAAAATATTATTTTATCATTCATAGACTAAATTTACAACAAATATAACATTATCTTTCTTACAGCTCAATCCCACCGCTAGTAGATATTATCTGCTTTGACTCGTTACATATCGCCGTCAGCGTCACGGTCTTAAAAATGCGTCTGGCTGATGACGATATGTAACGGGCCAAAGAGGACAATATTTACTAGTGGTGGGCTTGAACGGTTACAAATGGTATCAGAGCTAGACACTATGTGGTGTGCCAATGAGGACGCTGGCCCCCAAGGGGTGGATTGTGAGATCCCACATTGGTTGGAGAGCGGGACGAAACATCCCTTATAAGGGTGTGAAAACCTCTCCCTAGTAGACGCGTTTTAAAACCTTGAGATTGACGGTGATACGTAACAGACCAAAGCAGACAATATCTACTAGCAGTGAGCTTGAGCTGTTACAAATGATATTAGGACGCTGGCTCTCAAGGGAGTGGATTGTGAGATCCCACATCGATTGGAGAGGGGGAACAAAACATCCCTTATAAGGGTGTAGAAACTTCTCCCCAGTAGACGCGTTTTAAAACCTTGTGATTGATGAAGATACGTAACAGACCAAAGCGGACAATATCTAATAACTGTGCGCTTGACCTGTTACAAATGGTATCAGAGCTAGACACTAGGCGGTGTGCCAGTAAGGACGCTGGCCCCCAAGAGGTCTCCAAGAGGGGTGGATTGTGAAATCCCACATCGATTGGAGAGGGGAACGAAACATCCTTTATAAGGGTATGAAAACCTCTCCCTAATAAATACGTTTTAAAATCGTGAGGCTGACAGCCTATACGTAACCGGCCAAAACAGATAATATGTACTAGAGGTGGGCTTCGACTGTCACAGTATTTAATTTTAAAAAACTAATTTTCATATAATTTTTTTTACATTCTTAATTTAATACATACGAACATAATTATCGAACATGTTTATGTTTTGAACAGGTAAAAATCAGTTCTTTGGTGGGAAAGAACGTGGGATTATATTTCTCAGCATCATGGTGCATTCCCTGTTGCATTTTCACTCCAAAACTAGCAAAAGTTTATGAGCCATTAGCTTCTAAAACCGACTTTGAAGTTATCTTTATTTCATCTGATAGAGATGAAAACTCATTCAAAGAGTACTTCTCCAAAATGCCATGGCTATCCATTCCTTTTGCCGATTTAGAGACCAAAAAGAGCTTGAAAAAGCTCTTCAATGTGAATGGAATTCCTCATCTTGTTGTTCTTGACGCCAAGGGGAAGGTTTCAACTGAGGAAGGAGTGGATCTAGTGATTGAATATGGTGTTGATGCCTATCCTTTTACTTCTCAACACATCCAAGCTTTGATTGATAAAGAGGCTAAGAAAATGAACCAAACCATTAGTTCTCTTTTGGTTTCGACTTCTCGGAGTTATGTTCTTTCGAACGATGGAAATCAGGTATACGAACTTCGTTCTTTTGACTCGATGTAAAACATTTGAACGAGGGTTAGTTGGGTTGGTGACCCAAGTAACTGATGGAAATCAGTTGGATTGAGTTGAGTTGAAAAAAAAAATCTTTTGAACCAATCTAGGGTTAGTTGGGTTGGTGACTCAAGTAACCCAAAAAAAAGTTCACAACCTAACTCAACCCATCCCTCTATTTTCAGATTCAGTTGTCGGGTTATTATAATTCTCATCTCATAAAGTTTAAATATCAAACATTTACAAATGACTAGTATCACTAATATTGGTTACAAACGTTAAATATTCTTAATTTTTTTAACAACAGTGCACGATTGGGTTGGGTTGTAAACCTATTTTCGGGTTGGTCGAGTTGACTTACCTAAAAAAAATTTAACCTACAAACCAAAAAAAATTCAACCTAACCCAAACCCAAAAAAATCTAACATAACCCAACCCAACCTTTATGGTTTGAGTTGGATAGTTCGAATTAGTCTAGTTATCAGGTCATATGAACACTCCTATCTAAAATCACTTTTAAACGTGCTCTTAGGCTAGTTTCGATATTTTTATCTTGATTTATATATTTAAAAGTAATTTTTTTTTTTGTCTTGTTGATTAAATTCTAACATAAATTTTTTTATAATAAATTACAAAATGTACCATAAAGATGTAGGAAGGAATAAAAACTTTTTTGATTGATAAGAATAAGGGTATTTTATGCTTTCTTTATACCCTTCTAAAAGTTAAAGCTTTTAAGTTATTTAATTAAAATTACTTATCCATTACTTATAAACATATTATTATTTTTACTACACTATGTTGGATGAAAGTTCGACATCGGCTAATTTAGGGAATGATCATGGGTTTATAATCAAGGAATACTCTCTCTATTGGTACGAGGCATTTTCGGAAGCCCAAAGCAATGCCATGAGAGTTTATGCTCAAAGGGGACAATATCATACCATTGTGAGAGTCGTGTTCATCTAACATAGTATCAGAGCCATGCCCTAAACTTAGCCATGTCAATAGAATCCTCAAATGTCGAACAAAGAACTCCAAAAGAAAAGGAGTCGAGGCTCCTCGAAGGCATAGTAAAAAATGACTAAGACTCCCAAAAGGAAAGAAGTCGAACCTCGATTAAGGAGAGACGTATTTTGTTCGAGGGGAGGTGTTGGATATCGGCTAATTTAGGGAATGACCATGAGTTTATAATCAAAGAATACTCTCTCCATTGGTAATGAGGCCTTTTGGCGAAGCCCAAAGCAAAGTCATGAGAGCTTAACTTTGAAGTGGACAATATCATACCATTGTGGAGAGCCGTGTTCATCTAACACACTCATTTATTTTCATGGTTAATAAAAAATATTTAAAATTGAGTAACTAAAATCAAAATTTTCAATGCATTTTTTTTGGATTCTTACATTTTCTTAAAAAAATCTTAAATATTATATTTTTTTTATTTTTTTATTGTAGATTCCTGTCTCTGAGCTTGAAGGGAAATTGATTGCGCTGTTCTTCTCAATGCATTGCCATAAACTTTGTGATGAATTTACACCAAATTTAATTGAAGCTTACAAGAAATTGAAGGAGAAAGGAGAGAACTTTGAGATTGTGTTGATCTCTTTAGATGATAAAGATGAGAATTTATTCAAAGAAGCATTCAAAACAATGCCATGGTTGGCATTGCCTTTTAAGGATGAGAAATGCCAAGAATTGAAACAATATCTTGAGGTTAATGACATTCCTACCCTTGTTATAATTGGGACGGATGGGAAGACATCGAACCCGAACGCGGTTGAGCTAATCAAAGAGCATGGTATCAATGCATACCCTTTCTCTCCGAAGAAAATCGAGGGAGTTGATGAGGTTTTGAACACAAAGCTCGAATCAGAATCCTCGAAACCTGCTTTGGTTTGTGGAGCTAGAGATTTAGATTTGGAAAAAAACAAAGGGAAGGTAAAAGTTTCTTGTTGTAGCGGCGAGATGTTGAAAATGGACGAGGGAGTCGAGGAGGAAAAACTTAAGGTAAAGGTTTCTTGTTGTAGCGGCGAGACGTCGAAAAATGAGAAGGAGGCCGAGGAGGAAAAACCAAAGGTAAAGGTTTCTTGTTGTAGTGACGTGACATCGAAAAACGATGAGAAACCCAAAGAGGAAAAGGCGAACGTAAAAGTTTCTTGTTGTAGCGATGGGGCGTCGAAAAACGATGAGGAAGTCGAGGAGAAAAAACCGAAGGTAAAAGTTTCTTGTTGCAGCGAAAAGACGTCGAAAAATGACAAAGAAGAAAAAGGCGGGTGTAAAGGATAAGAAAACAATTAAAGCAAATTCGAATATGGAAGTTTTATGAGTGTTCTTATACACTTATAAACTTTTTCATATATATATGCTTTGGTTGTTCCCTTTGATTTCGTTGTTTGAATAAATCTGAAGATGTTTGTAGTTTCGAACATTTTATGAGCTAATTGTCCTTTGTATGTTCTTTCTACGATCTAAAGTTGTTCTATGTAATATTGGTGAGTGTCACTTTTTTCTTCTCCTACATTTTTCTTTCGTCCGTTCTCTTCTCGAAATAAATCTATTTTTTAACGTCATACCATATAGTCGGTTAATAATATTGTGCAACATGACATAAAAACATGTAGATAATAGGTAAAAACTTGAAATAAACTATTTAAATTCAATAGTTAAATTGATACGAGCAAGTTCATACCTAAACTTATATTTATGCGAATTGATAATGTAAAAATTATTTGATAATCTTATAAGAGAACACAAGTAAAAAAGACCATGCTTGTCCAAGACGTGTTTCTATGACTGCATGTCAGATGACCCGGTCATGCTTGTCCAGAACGTGTTGTCCATGGCCGCATGTCCGTTCCAAACCTCTTTTACATGTTTTCATCTTAGATAGACATTTACTATTTCATGTTGTGTTAATATGGAGGTCTATACGGTCACCAAAATCATGTCTACACCTGCCAGGGCTAAAGTACCTCAAAATGTACTATAGAGGGATGTCACTAATACTCAATTCTTCATACCCGGATTATATGTTATCAAAGCTGTTGTTGTTGCTTACTTGTTTTTAGCTTATAAAATTGCTTTCTTTACAATTGCTTTCAATGTATTTCCTTGCTCACGTCTTCCAAAATATTTCTCTCAAATGTGACCCGAGGCTCGAGCATACACTGATATTGTCCGCAAAGTTCGAATTTCACATGGCTGACTTGTTTGTAGGGTTAGAACAAGTGTCGCACAATCACTATCCTGCTACCGCAAGAGTGAGATTGTGACAAGTGGTATCAGAGCCAAGTCAGCTACTTGGAAAGTAGTACACAGACATCTTCATTGTAAAACAACTGAACAAGTCTTATGCTGACCAACTGACTGAAATAAAAAAGTAGTTACTCTACATGAGTGAAGTTCTTGATAGAATGGAGCTTTTGAAATCTCGCATGAACGAGATTTTCGCTAAAGCCGACAGGATCGAAGAGATGGCAGGCCACCTTGAGGCAATGCTTGTCCGCGAATTAATGTTTAGAGTCGAGGCCCTAGAAGACAAGGCCATAACTTCTTGTGGCTTCGAGCGTAGAGATAGCTAGATGAGTTGTTTGTCCGAATGGAAGAACACGTCGAGGGCTTAGACAATGCCCAAAAAGCGATCATTTAGATGGTCTTAGAAATGTCTAAGGATTTGAGAATAGCCCTAGAGTGGTCATAGCTAAAGTGGCAGATCTAAGCGCTAGATTAAACCTCACCATAAGAGCGGTGGGGAACCAAACCCCAAATAGGGGTGTAGTACAATTTAATAAGATAAAGGTCCTAGAGCCCAAGTCCTTTTGTGGGGTTCGAGACTCTTAGGATCTGGAGAACTTTATCTTCAACCTCGAACAATACTTTCGAGCCACAAATATCGTGGTAGAAGAAGCGAAGGTTACGTTGGCAACAATGCATCTAGTTGACGATGCAAAGTTGTGTTGGAGATCCAAGTACATGAACATTCAAGATGGTCAATGTACCGTGGACACTTATAAGAGCTTAAAACCAGAAATCCTCTCTCAATTCTTCCTAAAGAATATCGAGATAATCGTAAGAAGGAAGTTAAGAGAGTTGAGGCATACTAGCAATATTTAAGAACAAATTAGAAGTCTAGAATAGTTTTTCCAACACTCTTGAGCATTTCTTATAAACAAACTCTAGTGAAATTCAAACTCCAAACTACGATCAAATTTCGACTTTCTCTCAAGAATCCTAAACCCTCTTTCTTTTCTTTTTCCTTTTTTTAGATGGAATTGTGATTTGGTGCTTAAGAGACCCCTATTTATGGGTTGACTTTGACAGATTTCTAAAAATTTTATTATTTTCTTTTATATTTTTCTTAACCTCACGAGCTTTTTTTAATCATTTTTTTTCTTCTACCTCATCTTAAAATTTGACACCTAAGGTTCTTAATAAAATGGAGGAAGTTTGACTTATAAGAAAAAATAGTGTATTTAATTTCTCATTGGGCCTCGAGTGTTACAATGTCAAACTTAACTTTTTAGGGTTATTCCCTACATGTATTGCTTGAGAAAAGCCGGGTACGACTACTTACATATTCTTTCATGTCCTCGAGTCTAGTTTAGGTTCATAAAATGTTTAAAATTCCTCATATATTCTTGTGAAGGTCTTTTAATGAACTACGATTTCATAACCATCAATAAAATCTATAAGGATCGATCAAAAAGATGATCAACTTAAGTAAAAATAAAAGGTGGTTCAAAAAAATAAAAAAAAAGTAGTTCATTCAATAGTATGGACAACCACGACATTGTCTTCTACCTATATAATGGAGAACATGTGTGCAACTCTGACTCTAATAGCCTAAAACTTGATTTTGTGAGCTCGATTCTCTAGATGGTTCTTTATAAACATTTGTAAAGAATTTGATTTCATCTAATGAGAGTATGTAAAGAGGAATAATTTCTTGATTTACAAAATGTGCTTACATCCTATTACATCCTATTGAAATATATTTTATATAGCCGTAATTTCTGTTAGGATTTTTCTTTAATTTTATGATTTGTTTAATAGTATATTTAATATATTTTATCTTATTTTCAAGATTTGGATTCTTACTTTTAGAATTTAGTTGGTAGTTTGTATTCAAATTGGACTTTCAATCCCAATTTTGCACTTTAGATCCCACTTCTATTTTTCATTATTAACATTGGTATCAGAGCTTTTCATTCTTAACATGGTATCAGAGCTTCTCATTCTTAACATGGTATCAGAGCAGGAGAAGAGAGGAAGAACGGAAGAAAAGTGATAGAGATTAGAACAGAGGGCGATAGATGAATTGAGATCACCTTCCACCGGATATATAATCATTTTAAGCCCACATCTCAAAAGTTTTAATTTTTGGTCTCTATGGCCATTGTCCCTGATTGAGCACAATCAATATTTTTCCTCTCAATAATAAAATCAAGAACATATTTATTATCAAGGTGTTTTTGGTGAGCTATCCAGATTCGTCATCAACTAGTAGCCTCCTAATCTCAACCTAGAATAAATTTATATGCATGGACCAAGAAGTGAAGTGATTAGGCAGGATATTCACTTGATCCAATCAAATTAAATGGGACAAATTACCAATCCTGGAGTAAATCATTGAGTCTATTGCGGGGTTTTGCATCTTCTTGATAAATTTAATTATTTCTTGGAAGTCTAAAAAAGCAAACCAATGTGTAAACATCATTTAGGTTTTGCATCTTGGTAAATTCAATTCTTTCCGAGAAGTATAAAAAACAAACAAGTGTTTCCAGTTTTGCATCTTCATGTAAAATTCATTTATTTATTGGAAGTCTAAAAAGCAAACTAGTGTGTCTAGATCATCGGCAAATACTGTTTAGAGTTAACTTGGTTAACTTGACAGATATTTTCACTATTGGAGAGTCAACAATTTGATTTTCTGAAAGACAAGTTGGGTGTTATTGACAGAGTTAACTTGACAGATATTTTCACTATTGGAGAGACAACAATTTGATTTTATGAAAGACAAGTTGGGTGTTATTGACCTACACGTAAAGACTCACTATTGGAGAGACAACAATTTGATTTTATGAAAGACAAGTTGGGTGTTATTGACCTACACGTAAAGACAAGTTGAGTGTTATTGACCTACATGTAAAGACAAGTTGGGTGTTATTGACTTACATGTAAAGATAAGTTGGGTGTTATTAACCTACATGTAAAGACAAGTTGGGTGTTGTTATTGATCTACACTCTCCAACTTGAGCGAGAGTATTGGAATATATTTTATATAGCCGTAATCCATTATGATTTTTCTTTATTTTCGAGATGAATTTGGTTAATAGTATATTTGATATATTTTATCTTATTTTCAAGATTTTGATAATACAATATTTTCTCTTATTTTTAAGATTTCGTTTGTAGTTTGTATTCTATTTAAACATTGTGAACATTAATGAAAATTAGACTTTCAATCCCACTTGTAGACTTTCGATCCCACATATGTTTCTCATTCTTAACATGGTATTAGAGCTTCTCATTCTTAACACATGCACGAAGAGTAACATCATATTGATTTAGTCTACGCTTATGGGATTGAAAACACTCATCATGCTATCGACACAAAGTGTAGATAAGTGTTCTTATTTATCACTTGCAACAACAATACGCTCAAACTTTCTTGATATACTATTGAGAAATTTTTAAGCTTTTTGATTACCAATTTCATCCCCATTTGATCTTAAGTTGTTGCTATAGCACGAATGAAATGATCAAAATAAAATCAAATGTAAAGGTAAAGAGTAATTTATTAGACTTGAAAATTGAATAACATTCACTTACCCCACAATTTCATAGACTAAATTTATAGAAATGGAGTAGTCAAACATTCTATACTTGGAATACTCTGAAACCAACAAAATACAAGAGTCTCTCTAAATTTGGTGGTCTTTTCTCAATATAGTTTTCCCATAAAACTAAAATTCAAGCACCCACACCTTAGCCATTGCTATTCTTCATCATTTGTGAAACGGCTTGTAACCTTACAACTTGAAGACACTCCACAATGGCCATGGGCAAAGGTTTCAAGCTCTTTCACACCCTTTTCTTAGTGATTGCTTGGCAATGTTGTATGAAAGTGGGTGCCACTTTTGGCGATGTCACAGGTGTTATAAATCTCGATCATCAATTTTCATTTCATGCTCTTGGATCACATGAAACACAAGCTCCAACTGTTGTACCAATTGAAAGTAGCACAGAAGTCCTAGTGGATGCTCCGTTTGGAAGCATTGCTCAAACTTCAAAGGCTCTAACTCCGGAGGGTGCATCGGTTGGAAGTATTGCTCTAACTCCAGAGGGTGCATCGGTTGGAAGTATTGCTCTAACTCCAGAGGGTGCATCGGTTGGAAGCATTGCTCTAACTCCAGAGGATGCACCAGTTAGAAGAATTGCTCAAACCCCAACCATTGCACCAATTGAAAGTAGCACACAAGCGTGAGAGTAGCTGGAAGTATTGTAGCTGGAAGTATTGCTCAAACTCCAACCATTGCACCAATTGGAAGTAGCACACACGCGTGAGAGCACCATTGCTGGGCATCGAGGTTTTTTTTTGGCTATTATCAAAGTAAAACTTACTCCAAACTGAACCATTATTTTGTACACAAATTCATTATTTCTATATATTTTTTCATAAATGGAATGATTTTCCTACATTTTTTTTTCATATTTAATTTTCTATTTTAATTTATGGACTCTATTCTATCATTAAAAATTATATACATGTCTACAATAAAAACATAAAGAGGTAGATTATTCAAGAATCGAAGCCAAGCATAAATATTAGTACTCTAATCTAAAAAATTAACCACTAAATTACCAATTCTAATAGAAAGATGAAAAACAACATTGAGGAAAACCTCAATATTTAGAATGAGCAATTATGAGCATGTCCATGTTTTGAGTTGTTGAATTGATGACAATACTTTATAGGATCAAAGGTTTTGGGTATTGATTAATACATTTACGAATTTGTGAGTTCAAAAGAATATAATATTAAAAGATTTACAAATTATATTATTATTGGATTCGTGTCACAACAGTAGTCCTTTTGACTCCAGATCGAAAGGTTGTGTGTTTGATTCACATCAGATTCAAAGGAGAAAAAATCAAAGGTAAAAATTTCTTGTTGTAGCGAAAAGACGTCGAAAAATGACAAGAAAAAGACATGTGTAAAGGATAAGAAAACAATTAAAGCAAATCCGAGTATGGAAGTTTCATGAGTGTTCTTATACACTTATATAATCTTTTCCATATATATATATGTGCTTTGGTTGTCCCTTTGTGATGAGATTTCGTTGTTTGAATAAATCAAAAGATGTTTGTAGTTTCGAACATTGTATGAGCTAGTTGTCCTTTGTATGTGCTTTCTATGTTCTAAAGTTGTTCTCTATAATATTCGTGAGTGTCACTTTTTGCTTCGCCTACATTTTTCTTTTGTCCGTTCTCTTCTCGAAACTGATACAAACATGACACATAAGGAAGATATATATGTAAAAAGGTGAAAATATTTAAATTCAATAGTTAAATTAATACAAACAAGTTCATGCCTAAACTTATATTTATAAATTATTTGATAATATTATAAGAGAACACATTTTTTTTCTACGTTATAGTTAACAATAAGCGTTTTAGATTTTTTTCCTTTGAAGTATAAGCGTTTTAGTTCTAGTAAAAAGAAAATTATTCTTCATTTAAATACTCGAGCACTCTATTTGTCAAAGTACTCGATTCTCTCTTTTATTTCATTCCTCATCAAACTTTCTACCTTTGGATTTTGGTTTTTTGCTCTAAACTAATGGGATGGACTAGTTTTATGATCAATTAATAATGATCATGGATAGAATGGGGCTGTTGAAATCTCGCATGAACGAGATTGTCGCTAAAGCCGACAGGATCGATGAGATGGCAGGCCACCTTGAGGCAATGCCTGTCTGCGAATTAATGATTAGGGTCGAGGCCCTAGAAGACAAGGTCATAACTTCTGGTAGCTTCGAGCGTAGAGATAGCTAGACAGACTCTGTTGTTCGAATGGAAGAACACGTCGAGGGCTGAGACAATGTCCAAAAAGTGATCATTCAAATGGTCTCAGAAATGTCTGAGGATTTGAGAGCAGCCCTTGGAATGGTCAGGGCTAAAGTGGTGGATCTAAGTGCTAGATTAAACCTCACCTTAAGAGTGAAGGGGAACCAAACCCCAAATAGGCGTGTAGTACAATTTAATAAGATAAAGGTCCCAGAGCCCAAGCCCTTTTTTGGGGTTCGAGATGCCAAGGATCTAGAGAACTTTATCTTCAAACTTGGACAATACTTTCGAGCCACAAATATCATTGCAGAAGAAGCGAAGGTTACGTTGACAACAATGGATCTAGCTTATGATGCAAAGTTGTGGTGGAGATCCAAGTACACGAACATTCAAGATGGTCGATGTACTGTGGACACTTGAAAGAGCTTAAAACTAGAATTCCGCTTTCAGCTCTTCCTAGAGAATGTCGAGATAATCGCAAGAAGGAAGTTAAGAGAGTTGAGGCATACTAGCAATATCTAAGAACAAATCAAACGTCTAGAATAGTTTTTTCAATGCTCTTCAACATTTCTTATAAACAAACTCCAGTAAAATTCAAACTCCAAACTACGGTCTTGAGCAAATTTCGACTTTCTCTCAACAATCCTAAACCCTCCTCTTTATTTTATATTTATTTTTATTTTTTTTTAATAGAATTGTGAGAAGGTGCTTACCAAAACCCCTAATTACGGGTTGACTTTGACCGGTTTTCCAATATTTTTACTATTTTCTTTTATATTTTTCTTAAGCTCATGAGTTTTTTAAAGCATTTTTGCTGCAATCTCATCTTGAAATTTGACATCTAAGATCTTGAATAAAATGGAGGAAATTTGTGTCGAGGATTGTTGGAATGGAGTCCCACATGTGATAATTTAGGGAATGATCATGGCTTTATAAGCAAGAAATAGTATCTCTATCATGGCTTTATAAGCAAGAAATAGTATCTTCATTGGTATGAAGCCTTTTGGGGAAGCTCACATTCCTAACATGTATGCCTTTTGTTTGTGGGGAGGATTGTTGGGATGGAGTCCCACATTATAGAATATTTTCTCTTATTTTTTTTGGATTTAGTTTGTAGTTTGTATTCTATTTAGGCGTTGTGAACATTAATGAAGATTCGACTTTCGATCCCACTTATGTTTCTCATTCTTAACATGGTTAAAAAGCAAACCAATGTGTCCACATCATCCGGTTTTGCATCTTTCTCGGAAATTCAATAATTTCTTGGAAGTCTAAAAAGCAAACTAATGTGTTAAGATCATCTGGGTTTTGAATCTTACTCGTAAATTCAATTATTTGTTAGAAGTCTAAAAAGCAAACCAGTGTTTCCAGATCATCAGCAAATACTAGTTTAGAGTTAACTTGACAGAGACAACAATTTGATTTTCTGAAAGACAAGTTGGGTGTTATTGACCTACACTCTCCAACTCTAACTTGAGACACTCCCCAACTTTAGGGGGTCTAAAGACAAGTTGAGTGTTATTAACCTACACGTAAAAACAAGTTGGTTGTTATTAACCTACACGTAAAGACAAGTTGGGTGTTATTAACCTACACATAAAGACAAGTTGGGTGTTGTTAACCTACACGTAAATACAAGTTGGGTGTTATTAACCTACACGTAAAGACAAGTTGGGTATTATTGTAAAGACAAGTTGAGTGTTATTGACCTACACTCTCCAACTTGGATGGAGAGTATTGGAATATATTGGGTGCTATTGACCTATACTCTCCCACTTGGAGGGAGAGTATTAGAATATATTTTATATAGCCCTAATAAGTTAGGATTTTTCCTTATGTTCAGGATTTCGTTAATAGTATATTTGGTTAGGATTTAGTTTGTGGTTTGTATTCTATTTAAACGTTGTGAACATTAATGAAAATTAGACTTATAATCCACTTCTCGACTTTCGATCCCACTTATGTTTCACATTCTGAACATGGTATTAGAACTTCTCATTCTTAACATATCTACGAGGAGTAACATTATGTTGATTTAATCTAAGCTTACGAGATTGGAAAAACTCATCATGCTATCGACTGAAAGTGTAGATAAGTGTTCTTATTCATCACTTGCAACAACAATACGCTCAAACTTTCTTGATATACTATTGAGAAAATTTTGAACTTTTTGATTACCAATTTCTCCACATTTGATATCAAGTTGGTATAGCACGAATATGATTTATTTTTTTTATTTTTTTTTATTATTATTATTTTTTTTTACATTTGATTTCTTTGATTTCTTTGATAATCTTGATGGAGTAAAATTCAAACATGAAAAGTTGTAGTCTTATAGTATTTACCATATTCTCTTCTTGATAGGTGAATTAATGGAAAAATGAATGAAATGATCAAAATAAAATCAAATGTAAATCTAAAGAGTAATTTATTAGACTTGAAAATTGAATAACATTAACTGACCTCACAATTTCACAGACCAAATTTATAGTTTGAGAAATTAGAAATGAAGTAGTCAAACATTCTATACTTGGAATACTCTGAAACGAACAAAATATAAGAGTCTCTCTAAATTTGGTGGTCTTTTCTCAATATAGTTTTCCCATAAAACTATATATAGGGCTTCACATTATTAGAAAAATTCAAGCACCCACATCTTTGCCATTGCTACTCTTCATCATTTGTGAAACGAGCTTGTAACTTTACAGCTAAGCTCCACAATGGCCATGGGCAAAGGTTTCAAGCTCTTTCACACCCTTTTCTTAGTGATTGCTTGGCAATGTTGTGCGAAAGTGGGTGCCACTTTTGGCGATGTCACCGGTGTTGTGAATCTCGATCATCAATTTTCATTTCGTGCTCTTGGATCACATGAAACGCAAGCTCCAACTGTTGCACCAATTGGAAGTAGCACAGAAGTCCTAGTGGATGCACCGTTTGGAAGCATTGCTCAAACTTTGGAGGCTCTGACCCCGGAGGGTGCATCGGTTGGAAGCATTGCTCTGACCCCGGAGGGTGCATCGGTTGGAAGCATTGCTCTGACCCCGGAGGGTGCATCGGTTGGAAGAATTGCTCTGACCCCGGAGGGTGCATCGGTTGGAAGCATTGCTCTCACCCCCAGAGGTTGCACCAATTGGAAGCATTTTTCAAACACCAACCATTGCACCAATTGGAAGTAGCACACAAGCTTGAGAGTAGCATTGTTGCGCATCGAAATATTTTTTGGCTATTAACAAAGTAAAACCTAAGCCAAACTTAATCACTATTTTGTAGACAAATTCATTATTTCTATAATTTTTCTTAAATGGAATGATTTTCCTAGAAAGAAATTTCTCATATTTAATTTTCTATTTTAATTTATGGACTCTATTCTATCATTAAAAATTATAGGAACATAAATTATATAGATTATTCAAGAATCGAAGTCCACCATAAATATTGGTAGTACTATAGTCTAAAAAATTAACCACTAAAATACCAATTCTAATGGAAAGATGAAAAACGTTATAGAGGAAAACCTCAATATTTAGAATGAGCATAAAGTAGAATAGATTGAAATGAAAATCAAACACAATGTCAACATATATGAGAAATTATGAGCATTAACATGTTTTGAGCATTTACTAATTTGTGAATTGAAAAGAATACAATATTAAAAGATTTATAAATTGTATCTTATTGGATTCATGGCACAATGATAGTCCGTTTGACTCCAAATCAAAAGGTTGTATTTGATTCACATCGGATTTAGATAGGATTAGTCATTGTTTAATTTAATAGAGTGACTTTAATTTTTATTTAGGGTAGAATTAAATAGTCCTTCTAAGGTTCAAAACCATCCATAAATATGTAAGAGCTTATTAAAAAGATGGTCAATTTAAGTAAAAATTAAAGGTGGTTCAAAGAAACTAAAAGAGTAGCTGATTCATTAGAATAGACCACATCAATGTCTTATACCTATGGACGAGACAAGACATGTGCAACCTTTATCAATGTCATCCATAAATATCTTTCTTCTCCTCTATCGTAACACATAAGCCCAACAGGTATGTAATTTTGTTTTATCGCCCTTTAAATTCAAACTTTTGAGATTTTATTAAGTGTCATAAACTATGAATCTTCAACTGGCATAGAAGAACAAAGTGCTTGTGATGAGTCGAGGGACCTTGAAAAACTAAAAAATTATAAAATTTGGGTCAAAATAAACTTGAAACAAAATGATAATTTTGTGGTCACTTACCATTTTGAGGGGTCTAACTTTTCTCCTTGGATATATCTACAAGTAAAGAGAAAAAAAAAATGAGAAGAAAGAAGAAATGGGAGTGAAGTTAGGGTTTAGTGAAGAAAGAACATAGAAAAGATAAGGGGACAATTTTTAACATTATTAACATGGTATCAAAGTATCATTCTTAATATTTTTAGACCAATTTTATCGTTTCTAAACAAAATTAGTAAAAACATGAGCCTATTTGAAACAATTTAAAAAAAAAATGGGACAATTTTTTTTCCATCCAATTTGTTTTTTTTGTTTATATTTTTCAAAGCTAATCATTGAAAAAAATATATACATTATTTTTTTTTTAATTATTTATCTTTTAACTCATAAAAATGTCAATAAATCCTTAAACTTTCCATACCGAGGCGGGCTTAACTAAGGCGACTAGGTGGCTTAACGCGGACTCGAGAAACTGTTTTGTTTAGTCTTTTCATGTCTTTTTTAGCGTTGGAGCAATAGGATTTATACCAACTGACCGTCATTCAGTATCTTAAGATGCTAAGTCTACGGGAACCGTCCTGACCTAGGTCATCGTCTAGCCAACTTAACTCTACCGTCTCGAGCAAATTTCAACCTTCTCTCAAGAATACTAAACCCTCCCTCTTTTCCTTTTTTTTTCTCTCTCGTTGGAACTGTGAGTAGGTGCTTACGAGACCCCTACATACGGGTTGACTTTGATAGATTTTTCAAAATTTTACCATTTCTTTTATATTTTTCTGAAGCACATGAGATTTTTTAAGCATTTTTCTCTTCTACCTCATCTTGAAATTAGACATCTAAGATCCTGAATAAAATGCGGGAAGTTTGACTCAAAAGAAAAAATTGGGTCTTTAATTTCTCGTTAGAGCTTGAGTGTTACAATGTCAAGCTTAACTTTTTAGTGTTATTCCCTACATGTATTGCTTGAGAAAAGCCGGGTATGGTTACTTACATATTCTTTCATGTCGAGAAGCCTAGTTTAAGTCCTTAAAATGCTTAAAATTCCTCATATATTCTTGTGAAGGCCCTTAAGGAACTATGATTTCACAACCATCAATGAATCTATAAGAATCGATAAAAAAGATGATTAACTTAAATAAAAGTTAAAAAGTTGTTCAAGAAAACAAAAGAAGTGTCTAATTCAACAGAATCAACCACGCCATTGTCTTCTACTTATACAATAGAGAACACGTGTGCTACTCATCATGCTATCGCAAGAATATGATTAAATTTTTTATTAAATTCGATTTTTTTGATCATTTGGATGGAGTAAAATTCAAACATGAAAACTTGTTTTCTTACTATATTTATCATATTCTCTTCTTGATAGGTGAATTAATGGGAAAATTAATAAAATGATCGAAATAGAACCAAATGTAAATCCAAAGAGTAATTTATTAGACTTACTACATTGATTCAAACTTCATAACTTCAAAGACCAAATTTATAGCTTAAGAAATTACAAATGTAAATCCAAAGAGTAATTTATTAGACTTGAAAATTGAATAACATTAACTACATTAATTCAAACTTCAAAACTTCAAAGACCAAATTTATAGCTTAAGAAATTAGAAATGAAGTAGTCAAACATTCTATACTTGGAATACTCGGAAACCCATAAAATATAAGAGCCTCTCTAAATTTGGTGGTCTTTTCTCAATATAGTTTTCCCATCAAATTATATATAGGGCTTCGCATTCTTAAAAAAATTCAAGCACTCACAACTTCGTCATTGCTACTCTTCATCATTTGTGAAGCGAGCTTGTAACCCTAACCCTACAACTTGAAGACACTGCACAATGTCTACGGGCAAAGGTTTCAAGCTCTTTCACACCCTTTTTTTAGTGATTGCTTGGCAATGTTGTGCGAAAGTGGGTGCCACTTTTGGCGATGTCACCGGTGTTGTGAATCTCGATCATCAATTTTCATTTCGTGCTCTTGGATCACATCAAACACAAGTCCCAACAGTTGCACCAATTGGAAGTAGCATAGAAGTCTTAGTGGATGCACCGTTTGGAAGCATTACTCAAACTCCAGAGGCTCTAACCCCGGAGGCGGAGGGTGCATCGGTTGGAAGCATTGCTCTAACCCCGGAGGGTGCATCGGTTGGAAGCATTGCTCTAACCCCAGAGGTTGCACCAGTTGAAAGTATTGCTCAAACCCCAACCATTGCACCAACGGGAACTAGCACACAAGCGTGAGAGTAGCAATGCTGTGCATCGTGATTTTTTTTTGGCTATTAACAAAGTAAAACCTAAGCCCAACTGAATCACTATTTTTTAGACAAATTCATTATTTCTATATTTTTTTTCATAAATGGAATGATTTTCTTACATTTCTTTTCTCATATTTAATTTTCTATTTTAATTTATGGACTCTATTCTATCATTAAAAATTATACATTTGACTTACTACAATAGGAACATAAATGATGTGGATTATTCAAGAATCGAAGTCAACCATAAATATTGGTAGTACTATCTGTTGGACAAAAATTGAAGTGAGATTGAGAGGAGGAGATGATATGAATGATTGAAAGGGAGGTCATTTTATAGGGCGGGATTTCATTGCTTCACGGAGTTGGTTGGGGTTTCTGTGGATCAAATTGTTTTCACCTCCTCATTCTCTGTAGCAACTAATTTGGCCAAGTCATTTCTATCTTTAGAAATGTATCTATCCCTTTAACACCCTCCCTTAAACTGAATTATGCAGAAATCAGGACTTCACTTCATCTTCTTGATATACATCTTGGATTCTGCACATCCCCATCTTTCTTCTAAGCTTCTCGAACAATGGTTGTTTCAAGGGTTTTGTGAATAGGTCTGCGATTTGTTCATCACTTCGGCAAAAGTTGAGTTCAATAATGCCTTCTTTACACAAATCACGCAAGAAATGAAATCGAACATCGATGTGCTTACTCCTTCCATGCAACACAGGATTTTTAGACAACTTAATAGTTGACATATTATCACAATATATAACCGTCGTACCTGGTTGCTTTTGATTAAGAATTTCAAGCATTTTTCTTAACCAGATTGCTTGGCACGAGCATGCTGCTGCTGCCACAAATTCTGCTTCTGTAGTTGAGAGAGTTACAATAGGTTGCTTCTTTGAAGACCAGCAAATAGCTCCTGAACTCATCATGAAAATACTTCCTGAAGTACTTTTACGATCATCTATATCACCTGCATAGTCGCTATCTGTATAGCCAACTATCTTCGGATCATCTTCTTTCTTGTAGAATACCCCCAAATCAAAGGTTCCTCTCACATAACGAAGTATCCTTCTTGCTGCATTGAGATATTTTTCCGTTGGATGCTCCATGTAACGACTTATCATACTAACCGCATACATGATGTCTGGTCTTGTTGAAGTTAAGTACATCAAACTTCCCACAATTTGTTTGAAGTACCTATTATCAACCTCTCGCCCTTCAATATCCTTGTGCAACTTCAAACCCAATTCTGATAGAGTTCCAAATGTGCACTCATCCAATTTAAATCTTTCAAGTAATTCTTGAGCATATTTCTTCTGACAGATAAAGTTACCTGCGGGAGTTTGAGTAACTTCTACTCCAAGAAAATATCTCATCAAACCAAGATCTGTCATTTCAAATTCCTTCATCATGCTCTTCTTAAAAAATTTAAACATTTCTTCATTATTGCCAGTAAATATTAAATCATCAACATATAAGCAAATAATGAGAATGTTACCTCCCTTTTCAGTTTTCACATACAACGTATGTTCATACGGGCATTTAGTGAATCCCATCTTTTCAAAATGAGAATCAATGCGACTGTACCATGCCCTCGGAGCTTGCTTCAAACCGTACAAAGCTTTCTTCAACTTGTATACTTTTTCTTCTTTACCTCTTTGAACAAAACCTTTTGGTTGCTCCACATATACCTCTTCTTGAATCTCTCCATGTAGGAAGGCCGATTTCACATCAAGTTGATAAATAGACCAAGATTTCTGTGCTGCAATAGAAATTATAAGCCTGATAGTATCTTGGCGTGCCACTGGTGCAAATACTTCCTTATAATCAACTCCATACTTCTGCTTGTATCCTTTTGCAACGAGTCGCGCCTTGTACTTATCCACCTCACCGTTTTCATTCAACTTGGTTTTGAAAACCCATTTTACTCCGATTGTTTTCTGCCCTCTAGGGAGATCAGTGAGCTCCCAAGTCTTGTTCTTCTCTATGGATTTGATTTCACTGTCCATAGCTTCCTTCCATTTCTTCTCCTTTACCGCTTCTTCATAGACAATTGGATCACTATCCATAAAGAATGCAAAATAAGTACTATCACTTGATTCATAGTCCATCTCATAATCAACCATCCAATTTGGTCTATTTCTTGTTCTTGGATTTCTTTGATTATGATCATGATTTTCTTCTACTGGTTCTTCTTGTTGAGCTTGTGATGAGCTCTCTCCATGCTCATAGTGAGGCTGAATAGGGGCTTCAGTTTGTTCTTCAAGATCTACAAGAATCTGCTGATTCACAGTGATCTTTTCTTCCCATGTCCAAGTCTTATTTTCGTCAAAGATTACATCACGGCTTACCACCACCTTCTTTGTCAAAGGATCATAGAGCTTGTATGCCTTGGAAGTCTCGCTTACTCCAAGGAACACACACTTCAAACTCTTGTCCTCAAGTTTCTTCCTTTTCTCATCAGGAATGTGTGCATATGCTATGCACCCAAAGATTCTAAAGTGGTCTACTGCAGGTTTTCTTCCGCTCCATGCTTCTTGTGGAGTCATATCTCTAACAGAGAAAGTAGGGCTCCGGTTGAGAATGTGAACGGACCACACGACAGCTTCTGGCCAGAATTCCTTCGAGACTTCTCCTTTACTTAGTAAACTTCGAACCATGTTGAGAATGGTCCTGTTTTTCCTTTCGGCCACACCATTTTGTTGTGGTGTATATGCTGTTGTTAACTGCCTCTTTATGCCCTTCTCTTCACAAAATTTAATGAACTCGTTTGAACAGAACTCTCCACCTCTGTCAGTTCTTAAAGCCTTGACTCTTCTTCCAGTTTCCGTCTTCATAGTAGCAAAATTTTTTTTGAAGCAATCAAATGCTTCTGATTTGGCGTGCAGGAAATAAGTCCATGTTTTTCGACTAAAATCATCGATGAGGGTCATGAAATATTTCTTGTCATCATTTGATGCTGGAGAGATGGGACCACATATGTCTGAATGAATCAATTCCAAAATTGCTTGAGCTCTTCTTGATTTTCCGGATGGAAAAGAATTTCTTTCATGTTTTGCTACTACACAGCTCTCGCAAATTTCCGTTGGAGGAGTAATATCTGGCAACCCAGTTACCATCTTCTTTGAAGACAACGTCTTTAATCCTTTGAAGTGTAGATGACCATACCTAAAATGCCAAAGCCAGGTGGTATCTTCTTTCTTCACCATCAAACTTTTGGCTACGATATTTAACGTCAACGGATATAGACGGTTGGTGGTCATCTTCATCTTAGCAATCGATCCTCTTTTGGAGTCATAAATCTCACATTCATCATTTTGGAATGTGATCACATACCCTTTTTCTTGTAGCTGACCGATACTAAGTAAGTTGGCCTTCAGATCAGGAATGTAGAATACATTAGAAATGGACTCTACAAAGCCATTTCTAGTCTTGATATCTACGGTTCCTTTACCCATCACTTGGATAGTTGAATTGTTGCCAAGAGAAACCGTAGTATGAAAATTTTCATCCAGAGTTGAGAAGAATTCCTTACAACCTGTCATATGGTTGCTGCATCCAGAGTCTACGACCCATACACCTTGATCTGCAACCTTCATAGCATGGAATGACATTAACAATGTTTCTTCTTCTCTTCTCTCCACGAAATTGGATTGATCTCTTTTCTCCTTTTGGAGCCTAGTATAGCATTCATTTTTGTAATGTCCAAGGCGTCCACATCTGTAGCATTCCACCTTAGACTTGTCAAAGTGTCTCTTGCCTTTGTTGTCATCATCGTTTCTGACTAGATCTGCTGACCTGCCAACATCTCCACTTCTTTCTCGACTGCCTCTCCCACAACCTCTGCCTCTTCTTTGCCATCTACCTCTAGGGCTTGAAGTTTCACCTGGTGTGGATATCTTTAAGGCTGTCATCTCCTCTATTGCACTTGTACGATTGAGTCTCTGTTCATGTACTAATAGGGAGCTCTAGAGTTCATCAATTTGCATCTCTTCGACATTGTTTCCTTCTTCGATAGAACATACAATGTAATCGAACTTTGGAGTTAGTGATCGCAAAATCTTTTCTACGACCGCAACATCCGTAATTGAATCACCATGCATCCTCATTTTACTTGCAAGACTTATAACCTTGCCAATATAATCATTCACCGTTTCTCCCTTTTGCATTTGGAGAATTTCAAAGTCTCTTCTAAGAGCTTGAAGTTGAGCACGCTTTACTCTCGTTGAGCCTTGATACTTCCTCCTCATAGAATCCCAAATTTCCTTGAATGTCTTCTTCTGAAGCATTGTTTCCAAGATAGTTCTATCAATGGACTAAAATAAATAGTTCTTGACCTTCAGGTCCTTCAACTTCGATGCTGCCAACAGTTGCTGTTGACCAGCTGAGAGTACCTCGCCTTCATTTGGCTCTTCATAACCCGTCTCCACCATATCAAAAAACTCCTTTGATCTGAGAAAATTTTCCATCAACATCGCCCAATGATCATAGTGACCATCGAACCTCGGGATGGCGGGCTGAACGTAGCTCTCAACTTGTTTTTCTGCTGCCATTATTGCTGCTGCAAGATTGCTCTGATACCAGTTGTTGGTGACAACAAGAATTGAAGTGAGATTGAGAGGAGGAGATGATATGAATGATTGAAAGGGAGGTCATTTTATAGGGCGGGATTTCATTGCTTCACGGAGTTGGTTGGGGTTTCTGTGGATCAAATTGTTTTCACCTCCTCATTCTCCGTAGCAACTAATTTGGCCAAGTCATTTCTATCTTTAGAAATGTATCTATCCCTTTAACACTATCATCTAAAAAATACCAATTCTAATGGAAAGATGAAAAAAAAATACCAATTCTAATGGAAAGATGAAAAACGACATGAGGAAAACCTTAATATTTAGAATGAGCAATTATGAGCATGTCCATGTTTTGAATGAGCAATTATGAGCATGTCCATGTTTTGAGTTGTTGCATTAATGACAATACTTTTTAAGACTAGTGGTTTTGGGTATTGATTAATACATTTACGAATTTGTGAATTAGAAAGAATATAATATTAAAAAATTTACAAATTGTATCATTATTGGATATGTTGCGCAATGGTAGCCCCTTTGATTCTAGATCAAAATGTTGTGTGTTTGATTCACGTCGAGATTCAGATAGAACTATCATTGTTTTAGTTTAGTAGAGTGACTTTAATTTTTTTTAACTTAGAATCAAATAGTCCTTCTAAAGTTCTAAATTTCTTATATTTTTGTGAAACTCTCTTAATGAGTTAGGATTTCATAACCATCAATATGTAATAGTTTATAAAAAAGATGGTCAATTTGAGTAAAAACTAAAAATGATTCAAGAAAACTAAAAGAGTAGCCGAGACCACATCGTTGTCTGACAGGAGAAGACATGTGCAACCTTTAAAAGACTAAGACTCATGTCGTTAGCTTGATTCAGTATGACGGTAACAAATTAAAGGTGGTTCAATTTGAGTTTTAAATGTGACGAGGTAACAAATTAAAGGTGGTTCAATTTGAGTGTTAAATGTTTATTTTCACATAAGAGAATCAGGTATGACGACGGTAACAACTTTAAGTTGGTAGAAATTTGTGGTCGTTTTGGTTAGTAGAAATCTTTGGTCGTTCCAATTTGTTACTCATTTTTATGACATCGAAGCACTGACACTAAAAAGTACGATAAAATTCTATGCATTTTAAAATCAAACAAAGTCATATTTAAAAGACAATTAAAAATTCAAGGCAAATGTTCAAAGTTTATTATAAAATGGGAATAAGGGAATGAGATATAAACCTAAAAGAACCAAAATCTCCAATACACAGGATCGACGGCCCTAGATGACCTTCTTTTGTGACCACGTAGCTCCCAAATTCTCTTCCACCTTGACCAACAAAGCGATCACTTGAAAAAAAATATAGAATCTGACGAGTATAAACATATTCAATAAGCAACCTAGGATCTGATGGGTAACGCCCTCTATTATCTTAAGCATTTAGGCTTAACCAAATGTTCGTTCCACAATAATTGGAAGACATTCACTTTAAAATATTAGTTTAAAATATTGATCGGTTCAAATAGAGGGAAAATGAAGGGTCAATATGCAACTTGCATGAGAAAAATATTATTTTTAATTAATACTATAATTCTATTGATGTTGGCAATCCAAATGAGCTTTTCACGGATTACAAGCAGACTTGATTATAAAAATAAAACTGTAGTAAGAAAACTAAAGTACATTTTAAACCATCGAAAATTCTTTATTTTCGAGACTTCATAACGAGGCCTCGTAGGTTAAATGATTACATTGGTTCCCTCTAAAAAATTGAACTTTCTATGACATGTCATTTTGAGTAGTAGGTAATGAGATCGTGGGTTTACAGGAAAATTCGTGAATGTCATCGAGGATGACTCGAGTACCTACGTCATCTTCATCGATGACTTCAGCAGGAAGGTATGAGTTTACTTTCTGAAACACAAGTCAGATGTGTTTGCCACCTTCAAAAAGTGAAAAGCCGAAGTTGAAAATCAGACCGGCTTGAAGATCAAATGGCTGGGGTCTGACAATTGAGGAGAGTACAACGAATCAGAATTTAAAACATTTTGTGCAACTGAGGAAATTAGATTGATGAGAACAATTCTCGGTAAGACAAGACAAAATGGTATTGCCGAAAGGATGAACAGAACATTGAATGAGTGAGCAAGAAGCATGAGGATTCATTCTGGACTACCAAAGACATTCTGGGCTGATGCTGTGAACACAACAACATATTTGATTAATAGAGAGCCGTCAGTACCCTTAAAGTTCAAATTGCCAGAAGAAGTATGGACAGGAAAAGAACTCGAGTACTCTCACTTGAGAACTTTTGGTTATACTGCGTATGTTCACGTTGATCTAGAGAAGAGAGAAAAGCTTGATGCTAAGGCTGTGAAGTGCTACTTCATAGGCTATGGCTCTGACATGTTCGGGTATAAGTTTTGGGATGACAAGAATAGGAAAATCCTAAGACACTGCGATGTGACATTTGATGAAAATGTCGACAAAGAGAGGATAAACTCTAAGACTACGAAGCAAGTGGGAGTTGAGCTTGAGTGGCAGGAAAATTCACCTAGTGATGACTACAGCAGAAGCTCAAGAAACTCCTGACCCTACTATTGTAGAACCAGACGTGGAGCAAGTTACACCCAAGCAGGTGTTGAGGAGATCATCTAGAACTATCAGAGCACCAGATAGATATTCACCCTAATTACATTATTTGTTGCTGACTAACGAAGGAGAACCAGAGTCCTTTGATGAGGCCCTACAAGTGGAAGATTCAACCAAGTGGGAGCAAGTCATGGATGATGAGATGAGCTCACTTGAAAATAATAATACGTGGGTGCTGACTGAGTTACCTACAGGAAAGAGAGCTTTGTTGAACAAATGGGTGTTCAAAATCAAGGCTGAACCAGATGACAGAAGGAGGTTTAAGGCTCGGTTAGTAGTTAAAGGATATTCACAAATAAAAGGCATTGATTATGCTGAGATCTTTTCTCATGTTGTGAAATTAACTACTATCCGAATTCTGCTGAGTATTGTTGCATCGAAGAATTTGCACCTTGAACAAATGGATGTAAAATCGGCATTTTTACATGGAGATTTAGATGAGGAGATCTATATGCAACAACTAGAAGGATTTGTAGCTCCAGGCAAGGAGCACATGGTGTGTAAGCTCAATAAGAGCTTGTATGGATTGAAACAAGCACCGAGACAATGGTATAAGAAGTTTGACTCCTTCATGTGCAAGAGTGGTTTCCGCAAGAGAGAAAAGGATCAGTGTTGTTACCTCAAGAAATACACTGATTCTTATGTGTTTCTACTCCTGTATGTGGATGATATACTGATTGTTGGATCAAGTATGAGGGAGATAAACCACCTGAAGGAAAGCTTGTTTTCAGTATTTGAGATGAAAGATTTAGGTGCAGCGAAGCAGATTCTTGGGATGAGAATTTCTCGAGATAGATCTGTTGGCACATTAAATCTATCCCAAGAGCAGTACATTGAGAAGGTGTTGTCCAAATTCAAGATGAAAGATGCTAAACCCAGGACTACCCCTTGGAAAATCATATTAAATTGTCAAAGGGGCAATCTCCCAAGACAGTTGAGGAACGTGAGCACATGACATCAGTTCCGTATGCTTCTGCAGTTGGGAGTTTGATGTATGCTATAGTCTGCACTAGACCTGATATAACACATGCAGTGAGAGTTGTTAGCAAGTACATGACAAATCCAAGGGAAAGAATATTGGGAAGCCGTGAAGTGGCTTCTAAGATATCTGAGAGGTACATCCAATACTTCACTCTGTTATGGCAATGACAAAGTAGTTCTACAAGGTTTTGTGGATGCTAATCTGAGTGGAGATGTAGACTCTAGCAAGAGCACATCTGGATATATCTACACTATAGATGGAACAGTAGTGAGTTGGATGTCCAAGCTTCAGAAATGCGTTGCTCTTTCATCTACTGAGGCTGAATACGTGACAATAGTTGAAGCTGGAAAGGAGATGATATGGATGACACACTATCTAGAAGAATTAGGTAGGAAGCAGTGCAAGAAAATTCTTTATACAGATAGTCAGAGTGCCATACAGTTGGTGAAAAACCCAGTCTATCATTCAAGGACAAAACACATTAGAAGGTATCGCCTTAATTGGTATGGTGCAGTGAAGATGCTGGTGATTGTTTGAGAATGAAATTCTTGGTTGACTGGATCAGTCTCCAAGTGGGAGAATTGTTAGGTTATGAAGCTTGCTACTTATTTATAGCTTAGTCAACGGTTATAGATAGTAAAGCTATATCCGGGAAAGCTATATATGGTAAATAGCTATATATAGTAGATGGTTGAATTTGGTAAAACTATATAGTAAACTGAACCATATATATATCCCTTAGGTGGAATTTTGAAAATGTACTTTCTGTATTCTCTGTATTCTCTTCTACCGTACATATCTGAAGTCATCAATATAAATCCTTCGGCCAGAGTTCTCCTTGCTTTTTCTCTATCTTATTCTTTGTGTTCATCTAGATCGAGTGTGTATTGTTGTGCGATCCTAACACCTCTTTCAGCTTGTGATCACTATCTTTAATCATTACAATTAAACTCATAGGAGAAGAATAATTCAACTTGTTATTAAAGAGAAGTGGAGGGGATAATAAAAAGATCAGCTATGGCAATAAGAAAGTACAAAATCATAAGTGAAAAGTTTGAGAAAAAATTAAAAAGATGGTTTGGAGAATAGAATATCGGTTTAATTTAGAATAAAAAAACGACAAAAAAGAACTTGAAGAATCAAAACCCGTAAAAAGTAATAAGCGTGTCGGGAAAATAAGTTAAAAAGAATAGGGTTAATATAAGAGTAGAAGGAAGATGGGAAGTGCGAATGTAATCGACTCAATAAAGGAGTAGTAATTAATACAGTAACAAAATTAATACAATTCTTAAAGTACAAGGAATATAATTATAATTTTACTTACGCTAATAATAACATTAAAAAAAGAAAGTACGAAGAAAAGAAACCATCATAAAGTAGTTGTGTTAGAATACAAAGACATTGGGTACACGAGAAACTTTTTGGTTAGAACATCCAAGCACTCTCAAGTGATTCAATTTGGTTAGAATTGACATGGCTTCTTCCGAGGGCAAGTTTTTTAAATTTTTGCACAAACATAACTCTAATGTCTCCAAAAATGTAACGTTTCTCAACCATTCTGACAGAGATTTAAGGCCATTAAAATTGTTGATATACAACGATCTTAACGCAGTGAGGAACCCAAGTTGTCTTAAATTAACGGTACTTATTTCATGCAACTCAAGAACTTTAAGTGAATTGAAGGGTATGAATCGACTCCAATCATAATGCTCCATTTGCCCTTCAACTACTAATATTTTCAAGTTATGAATAACACCAAGCCCCTCGGACAAATTATGAAAGTTTTCGAGTCTTAAAGATGACAAGTTCTGCATATTTTGCAAATTTGGTGGGTGGAAATTTGAAGTGGAAATATCATCATGAAAGTCACCTATGCACAAATCGACGAGTGAGCTACAAAATTCCAACCAGTTTGGTAGCTTTATCAAACTTGTACAGTTATAAATGAATAGAGATTGAAGCTTTGGAGGACGTTGAAAGTTTGAAAACAATCTTGCATTAACAGTGTCAGCTTCCAACCTCTGACCATGAGTCGTAAAAATGTTTGGAATATTCGTTAGTTTGAGACAAGAACAAATAGTTAATCTTTCGAGATGAGGAAGAGCTGTAGAATTTGTCAGAGTTGCAACTTTTACCCATTGCTCTAAAGTGTCCATTTGCAAAATATAAAGTCTTTTCAATTTCAGGAATAAAGTTCTGTTATTGCAATAATTCTCGTAAAAATGGCTTCCAATACTTTTTACCGCACTTGGCTAATTAATCTTAAGAAACTCAAGTTTGGACAACTGTCCCAGCATCGCTAAAGTTTCACATCTTTTGCAGCAGTCTAGATTTATCTCAACCAAGCTTTCAACAAAAGTACCGTTCGGCAGAAGTTCACCAGCAAAATTATGAATCGTCAATGCTTGAAGGTTTTTATGTGGTTGAAGCCCTTTTAACACGTTCAAATCTTGTCATCACAGTCTTCTCTTTCAACACTCCATTCAAAACATAGAAATATTTTCCTTTTGTACTAAATTTGCAGCCATGACCTCCTTTTTACTTTGGACTTGCTCTAGATGTAAAAGGCTTAATTTACCTATAAGGTCTTTTAAAGGTCCACCCAACTACAAAAATAGAAAGCATTTGAAGTCGAGTGGTTCGACTTAAATGTTTAGGCATTTGCTTAGTTTGATTTGAATAATCAAAATCAAATTCTAAATGTCGTAAATTAACCAACTTTCTCAACTTCGTAGGAAGCTTTACGTCACATCCAAGCTTCAAAGACTGCAAATTTTAAAGCAAAACGATAGATTTTGGGAAATTACTTATATCAGATTTTGAAATGTCAAGATACCTCAAATGTTTCAATTTACCGATTGTATCTAACATTCAGATACGAACCCATAATCAATAATTAAAATGCGCAAGTAGATGAAGTTGGTGATCATATCGTGATTATCAAAGTGTACTTTTTCACAGCAATAAACTTTTCTTCTTCTTTGACGGATCGAAAGAACTTCATCACCTTCTGATTTTCCATTCGGTACAAGGTTCCTTCTCAAATTTTGATAATTTGAAATAGCACATGCAACCTCGTGTATATGATTATGCATCTTACAGTATATAATTTTTCCTCTCTTATCCTTGAAAGCATCTTGAAACAAGGAACGAGATAACAAAATATCGAAGTACCTCACTCCATTATCCTTCATCGTTACATTGCTTCCATTGGGTATTTGAATAAACCCTTGTGCTATCCACATCTGAACAAGTGCTTCCTTGTAGAAGCAGAAGTCTAGTGGAAAATTTGAACAGTAGGCAAAACATTGTTTCAATGACGAAGATGGTAGACGGTCCACGCTTAACTTGATTGTGGATAAAATAAGATCTTCCTTTGGTAATTCAATTCTCACTAGATTTTCCAAAGTCGATTGCAATTCATCGCCATTCTTGCATGATTTCACCATTCCTCCCAACACTTTCACAATCAATGGTATACCACCAAATTTTTTAACAAGTTTTTCTCGAGTCACATCACGAATTATCGGTAAATCACTCTCGAATGCACATTTTTCAAATATAGACCAACAATGATCACTGAGTAACTTCCTCAAATGATGTCTGTAATTTGTCTCCATAATTTCTGCAACTTTATCGCTCCTAGTAGTCACAACTATAGCACTTCCAACATTTTGACTGATCTTTAGCAAACAAGCCCTCAACTCATTCCATAGAACGGGTTCCTCATTGCAAACATCATCAAGCACAAGAAAATAATTTTTGACAACCGATTTTTGAGCTCCCGAAGTATGACTTCCCTTTCATCTGAGCCACCAAAGTAGGATTCAAGGATCCCACGATTGCTCTTAAAATTTTGTTGATTTTAAAAGAATCAGACACACTTACCCATATAGTTGTATCAAAATTCTTCCTTATCATATCATGATGGAAAACCTCCTTCACCAGAGTTGTTTTTCCTAATCCACTTGTACCAACGATGGATAAAACAACAAGATTTTCTTGATTCTTAAGAGCCAGTAGTTTATCCACTATATTTGATACTTTAAATTCCCTCCCAATAACTCCAATTTCATCGGGAAAGGAGTTCGTCTCTCGAACTTGGTTAAGATCAGTTTCACCTTCATTAAATGTTGTAGCAACACATCGGGGAGGACTTTTTGTAGAAACTAACTCATCCACCTTTTTAGTAACGGTGGTGATTTCATTTGCCATTTTGAGATGAAAAGCAAAGAAATTTTTTGGAGAATTAAAAGAAATTACGTACCATCAAATCTTTTCCGATTTCCACTTTGCGTCAAACGTCTTCATAAGCGAGCTCATCGAGTAAAATATTGGCTTGGAAGACGATATCTTCAAGCTTCTTCACCCATAGCTTTAAGGAGTCAAGGTCTACCTTCATTTTGTCAATATCCCTTAGGATGGCTTGCGCCATGAGTAAAGAGTCCTTCATTTTCGAGAGTTCGTCCTTGAATCCCTACGTCCTTGAATCCCTATGCTAGGCCGACCTGCTCGGCCGCCAGCTTCACCATCTTCTTCAACACTTCCTTTACAACAAAGGTCCACAGGAATTCCGCCATGTTTTTCTTCTTGAATTCTCAGAGTTTGCAATTCGAGAGGATTTGTGTGCACCAAAATGAAGCATATAGAAACCTTATCTAACACGGTGAGCTCCAAAGAAACATTAAGGACAGTAATATGAAAAGTATGAAACCATAATTTTTGTAATTTTGTGATGTAGTAGGCCTACATTCAAAGTTTGTATTACGGGCCATGTTTTTAGGGTTTATTTATTGGAATATATTTTATGTACGAGAATGAGTTAGAATTTTATATTTGATATATTTTATCTTTATCTCCGGATTTAGTTAGTAGAATATTTTATCTTTTTTTTTTTATTTAGTTTATAGTTGTATTCTATTTAGACGTTGTGAACATTAATGAAAATTTGACTTTAGATCCTATGGGGACTTTTGATTCCACTAATGTTTCTAGGACGTTCGATCCCACTTATGTTTCTCATTCTTAACATGGTATCAGATGATCATTCTTAACATGGTATCAGAGCATCTCGTTATTAACATGGTATCAAAGTATCATTCTTAAAATTTTTAGATCAATTTGATACGTTGTGAACATGAATGAAAATGGGACTTTAGATCTCACCTATGTTTCTAGAACGTTTGATCCCACTTATGTTTCTCATTCTTAACATAGTATCAGAGGATCATTCTTAACATGGTATCAGAGCTTCTCGTTATTAACATGGTATCAAAGTATCATTCTTAACATTTTTAGATCAATTTGAGACGTTGTGAACATTAATGAAAATTCGACTTTAGATCCCATTTGGACTTTTGATCCTACATATGTTTCTCGGACGTTCGATCCCACTTATATTTCTCATTCTTAACATGATATCAGAGCTTTTTATTATTAAGATGGTATCAGATCAATTTGGAGTTTCTAAACAAAATTAGGAAAAACAGAGCCTATTTGAAACCATTTAGAAAAAAATGGGACAAAATTGGAAGAATCAATACTCGTAATAGTAAATAATGGTGTTGTGGGGCCATAAGAAAGAAGGGCTAAGGTTGGGGAAGTCCAAGTTCACGATAATTATGGGATAAATGAAATGACATTATTATTTTGGCATTATCTCGAGGCTGGCTTAACTAAGGCGACTAGGCAATTTAAAGCGGATTCGAGACTGCTTTGTTTAGTCTTCTCAAGTCTTTCTTAGCGTCGGAGCAATAGGATCTATACTAACTGACCATCGTTCAATATCTTAAGATGCTTAGAGTCGTCCTGACCTAGGTCATCGTCTAGCCAACTTAACTCTAACGCCCTATCTCTGTGCAAATAAACACATTCTATAGCGAGAGCACACAAGTAAACACTTGAAGCTAAAACATACTATAATATGTGAACATACAAGCAAACAAGCTCAACAGGGAGATAACATCCATCAATCACCCTGAGCACAAATCACAATAGGTCATCCTTCTTGCTAACATAGTGGAAAGCATATAAAACAACCATCATCCCAAGTCTCATCATAGGGACAATTTGGTAATTTTTTATATCATGCATAAGATATTGATCCACATTGTCCAACTCCTATTCTAGTCAAGAATGTTCTCTTTCTTGCTTGCATAATAAACAAGACTGCATGTTTCTCAGAAATCTCAATCTAGGGGTATAACGGTAATTTTATCATAACTTACATACTCATCCAAAAAACGATCTTCCTATTAGGTTGAATGACACTGTGACCTATATGGGTCACGACCTCATGTATTTATAGATGTATAATGAGATACATTCTAACAAACCATGAAATCATAGATTTGGTAACAAACCATAAAATCATAGATTTCGTAACAAACCAGAAAATCATAGATTTGGAAACAAACAAGTAAATCAGTAGATTATCTCTATGTACAGATATGATCTATTCTACGTTTAACACCCCCCTCAATCTGGACGATGTACTACTAAGTTCAAATTGCACCTAAAACTGCTAAAAGAAGGAGCTGGCAGTGGCTTTGTCATGATATCGGCGAGCTGATCCTTGGAAGATATGAGTCGTACTTCAAGCTGACGAGTCGATACTCGTTCACGAATGAAGTGATAATCAACCTCAACATGCTTCGTCCGTCGATGAAAGATTGGATTGGTGGACAGATAGGTGGCACCAATGTTGTCACACCACAGGCTAGGCGCTCGCGCTTGTGAGATCCCGAGCTCACGCAAGAGGACTTGGATCCAGATTAATTCGGCAGTGGCATTAGCAACCGCCTTATATTCGGTCTCCGTACTAGAACGAGAAACTGCCGATTGTTTCCTATAACTCCAGGAGATAAGATTGCCACCAAAGAAGATCGCATAGCCTCCAGTGCTTCGACGATCATTAGGATTCCCAGCCCAATCAGCATCCGAAAAGGCACTCAGCAAATTAGTGCTGGACTTGTAAGACACAAGTCCATATCAATAGTGTCATGTAGATAATGGAGAATTCGTTTGACTGCCGCCCAATGTACGGAAGTCGGGGAGGACATGAACTGACACACTCTATTGACACAGAAGGATATATCAGGATGTGTCAGAGAAAAATATTGGAGAGCACCAACGACACTCCGATAGCAAGTAGTATCCTCAGGCAAGAGCTTTTCACCACCATCCAATAACAACTTTTCACTAGGAAGCATAGGTGTGGGCACACCTTTGGAGGGAAACATATTCGTTCTAGACAATAAATCTTGAATGTATTTATGTTGTGTCAGAACAAGTCCATTGGAAGTATGACAGACTCAATCCCAAGAAAATAACTCAAAATGGCAAGATTCTTGATGGCAAAATCATCCCGAAACTGTGTAAGAAGTTTCTCAGTAGCCATAGAAGATGAGCTGATGATAATAATGTCATCAACATAGATGAGGATATACATCTGAATGCCCATCTTGTTAAAAATGAAAAGAGAGACATCAGCCTTTGAAGGTGTAAAATCCAGCTATAATAGTTTGGAGCTAAGGCGAGAAAACTAGGCATGCGGAGCTTGTTTGAGGCCATAAAGCGACTTATCCAGCTTCCAGAGATAACCAAGATGTTGAGAATCCACAAATTCAAGGGGCTGTTTCATATAAACATCTTCATTAAGAAAGCCATGAAGAAAAGCATTTTGAATATCAATCTGCCAAATAGCCCAACATGAGAAATAGCAAGAGATAATAAGAGCCGAATGGTAGTGGGCTTAACAACTGGACTAAAAGTATCATCATAATCAATGCCATATTGTTGTTTAAACCCTTTAGTAACCAATAGAGCCATCTGGCTTTGGCTTGAGTTTGAAAACCCATTTGCAATCAATAACGCTAAGACCAGCACAAGGAGGAACTAAGTGCCATGTCTTATTTTTGAGAAGTGCCTGAAATTCATCATTCATTGCCTGACGCCAAAGGAGATGCTCCATAGTAGTAATATGTGAAGTAGGTTTAGAGGCAGAAGACTGAACTACAAAATATGTTACTGTTCCATCTGTACGCACCTTGGGTTTCTATATATTGTGCTTCAATCGAGTACCACACGGATGAGTAGGAGATGTAGGATCCACAATTGATGGGGCAACCGTACCTGCCGTTGCGAGGGGAGCAACTGGTGCTACAGCAGTTGGTTGACCAGCGGCCAAGGATCCAACCGAGCATTGCGCAATATCATCTGCTGGCGGAGGATCCGAGGCCCCAATCATTGGCGAAACATCCAACTCCGATTTGCATGGCAGCAATGCGGAGGATTGCGGCGGCAATTCCGAAGCTGATGTGGATACCAGATTTTCTACATCCAAAGAGTTAATAGGCACAAATATATGCATGTGATTATTATCCAAATTAGTACGGCTGTTACCCAAATGCAAGGTGCATAAATCAGGGGTATTGTGCGTCGGCTGCAAGGTTGGGGAAGAATTTGGTGGGGCTCTCTTGAACGGAAAATCATTCTCATCAAATATGACGTCTCTAGAAATATAGACACGATCAGAATCGGTGTCAAGACACTTATACCCTTTATGTAAAGAACTGTAGCCTAGAAAGACACATTCATTGGATCGAAAAGAGAGCTTTTGTTTGTTATAAGGGCGAAGATGAGGCCAACAAGCACACCCAAAAACTTTTAATAAGGAGTAATTTGGTGGGGTATGAAAAAGACGCTCTAAGGGACATTTGTTATCGATGACCCGAGTAGGAAGACGATTGATGAGATATGTGGCTGTAAGAAATGCGTCATCGCAAAATTTAATAGGTACATCAGCATGAGCCAGAAGGGCTAGACCAGTTTCAACAATATGACGATGCTTGCATTCAGCAGACCCATTTTGTTGATGCGTGTGAGGGCACGAAACACGATGAGCAATTCCAAGGGAACGAAAGAATGTGTTATGAATTTTCTAATATTCCCCACCCCAATCAGACTGGACACACTTGATTTTAGTATCTAGGAAGCGCTCAACATGAGCTTGGAACTACAAAAGTATACGGGGAGCTTCTGTACGATCATGCATCAAATAGATCCACGAAAATTTACTGAAATCATCAATGAAGTTAATATAATATTTCAAACCCCCAACAGATGGAGGTGCAGGGCCCCAAACATCCGAAAAAATCAGTTCAAAAGGTGACGAAGACCTATGGAAGAACTAGTATATGGTAACTAATGACTTTTTGCTCACTGACACACATTACAAACTGACAAAGGTGACTCACTAGCATATAAGAAATATTATTGAGACACAAAATTGACTTTACTACTTGAGATGAAGGATGTTCAAGATGTGCATGCCATTGGGCGTGAGTAGTAGATCTGCTCACATGCTTGAGATCATCGACATCAGATGACTTAATAGGATAGAGACCAGACTCACACCTCCCATCTAGAAGACTTTTCCTCGACCGTCTATCCTTAATAGAAAAATGTCAAGGATGGTATTCAAAAAATACGTCATTATCACGAGAAAATTTATGAACGGAAAGAAGATGTTTAGAAATTTCAGGCACATCCAAAATATTACGCAATGCAAGAGGACGAGCAGCAGTATTAATTGACCAGTATGCAAAATACGCAAACCTGCATGATAGCGTTCACGCACAACGAGATGATCCAGGTCACTGGTGATATGATTAGTTGTACCTGTGTCGCTCTACCAATTTGGATCAATCTTGTAAGAGGAAGTAGCCTCCAGTGCTGCAGAAGGAGGTTCATCTTGATAGGACTCATCCATCCTATGTCAGTAGCGAACAATAGTATGTCCCACTTTGCCGCAGATCTGGCAGGAAGAACGAGCAAAAGGGTCACGACGATCACCAACAGGACGAGAGGGCGCACCACCTTGAGAACGGCCACGACCACGATCTCAATGCCCACGGTTCTTCTACTGACCACCACGACCAGCATAATTGGCAGAAAATCCAGGATTTAACTGAAGTTCAGCCTGATGTTGTAGTTGGCAAGCTTCAAAGGCCATTAGATGTGCAAACACATCATCAAGCGTGAGGGCTTCACTCTTGGTAGTCATCGAGGTGACGAAGGGATCATAGTCAGGGCCAAGACTAGCGAGAAGATACGAGATCACATCATCATCCTGCAAGGCAGAGCCGGCGGCAGCTAGCTCGGTGGCCAGTCTTTTGATCTTGCAAAAATAATTTGCAGCAGACAGATCGCGTTTCTTGGACGTGGCGAGCTCAACAAGGATTTGAACAGTGCGAGCACGAGTTGATGACGAAAACATCCGCTGTAGGGTATCTCATGCCTCCTTGGACGTAGTAGCGGAAACCACATCGTGAAAAATCTCCTCAGTCATGGAGGAGAGAAGGCTACTAAGAACCTGTTGATTCTGATCATACCACTGATCATAGGCCGGATTAGAGACTAGGTCAGCACCAACAGCGGTTGAGGAAGGGAGGGATCGGCTTGGCAGGTGCGGCAATGCTGCCATCGAGGTAGCCCATAAGCTTCGTACTCCGTAGGTAGGGGAGGAGCTGGGTGTCACAATCGCACTCTTAGTGGCAGCGGACTTGCGATTGTGCGACACTCACTTTCCAACAACAAGTGAGCTAAGCCAATTTGTTCTTGCGTCGCCTACGGCCAAGCGACGTATGCTCGAGCCTCTGGCCTCGGTTTAAGAAGAAGATTTTAGAAAACGAGGGCAGAGAGAGATTTTTAGAAAGAGAGATTTTTGAAAGAGACGTTATATAAGCAAGCAAGAGAGTAACAACAACGGCTCACAGTATATAACCTTGGGTAGGGAGAAGTTGACAACTAGTCATATCCCCCTATAGTACATTCTGAGGCATTTCATGTCTAGCAGGCCTAGACATGATTTTTCCGAAACGTCATACTCCCTAGAAATACAAAAGTAAAATGCTAGAATATGGAAAGACATAAAGGGCTTGGCTTGTCATGGGCATGCGGCCACGGGCAACACGCCTTGGACAAGCATGACCATGACATCCTCCCCCACCTAATTGGTTGGCGTCTCTGTCAACCGTCTATTTTCATACCTGGCAATGTGGGTGGCGGCGGAGTTCAGATCTTCGGCGCGTTCCCAACTGGTTTCTTCTGTAGGAAGGCTTTCCATTTGACAAGGAATTCACGAATCGTCCTTACTGGTCTTCCTATTTTCCTAACCCTGTCGGTTAGGATCTCCTCGATCTCTTTGGTTTCTCTTTGTTTCAGATCGATGCTCGGTCTAGTAACTACGTTTCGCTTGTCGTCGTCCGGGTCAGGGTGATAGGGTTTCAAGTTGCTCACATGAATTACTTGGTGGATTTTCATCCATGTGGGTAGCGCAACTCTGTAGGAAGTAGCCCCGATCTTTTTAAGGACTTCAACCGGGCCCTCATATTTTCGAACTAGTCTTTGGTCCTTGCGGCTGCGGAACCTGATTTGTTCTGGTCTCAACTTGATGAGGACTTGGTCTCCTGCTCGGAATTGAAGTGGGCGACGCTTCCTGTCTGCCCACTTTTTCATATGTTTAGAAGCTTTCTCTAGATATGCTCAGGCAATATCTGTTGTCTGCTTCCATTCGTTGGTGAAGTTTTGAGCTTGGGGGTTCTTTCCTGCGTAAGGATGATCAATAAGGTGGGGCAAGGCCGGTTGTCGTCCACTTACAATTTCGAAGGGGCTCTTCCCCGTAGACGAACTCGTTTGACAGTTGAAGCAGAATTGGGCGACATCCAGTAATTGTATCCAGTTCTTTTGACGTGCGTGGACGAAGTGACGTAAGTATTCTTCGAGCAAGTAATTGAACCGTTCTGTTTGTCCATCGGTTTGAGGGTGATAGCTTGAGGAGATGTTTAAAGTCGTTCCCAAGAAGGCGAACAACTCGGTCCAGAATGTGCCGATGAATCTACCATCTCTATCGCTGATGATGCTCGACGGAATGCCTCATAACTTCACAATGTGTTTGAAAAATAGTTGGGCTGTTAGTTCGGCCGAGCATAATTTGGGAGTGGGAACGAACGTCGCATATTTTGAGAATCGGTCTATGATAACCAAGATGGCGTCGTATTCCCCGACTTTTGGGAGGTGTGTTATGAAGTCCAAAGACACACTTTCCCAAGGTCTGGTTGGCACGGGTAGAGGTTCCAGGAGTCCCGAGACTTTTGCTTTCTCAACTTTATCCTGTTGACAGATGAGGCATGTCTTGGTGTATTGCATGATGTCGTCTCGCATATTTGGCCAGAAGTACCCCTTTTTTATCAAGGCGTATGTTCGTTGCCACCAAGGGTGTCCGGCCCATAAAGTGTCGTGACATTCCTAAATGAGCTTCTTTCTCAGTTCTCCAGTTCTTGGAACGTATAACCTATTCCCCTTTGTCATCAGAAGGTCTCCCTCAATCCCAAACTGTCGTGTCTTCCCAGCTTTGGCTAGTTCAACGACAGCCTTAGCCGATGGGTCTTTATGCAGGTGTTCTTTGATGATGTCGCGCATCGATCCATCGACCTTACTGGAATGAATGTGGGCTAACATGCACAGGGCCGCATGTTCGCCCTTCCGACTCAACGCGTCGGCTGCTTGGTTACTCTTCCCTGCTTTGTGTTCAAATTTGAAGTCGAATTCAGCCAACGACTCCTGCCACCTGGCTTGTTTTGCCATCAATTTTGGTTGATCGAAGAAGTGGCAGATGGCGCTGTTATCCGTCTTCACTACGAATTGTGATCCCAAGAGATACTGTCTCCAGACCCGTAGGCAATGGACCACTGCTAGCATTTCTTTTTTGGAGACAGTGTATCTCCTTTCTGCATCGTTGAGCTTTCGACTTTCGTAGGCGATGGGGTGGCCCTCTTGAATAAGGACCCCGCCTAGGGCAAAGTTGGAAGCATCCGTCTCAATTTCAAATGGCTTAGTGACATCCACTAATCCGAGGACAGGGCCCCTCGTCATGGTTGCCTTCAGGTCTTCAAAGGCCATTTTACATTCACTTGACCACGACCAAGGGTTGTCTTTCTTTAGGAGTTCTGTTAATGGGGCAGCTCGTCGTGAAAACCATTCGACGAACCGCCTGTAGTAGTTTGCCAATCCTAGAAAGAATAGCACATCGGACACGGAAGTGGGTACTTTCCACTCTTGGATAGTTTTATCTTATCGCTATCCATACCAATCTGGCCACAGCTGATGACATGTCCGAGGAAGTTGATGCATGTTTGTGCGAAGGCACACTTTTCTTTCTTGACATACAACTGGTTCTGCCGCAGCTTATCGAACACCAGCTTCAAGTGCACCTTGTGTTCCTCCAGGGTTGTGCTGTATATGACTATGTCGTCAAGGTATACTACGACGAACTGGTCCAAGTATTCATGGAAAACCTGGTTCATCAATGTGCAAAACGTAGCTGGGGCGTTTGTCAAGCTAAAGGGCATTACCAGGAACTCAAAGGCCCCGTATCTTGTTACGCACGTCGTCTTGGGCTCATCTCCTTCGGCGATACGTACTTGGTAGTATCCTGATCGTAAGTCCAACTTCGTGAAGTATTTGGCTCCGTGAAGTTGGTCAAACAAGTCGGATATTATCGGCAGAGGGTATTTATTGCGTACGGTCACCTTGTTTAAGGCTCTATAGTCTATGCATAGACGCAACGACCCATCCTTCTTCTTCTGAAATAGTACGGGGGCTCCGTAAGGTGCCTTTGCCGGGCGGACGAATCCTGCCGCTAACAACTCATCTAGTTGTTTCCTCAACTCAGCTAGTTCGGGGGGTGCCATCCGATACGCATTTTTCGCTGGGGGTTTAACCCCGGGGAGGAGTTCAATTTCGTGATCAATGCCTCGACGGGGTGGTAACGTCTGCGGTAAGCTCTCTGGCATTATGTCAGCATAGCTGTCCAGTACATCCTTGATTTCATTTGGAATAGCTTCCTCAGTGGTCGTTTCTTCAGTCAGGGGTATAGCCATAAATGTAGGTTCCTCTCGTGCGAGTCCCCTCTTCAATTGCATGGCCGAGATCATTCTGAGACTACCTGGTTGCTTAATGCTTGCAGGTATTACTGTGGGATTGTGGCCGGCCATCACCAAGCATTTTGCTAGTGGCATTGGGATAACTTTGTATTCTAAGAGGAAGTCCATCCCAAGTACTACGTCAAAGTCGTCCATGCGAACTACGACAAGATCCAACTCTCCCGTTCAGGCCCTTAACTTGAAGGGGACTCTTTTGGAGACTCCCACGATAGGCAAAGCCTCGGAATTGACAGCTTTCATTTTTCCAGGGTCCTTTTCTATGGTGAGTCCCAATCTTTGTGCTTCTTGGTCAGCGATGAAGTTGTGGGTTGCACCTGAGTCGATTAGGGTGCTCCTGCTTGGTTGGGAGTTAATCGTCGCATCTACAAACATGAGCCCTTTCTCTATTATGTCTTTTGGGTCGACTTTTCGTTGGAGGGCTGACAAGAATTTCAGAGCGCCCATTCGGGGGTTGTCCTGATCTTCCTTCCTTTCTAACGTAGTCTCGACCCCCGCGTCGTTGCTCTCTTGGATGGACACTTGGAGTGCACTAAGAGAGGCTCGATGAGGGCAGTAAGACAGTTTGTGGGGGCCTTTACACAGCAGGCATTGTAAAAGTGCCGTCGGGTAACTCTTTTGAGGGTAGGGTCCTCGAGATGTTCCCGCTTGGTTGTTTTGAGGGGATCTATCTATCCACCCACTTGGTCTGTCGTTACTTCCATTTGGCCTATTGGGGCCTTCACTCCGATGGCCTGGCGGTCTATATGTCCTACCCCCAGTGTTTGGGGTCGGCGTTGTTTTTCTTTGGAAACTCGATTCATTCCCAAAGTCTAGAAGTCTCTCGGCACTGGCGATTGCAGTAGCTAGGTCCTGAACCTTTTTCTCGTGTATCTTTGTTTTGGCCCACGGTTGTAACCCATTTATGAAGAAAAACACTTTATCTTTCTCTGACGTGCCCCTGATATCCAGCATCAGGGTCGAGAACTGTCTGACATAGTCCCTTATGCTTCCAGTTTGCTTTAGGGCTATCAGTTTTTCCATTGCTATGTGCTCTACATTTTCGGGGAAGAATTGGTCCCTCAACTCTTTCTTGAGATCTTCCCACGAGTTGATGGTGCATAGTCCATTCTCGATGTCTTGCACCTTCGTACGCCACCAAAGTTTCGCATCGTCGATGAGATACGTTGAGGCCACAGTCACTTTTACGTCGTCGGTACAAGCCGTTGTGGCTTTGAAGTACTGTTCGACATCAAAGATGAAGTTCTCCAACTCTTTGGCGTCCCGATTCCCTTTGAAGGGTCTGGGGTCTGGGAACTTCAGTTTATTGGATCCTGAATGAGTTTGTCCCGTCGCGACGCTGTCTACGAGTTTCATGGTCACCCCAATTCGGGTGTTTATGTCGGCCATCTTTTCATGGATGGTGTCGACCATCGTTCTGAACTCGTCTGCTAATCCATTAAACAAACTCATCATAGTATTTTGTAGCACCTCGTACTCTTCGCCACGTCCCTCCTTGTGTGCGACAGAGCTATCAGGGCTACCGGTAGGTCTCGAGTTGCTTGTAGGAGCAACTCTTTCTTCGAGCTGCTTGTAGGAGCAACTCTTTCTTCGAGCGAGGACACTCGAAATATCAGTTCTGTGATTGGCAACCCATACAGGCGGTTGCCCATTGCGTTGATTTCTACGACTTTCTCACTCAATTCTGTCATCCGTGCTTCCAGGAAGCGTACGGTGTCAGGGACTTCTTTGAGGAACAGCATTTCCTCCTCTATTAGGGTCAGCCGGTCGGCTTGAGATTTCGGTGTCGACTTTGTCGTCGACATGTTTTCGATCTTTTTCTATTTCGCGGAGCTAACAAAGCTCTGATACCACTTCTCACAATCGCACTCTTAGTGGCAGCGGACTTGCGATTGTGCGGCACTCTCTTTCCAACGACAAGTGAGCTAAGCCAATTTGTTCTTGCATCGCCTACGGCCAAGCGACGTATGCTCGAGCCTCTGGACTCGGTTTAAGAAGAAGGTTTTAGAAAACGAGGGCAGAGAGAGATTTTTAGAAAGAGAGATTTTTGAAAGAGACGTTATATAAGCAAGCAAGAGAGTAACAACAACGGCTCACAGTATATAACCTTGGGTAGGGAGAAGTTGACAACTAGTCATATCCCCCTATAGTACATTCTGAGGCATTTCATGTCTAGCAGGCCTAGACATGATTTTTCCGAAACGTTATACTCCCTAGAAATACAAAAGTAAAATGCTAGAATATGGAAAGACATAAAGGGCTTGGCTTGTCATGGGCATGCGCCCATAGGCAACACGCCTTGGACAAGCATGACCATGACACTGGGCGCGCCATATGATGAAGTTATTTTTAGTGAGACGGATTGTGACAGCGTGGTGGAGAGGGATTGGGCCAAAGGTCGATGCCATGGTTGTTGAGGTTGTGTTGGAGATGGTGGATGGGGGGAAGAAGAAGATATGGTAGACATTGTTAATGAATAAACCTTGGCTCTGATACCATGTTAGGTTGAATGGCACTGTGACCTATATGGGTCACGACCTCATATATTTATAGATATATAATGAGGATTACATTCTAACAAACCATGAAATCATAGATTTGGTAATAAACCATGAAATCATAAATTTGGTAACAAACCAGGAAATCATAGATTTGGTAACAAACGAGTAAATCATAAGATTATCTTACTATGTTATGATCTATTATACGTTTAACACTTCCAAAGTCCTTAACGTGCATTTTCTAACCTCCTAAAGTAAGGAATGCTCTCGTGCTAGTATTCTTTGCGATTCCTACAAGTATTACTTGCCTAAAATCCGTGTGGTTACTTACTTGGATGAAATGTACCTTCCCAAACTAGCGCGTGTTTAAAGCACCAATTTTCTAAAACTTCTCAAGTAGAAATTAACTCACTCATTTCACGTGCCACTGGAAGGCAGTCAACGCACACAACCATGCACACAACCACGCGTTTCACGTTTCACGCGTTTCATGTGCACGCCTTCGAGTCACCCCTTGAATTTTTTTGTTCATCAAATTGTTTTTGAATTTTTTTCTTCATGAATGTTTTAGACCTTTAAAAACATATTTTTCTCGTAATTTTTAATTAACCACAGCGGGAAATACATGAGTCAAAAGTCATTCAAGAATTTAAAACTTACAAAACTTACCTATTTCTTAATGTTCACTAGAACATTGCCTTACCAATCAACTATGGTCTCCCTTCAATATCAACATTACTAAAAAAACTCTTGAATTTCAAGTCAAAAAGTTAAGAAACCAAAATGCTTACCGTGGATTCTTTCTCGATTTTGTATGGATTTGAACAAATCAAAAGTCTAGAATAGTTTTTCGAATGCTCTTGAGCATTTCTTATAAACAAACTCGGGTGAAATTCAAACTCTAAACTACCGTCTCAAGCAAATTTTGACTCTCTCAAGAATCCTAAACCCTCCCTCTTTTCCTTTTTTTTTTCTCGTTGGAACTGTGAGTAGGTGCTTACCAGACCCCTACTTACGGGTTGACTTTGATAAATTTTCCAAAATTTTTACTATTTTCTTTGATATTTTTCTTAAGCTGATGAGATTTTTTAAGCATTTTTCTCTTCTCCCTCATCTTGAAATTCTACATCTAAGATCCTAAATAAAATGGAGAAGTTTGATTTATAAGAAAAAAAAATGGTGTATTTAATTTCTAGTTCGAGCTTATCAAGCTTAACTTTTTAGGATTATTCTCTACATGTATTGCTTGAGAAAAGCCAGGTACAACTACTCACATATTCTTTCATATCGAGAAGCCTAGTTTAAGTCCTAATGCTTAAAATTCCTCATATATTCTTTCCAAGGTCCTTAATGATTTCACAACCACGTGTACAACTCAACATGCTATCACAAGAATATGATTAATATTTTTATTAAATTCAAATTTTTTTATCATCTAGATCGAGTAAAATTCAAACATGAAAACTTGTAGTCTTATAATATTTACCATATTCTCTTTCTTATAGGTGAATTAATGGAAAAATTAATAAAATGATCCAAATAGAACCAAATGTAAATGTAAAGAGTAATTTATTAGACTTGAAAATTGAATAACATTAACTTTATAGTTTGAGAAATTAGAAATGAAGTAGTCAAACATTCTATACTTGGAATACTCGGATCATATAAGAGCCTCTCTAAATTTAGTGGTCTTTTCTCAATATAGTATTCCCATAAAACTATATATAGGGCTTCACATTCTTAGAAAAATTCAAGCACCCACACCTTTGCCATTTCTACTCTTCATCATTTGTGAAACGAGCTTGTAACCTTACAACTTGAAGATACTCCACAATGGCCATGGGCAAAGGTTTCAAGCTCTTTCACACCATTTTCATAGTGATTGCTTGCCAATGTTGTGCGAAAGTGGGTGCCACTTTTGGCGATGTCACCGGTGTTGCGAATCTCGATCATCAATTTTCATTTCGTGCTCTTGGATCACATGAAACACAAGCCCCAACAGTTGCACCAATTGGAAGTAGCACAGAAGTCCTAGTGGATGCACTGTTTGGAAGCATTGCTCAAACTCCGGAGGCTTTAACCCCGGAGGGTGCATCGGTTGGAAGCATTGCTCTAACCCCGGAGGGTGCATCGGTTGGAAGCATTGCTCTAACCCCGGAGGGTGCATCGGTTGGAAGCATTGCTCTAACCCCGGAGGGTGCATCGGTTGGAAGCATTGCTCTAACCCCGGAGGGTGCACCAGTTGGTAGTATTGCTAAAACCCCAACCATTGCTCCAATTGGAAGTAGCACACAAGCGTGAGAGTAGCATTGCTGCGCATCGAGATTTTTTTTGGCTTTTAACAATGTAAAACCTAAGCCAAACTGAGTCACTATTTTGTAGACAAATTTATTATTTCTATATTTTTCATAAAATGACTGATTTTTCACTTTTTTTTTTCCTCATATTTAATTTTCTATTTTAATTTATAGACTCTATTCTATCATTAAAAATTATATACACGTTAGGACTTACTACAATAGGAACATAAATGATGTAGATTATTTCAGAATTGAAGTCAACCATAAATATTGGTAGTACTCCCGTCTAGAAAATTAACCACTAAAATACCGATTCTATTAGAAAGGTGAAAAAACGATATTGAGAAAAACCTCAATATTTAGAATATTTAGAATGAGCCATTATGAGCATGTGTCATTAATAACAATGGACCAAAGGTTTTTGGTATTGATTATTAATTTGTGAATTGAAAATTGTATAATATTAAAAGATTTACCAATTGTATCATTATTGTAATGGTAGTTCATCTAATAATAGGATTAGTCATTGTTTAATTTAGTAAGGTGACTTTTAATTTTTTTTAGGGCAGAATCAAATAGCCCTTCTAAAGTTCAAAAATTCTTTTTTTTTTTTTTTTTTTTTTTGAAAGTCTCTTAGATTTCATAACCATCAATAAATATGTGAAGAGCTTATAAAAAAGATGGTCAATTTGAGTAAAAATTAAAGGTGATTCAAGAAAACTAAAAGAGTAGCCGATCCAATGGAATAGATGATGTGCAACCTTCTCATGTCGTTAGCTTGATTCAGTATGACGATTGTAACAAATTAAAGGTAGTTCAATTCGAGTTTTAAATGTTTATTTTCACATAAGAGAATTAGATATGACAAAACAACTTTAGTTTAGTAGAAATCTATGGTCGTTCCAATTTGTCATGACCCGATTTTTGTTCATTGAAGCGTGGCCTGCTCAAAGTTTATTACAAAATGGGAACCAGGGAATCAGATACAAATCTAAAAGAACCAAAATCTCCAATATACAGGATTGAAGACCCGAGATGACCATCTTTTGTGACAACGTAGCTCCCAAATGCTCCCCACCTTGACCAACAATCAACTGTCACTTGAAAAGAAAAAAAAAAGTAGAATCTGATGAGCATAAACATATTCAATAAGCAAACTACTTGTATAAACATATTCAATAAGCAAACTACTTTAGGATCTGATGACATTTTTATCATTTTTTATCATAGCAAGTGGATAGCATCGTCTATTGTCTTAAGCATTTAGACTTAACAAACGTGTATTCCAACCAAAAACGTAGGACAATAATTTGGAGGCATTCCATTTAAAATATTGGTTTTTCCCTTAAAATATTGGTTTAAAGTATTGATTTGTTCAAATAGAGAGAAAATGAATGGTAATATGCAACTTGCCCGATAAATTTTTTTTAATTAAACTATTGTTTTATTGGCATTGTCAAGGCAAATAAGCTTTTCACAGATTACAAGGAAACTGATTATAAAAATACTAAATTTAAATTTTGGGTTAGGAAAATTTGAATGGGCTACATTTACCTTTCTATTCATATGTAGTAATAATCTTAAACCATCAAAATTTCTTTACTTTCAAGACTTTGTAACGAAGTCTCGTAGGTTAAATATTACGTTGGTTCACTCTAAAAATCGAACTTTTTATGACATAATGTCATTTTGAGTAGTAGGTATTGAGATTATCTTTCAAGTGGACAAGAGATCGTGGTTTACAGGCAAATTCAAAAACTCCTTGAAAAATTGTCGAGTACCTTTAATTTGCAACTGCATATTCAAAGGGGTGATGACATACTCGGAGAATATTTCGAGATAACGATTATATCGAACCTTGAAAGTGCAGTAACGAGGATGAAACCTACAAATTACACTTAAAGTACAACTCACTGCAAACCTAATCCCATCGAGATTTTCGAGAATGATTGGACTTCTTGATAATTGGACTTTCGTAATGATTGGACTTGACTCTACTGAATTAGTGATAATCTTTGAACACGAAATATGTTAATTCTGAATTATCCGAGCACTCTCAAATTATTCAATTTAGTTGAATCGACTCCAATCATAATGCTGCATTTGCCCTTCAACTACTAATGTTTTCAAGTTATGAATACAGCCAAGCCCCTCAGGAAAATAATGAAAGTTTTTGAGTCTTAATGAAGACAAGTTCTGCATATTTTGCAAATTTGGAGGGTGCAAATTTGAAAGGGAAATATCATCATGAAAGTCGCCTATGCACAAATCAACGAGTGAGCTACAGAATTCAAACCAGTTTGGTAGCTTTATCAAACTTGTACAGTTATAAATGCATAGAGATTGAAGCTTTGGAGGACATTGAAAGCTTGAAAAGAATCTTGCATTAACAGTGGCAGCTTCCAACCTCTGGCCATGAGTCGTAAAAATGTGTGGAATATTCGTTAGTTTGAGACAAGAACAAATAGTTAAGCTTTCGAGATGAGGAAAGGCGGTAGAATTTGTCAGAGTAGCAACTTCTACCCATTGCTCTAAATTGTCCATTTGCAAAATATCAAGTCTTTTCAATTTCTGGAATAAAGTTCTGCTATCGCAATAATTCCCGTAAAACTGGCTTCCAATACTTGTTACAACACTTAGCTCGTTAATTTTAAGAACCTCAAGTTTGGACAACTGTCCCCGCATCACTAAAGTTTCATATCTTTTGCAGCAGTCTAGATTTATCTCAATCAAGCTTTCAACAAAAATACGGTTGGGCAGAAGTTCACCAATAATATTATGAATCCTCAATGCTTGAAGGTTTTTGTGTGGTTGTTGCAGCCATGGCCTCCTTTTTACTTTTGACTTGCTCCAAAGGTAAAAGGCTTAATTTACCTTTAAGGTTTTCTAAAGGTCCAAGCTCCTCAATCTTAAGTCCTTCATCAAACCCAACTACAAAAATAGAAAGTGTTTGAAGTCGAGTTATTCGACTGAAATGTTTAGGCATTTGCTTAGTTTGATTTGAATAATCCAAATCAAATTCTAAATCCCGTAAGTTGACCAACTTTCTCAACTTTGTAGGAAGCTTTACATCACATCCGAGTTTCAAAGTATGCAAATTGTAAAGCAAAACGATAGATTTTAGGAGCTTACTTATTCCAGACTTTGAATTGTCAAGATACCTCAAAAGCTTTAATTTACCGATTGTATCTAACAATTTAGTTATGAACCCATAATCAATTATTAAAACGCGCAAGTAGATGAAGTTGGTGATCATACCATTCTTCCCAACACTTTCACAACCAATGGTATACCACCAAATTTTTTAACAAGTTTCTCGCGAGTCACACCAAGAATTATTGGTAAATCACTTCCGCATGCACATTTTTCAAATAAAGACCAACAATGATCATCCGGTAACTGCCTCAAATGATGTCTGTAATTTGTCTCCATAATTTCTGCAACTTTATCACTCCTAGTAGTCACAACTACAGCACTTCCAACATTTTGACTGATCTTTAGCAAACAAGCCCTCAACTCATTCCATAGAACGGGTTCCTCATTCCAAACATCATCAAGCACAAGAAAATACTTTTTGACACTCAACCGATTTTTGAGCTCTCGAAGTATGACTTCCCTTTCATCTGAGCCACCAAATGTAGGATTCAAGGATCCCACGATTGCTCTTAAAATTGTGTTGATTTGAAAAGAATCAGACACACATACCCATATAGTTGTATCGAAATTCTTCCTTATCATATCATGATGGAAAACCTTCTTCCTTATCATATCATGATGGAAAACCTTCTTCCTTATCATATCATGATGGAAAACCTTCTTCACCAGAGTTGTTTTTCCTAATCCACCTGTACCAACGATGGGTAAAACAACCAGAGTTTCTTGATTCTTAAGAGCAAGTAGTTTATCCACTATATTTGATACTTCAGTTTCCCTCCCAATAACTCCAATTTCATCAGGAAAGGAATCCGTCTCTCGAACTTGGTTAAGATCAGTTTCACCTTCATTAAATGTTGTAGCAACACATTCCAGAGGACTTTTAGTAGAAACTAACTCATCCAAATTTTTAGTAACGGTGGTGATTTCATTTGTCATTTTGAGAAGAAAAGCAAAGAAATTTTTGGAGAATGAAAAGAAATTATGTACCATCAGATCTTTTCCGATTTTCACTTTGCGTCGAACGTCTTCATAAGAGAGCTCATCGAGTAAAATATCCGGTTTGAAAATGATATCTTCAAGCTTCTTCACCCATAGCTTTAAGGAGTTAAGGTCTACCTTCATTTTTTCAATATCCCTTAGTGTTAAAAGATCACATGTTTGTTTAGATTGCTGTCATTGCATTAAATCTCCTTAGTTAGGAGTTGATTTAGTTTTTGATTTGTTTACTAGTTTGTTACCCGATTTTATGCAGATTTTTAGGTAGATTTTCTAAATATCTTTTTGTATTCTCTGTATATATATAGTCTTCTTGCTCTTCATAATAAAATCTTCTCATTAACCATTCAATCACTCACTCTTTCACTAACAATTGGTATTAGAGCTATCTTCTTAAGGGATCTGTGAGATCAAAATGGGAGGAGAATCCAATTTTTCAGCTGTTGCACCACTAGTTTTCGATGGAGACAATTATCAAATGTGGGCAGTTCGTATGGAGACTTATCTGGAGGCCTTGGATCTTTGAGAAGAAATAGAAGAGGATTACAAGGTCCTCCACTTCCAGCAAATCCTACTGTAGCACAAATCAAAGTACGGAAGGACAAGAAGACAAGAAAATGAAAGGCAAAAGCTTGCCTATTTGCAGCTGTATCCCAAATGATCTTCATGCGAATAATGTCCCTCAAAACAGCAAAGGAAATCTGGGATTACCTCAAGGTTGAATATGAAGGAGATGATCGGATTCGTGGAATGAAAGTCTTGAATTTGATGAGGGATTTCGAGTTGCAGTAGATGAAGGAGTCTGAGTCGGTAAAAGAGTACTCTGACAGACTTCTCAGCATTGCCAACAAGGTGAGATTGCTTGGTTCTATGTTAAATGATTCGAGGATCGTTGAAAAGCTGCTGGTCACTATTCCAGAGAAATTTGAAGCCACCATTACTACTCTGGAGAACACCAAAGACCTGTCAAAGATTTCTCTTACAGAGCTCTTGAATGCTTTACAAGCATAAGAGCAAATGAGGTCTATGAGGCAAGAACGGGTGATTGAAGGTGCCTTACCGGTTAAGCATCAAGACAACAACAGGTATAAAAACAAGAAAATTTTCAAAAATCAATCGACGAATGGAGATTCATCTGTCAATTATCATAAGACAAAAGGAGGAGGTTCCAAAAAATCCTACCCACCTTGCCGTCATTGTGAGAAGAAAGGTCATCCACCATACAAGTGTTGGAGAAGACCTGACGCCAAATGCTCCAAATGCAATCAACTTGGACATGAAGTTGTGATCTGCAAAGTCAAAGAACAGGTGAAAGAAGTAGATGCACAGGTAGTTGATCAAGAAGAAGAAGATCAATTGTTTGTGGTCACTTGTTTCTCAGGCAAAAGAATCAACCGAGAACTGGTTGATTGATAGTGGGTGCACAAATCATGACATATGACAAGGAGTGAGGAATTAAGAGACAGTGAAGTCAAGAGAGTGAGGATTGGCAATGGTGAACACTTGGAAGTCAAGGGAAAAGGCACAGCAGCTATAACAAGTTATGAAGGTACAAAATTTATTCCAGAGGTTTTATTTGTGCCTCAAATTGATCAAAATCTCTTAAGTGTTGGTCAGTTACTTGATAAAGGCTATAAAGTGTTGTTTGAGAATAAGCAGTGCTTGATCAAAGATGCTAGTGACAAAGACTTGTTCAATGTCAAAATGAAAGGAAAAAGCTTTGCTCTAAATCCGATGGAGAAAGAGCAGATGGCCTTTATATCCAGAACTAGTGCCACTGAGATTTGGCACAAAAAACTTGGGCACTTTCATCATAGAGGTTTGCTTCAGATGCAGTCAAAGAAGCTGGTAGAAGAACTCGCTGACATTGATGATGACATGTCTCTTTACCGTGCTTGTAACTTTGGGAACCAACATAGGCAACCCTTTCCTAAACAAGCATGGAGAGCCTCGAAAAAGCTACAGCTGGTTCATATTGATCTTTGTGGTCCTCAGCGAACACTATCATTAAATGGTAATCTTTATTACATCGCTTTTATTGATGATCTAATAAGAATGTGTTGGATCTTCTTGCTAAAACAAAAGTCAGAAGTTGCGGGTGTATTTTGGAAATTCAAAGCCAGAGTTGAGAATGAAAGTGCATGTTTGATTCAGACTATAAGATCAGATAATGGCAAGGAGTACAGTTCAGAAACTTTTAACAGGTTTTGTGAAGAGGTTGGAATTGAACATCAATTGACAACACCATACACTCCTCAACAGAATGCCGTTAGTGAAAGGAGGAATAGATTCATAATGGAGATGACGAGATGCATGCTTCATGAGAAGAATCTTCCAAAACGTTTTTGGGAAGAAGCAGCAAACACTACTGTGTACTTAGCTATGAAGGACCTGACACCATTTGAAGGTTGCATGTTAGAAGAGTCTAAAGATGAAAGACTAGAAGAGTCTGAAGATAAACAACAAGAAGAGTCTGAAAATGAACAACAAGATGATTTGGTTGATGATGCACCTATCAGAGGAGGAACTTTCGGTGATCGAGAAATACAAAACCAGGGAGTCAGTTGATCGACCTCTAAACAGAAAGATAATTGGAGTAAGATGGGAGTTCAGAAAAAGCTTGGAGTTCACAGCATCCAAACAAGGAGGAGTGTTAAAGATGACATGTTTATTTAGATCGCTGTCATTAAATCTCCTTGTATACGAGTTGATTTAGTTTTTGATTTGTTTACGGTTTGTTCTCTATTTTATGCAGATTTTTAGGTAGATTTTCTAAATATCTTTTGTATTTTTCTATATAATATAGAGCATTCCTAATAAAATATTTTCATTAACCATTCAATCACTCACTCTTCCACTAATTCTTAGGATGCCGTGCGCCATAAGTAAAGAGTCCTTCGTTTTCGAGAGTTCGTCCTTGAATCCCTATGCCAGGCCGACCTGCTCGGCCGCCAGCTTAACCATCTTCTTCAACACTTCCAGTACAGCAAAGGTCCACAGGAATTCCGCCATGGTTTTCTTCTTAGATTCTCAAAGCTTGCAATTTGAGAAGTTTGTGTGCACTAAAATGAAGCATACAGAAACCTTATCTAACAAGGTGGGCTCCAAAGACACATTGAGGACAATAATGTGAAAAGTATGAAACCATAATTTTGTAATTTTAGGGTTTTTTTATTAGAATATATTTTATGTAGCCGTAATTAGTTAAGATTTTATATTTAATTTTTTTTTTTTTTTTAAGAATATTTTCTTTTATTTTTCAAATTTAGTTTGTAGTTTGTATTGGATTGAGAGATGGTGAACATTAATGAAAATTGGAATTTAGATTCTATTGGGACTTTTGATCCCACCTATGTTTCTCCTACGTTCGATCTCACTTATATTTTTCATTCTTAACATGGTATCAGAGGATCATTCTTAACATGGTATCAGAGGATCATTCTTAACATGGTATCAGAGGATCATTCTTAACATGGTATCAGAGGATCATTCTTAACATGGTATCAGAGGATCATTCTTAACATGGTATCAGAGGATCATTCTTAACATGGTATCAGAGGATCATTCTTAACATGGTATCAGAGAATCATTCTTAACATGGTATCAGAGCTTCTCATTATTAACATGGTATCAAAATATTATTTTTAACATTTTAAGATCAATTTGTGACGCTGTGCACATTAATGAAAATGGGATTATTGATCGTACCTATGTTTCTCGGACCTTCGATCCCACTTATATTTCTCATTCTTAACATGGTATCAGAGGATTATTCTTAACATGGTATCAGAGCATCTCATTATTAACATGGTATCAAAGTATCATTCTTAACATTTTTAGATCAATTTGAGACGGTGTGAACATTAATGAAAATTGGATTTTAGATCCTAGTTCGTTCCCACTTATATTTCTCATTCTTAATATGGTATCAGAGCATTATTCTTAACATGATATCAGAGCTTCTCATTATTAACATGGTATCAAAGTATCATTCTTAACATTTTTAGATCAATTTGAGACGGTGTGAACATTAATGAAAATTGGATTTTAGATCCTAGTTCGTTCCCACTTATATTTCTCATTCTTAATATGGTATCAGAGCATTATTCTTAACATGATATCAGAGCTTCTCATTATTAACATGGTATCAAAGTATCATTCTTAACATTTTTAGATCAATTTGAGACGGTGTGAACATTAATGAAAATTGGATTTTAGATCCTAGTTCGTTCCCACTTATATTTCTCATTCTTAATATGGTATCAGAGCATTATTCTTAACATGATATCAGAGCTTCTCATTATTAACATGGTATCAAAGTATCATTCTTAACATTTTTAGATCAATTTGAGACGGTGTGAACATTAATGAAAATTGGATTTTAGATCCTAGTTCGTTCCCACTTATATTTCTCATTCTTAATATGGTATCAGAGCATTATTCTTAACATGATATCAGAGCTTCTCATTATTAACATGGTATCAAAGTATCATTCTTAACATTTTTAGATCAATTTGAGACGGTGTGAACATTAATGAAAATTGGATTTTAGATCCTAGTTCGTTCCCACTTATATTTCTCATTCTTAATATGGTATCAGAGCATTATTCTTAACATGATATCAGAGCTTCTCATTATTAACATGGTATCAAAGTATCATTCTTAACATTTTTAGATCAATTTGAGACGGTGTGAACATTAATGAAAATTGGATTTTAGATCCTAGTTCGTTCCCACTTATATTTCTCATTCTTAATATGGTATCAGAGCATTATTCTTAACATGATATCAGAGCTTCTCATTATTAACATGGTATCAAAGTATCATTCTTAACATTTTTAGATCAATTTGAGACGGTGTGAACATTAATGAAAATTGGATTTTAGATCCTAGTTCGTTCCCACTTATATTTCTCATTCTTAATATGGTATCAGAGCATTATTCTTAACATGATATCATAGCTTCTCATTATTAACATGGTATCAAAGTATCATTCTTAAAGATCAATTTTGGGTCGTAAAACAGAGCCTATTTGAAACAATTTAGAAAATAATGGGACAATTTTTTTTCATCCAATTTTTATTTTATTATTTTTTTTTATTATTATTTATTTGTGTTTTAACTCATAAAAATGTCAATAAATCTTTAAACTTTCCCTATCGAAGCTAGCTTAACTAAGGCGACTAGGTGGTTTAATGCGGACACGAGACTACTTTGTTTAGTCTTTTCAAGTCTTTCTTAGCGTTGGACCAATAGGATTTATACCAACTGACCGTCGTTCAGTATCCTAAGATGCTAAGTCTACGGGAACCGTCCTAACCTAGGTCATCGTCTAGCCAACTTAACTCTACCGTCTCGAGCAAATTTCAACTTTCTCTCAAGAATCCTAAACCCTCCCTCTTTTCCTTTTTGTTTATTTTTTCTATCGTTGGAACTTTGAGTAGGTACTTACGAGACCCCTACTAACGGGTTGACTTTGACAGATTTTCTAAAAATTTTACCATTTCTTTTATATTTTTCTTAAGCTCAAGAGATTTTTTAAGCATTTTTCTCTTCTACCTCATCTTGAAATTCGACATCGAAGATCCTAAATAAAATGCGGGAAGTTTGACTCAAAAGAAAAAATCGGGTATTTAATTTCTCGTCAGGGCTCGAGTATTACAATGTCAAGCTTAACTTTTTAGTGTTATTCCCTACATGTATTGCTTGAGAAAAGTTGGGTACGGCTACTTACATATTCTTTCATGTCGAGAAGCCTAGTTTAAGTCCTTAAAATGCTTAAAATTCCTCATATATATTCTTGTGAAGGTCCCTTAATGAACTATGATTTCACAACCATCAATAAATCTATAAGAATCAATAAAAAAGATGATCAACTTAAGTAAAAATTAGAAGTTGTTCAAGAAAATAAAAGAAGCGTGGCTGATTCAACAGAATCAACCATGTCATTGTCTTCTACCTATACAATAGAGAATACGTGTGCAACTCATGCTATCGCAAGAATATGATTAAATTTTTTATTAAATTTGATTTCTTTGATCATCTCGATCGAGTAAAATTCAAACATGAAAACATGTAGTCTTATAATATTTACCATATTATCCTCTTGATAGGTGAATTAATGGAAAAATTAAAGAAATGATCAAAATAAAATCGAATGTAAATCTAAAGGGTAATTTATTAGACATAAAATTGAATAACATTAATTTACCTTAGAAATTAGAAATTAAGTAGTCAAACATTCTATATTTGGAATACTCGTAAACCCACATAAGATAAGAGCCTTTCTAATTTTGGTGGTCTTTTCTCAATATAGATTTCCCACCGAGTTATATATAGGGCTTCACATTGTAATGAAAATTCAAGCACCCACATCTTCGTCATTGCTACTCTTCATAATTTATGAAACGAGCTTGTAACCTTACAATTTGAAGACGCTCCACAATGGCCATGGGCAAAGGTTTCAAACTCTTTCACACTCTTTTCTTAGTGATTGCTTGACAATGTTGTGCGAAAGTGGGTGCCACTTTTGGCGATGTCACCGGTGTTGTGAATCTCGGTCATCAATTTTCATTTCGTGCTCTTGGATCACATGAAACACAAGCCCCAGCAGTTGCACCAATTGGAAGTAGCACAGATGTCCTAGTGGATGCACCGTCTGGAAGCATTGCTCAAACTCCAGAGGCTTTAACCTCGGAGGGTGCTTCGGTTGGAAGCATGGCTCTAACCCCGGAGGATGCTTCGGTTGGAAGCATGGCTCTAACCCCGGAGGATGCTTCGGTTGGAAGCATGGCTCTAACCCCGGAGGATGCTTCGGTTGGAAGCATTGCTCTAACCCCGGAGGATGCTTCGGTTGGAAGCATTGCTCTAACCCCGGAGGGTGCATCGGTTGGAAGCATTGCTCTAACCCCGAAGGGTGCATCGGTTGGAAGCATTGCTCTAACCCCGAAGGGTGCATCGGTTGGAAGCATTGCTCTAACCCCGAAGGGTGCATCGGTTGGAAGCATTGCTCTAACCCCGAAGGGTGCATCGGTTGGAAGCATTGCTCTAACCCCGAAGGGTGCATCGGTTGGAAGCATTGCTCTAACCCCGAAGGGTGCATCGGTTGGAAGCATTGCTCTAACCCCGGAGGGTGCATCGGTTGGAAGCATTGCTCTAACCCCGGAGGGTGCATCGGTTGGAAGCATTGCTCTAACCCCGGAGGGTGCATCGGTTGGAAGCATTGCTCTAACCCCGGAGGGTGCATCGGTTGGAAGCATTGCTCTAACCCCGGAGGGTGCATCGGTTGGAAGCATTGCTCTAACCCCGGAGGGTGCATCGGTTGGAAGTATTGCTCTAACCCCAATCATTGCACCAATTGGAAGTAGCACACAAGCATGAGAGTAGCATTGCTGCGCATCGAGGTTTTTGTTTTTGCTATTAACAAAGTAAAACCTAAGCCAAACATCACTATTTTGTAGACAAATTCATTATTTCTATATTTTTTCATAAAATTTTTCCTACATTTTTTTTCTCATATTTAATTTTCTATTTTAATTTATGGACTCAGTTTATCATTAAAAATTATATACACGTTATTTGACTTACTACAATAGGAACATAAATGATGTAGATTATTCAAGAATCGAAGTCAATGTATGGATAGTACTATAGTCTATAAAATTAACCACTAAAATACCAATTCTAATGGAAAGATGAAAAACGACATTAAGGAAACCTCAATATTTAGAATGAGCATAAAATAGAATAGATTGAAATGAAAATCCAACGCCAAAGTCAACAAATCTCAGCAATTATGAGCATGTCCATGTTGTCCATGTTGTCCATGTTGTCCATGTTGTCCATGTTGTCCATGTTGTCCATGTTGTCCATGTTGTCCATGTTGTCCATGTTGTCCATGTTGTCCATGTTGTCCATGTTTTGAGTTAATGACACTACTTTTTAGGATCAAAGGTTTTGGGTATTGATTAGTATATTTACGAATTCGTGATATAATATTAAAAGATTTAAAATTATATCATTATTGGATTCGTTGCAAGTCCCTCCAGATTAAAAGATTGTGTTTGATTCACATCAGATTTATATAGGATTGGTCATTATTATAATTTAGTAGAGTACTTTAAGTTTTTTTAGGGTAGAATCAAATAGTTCATAACCATTAATAAATATGTAAGAGCTTATAAAAAAGATGGGTCAATTTGAGTAAAAATTAAAGGTGATTCAAGAAAACTAAAAGAGTAGTCAATCCAATTTGAGTTTTAAATGTTTATTTTCACATGAGAGAATCAGGTATGACGACGGTAACAACTTTAGTTTAGTAGAAATCTTTGGTCGTTCCAACGATTTTTGGGACATCGAAGCACAGTCAGTGCATGATCAAACTTCTATGCATTTTAAAATCAAACAAAGTCATATTTGAAAGACAATTCAAAATTCATAAACAAGACAACTGTTCAAAGTTTATTACAAAATGGGAACTCAAAATCTTTGGAAAAAGCGCACTTCTATATCAAAAAATGGATTCGGAAAAATCTTTGGAAAAGCAAAGGGCGTCGGGCAGCGTTGAAAGCTTTTTCGCTATCCGCTATCAGAATCTATTTCAACGAGGAAGTCACAAAGTCTAGTTTCGTTTATAATTTTTATTATTTAAATAATTTTTTTTTATATTATAAAAACTTATTATTATATATTATTATATAAATAATAAATAATTGAATAATGTAATGTAAATTTATTAAAAAAAATTACCACAATATATATTCAAATAAAAATAAACATTTTTTTTATCAAAGCAATTATTGGAATTTCTTAAAATCTCTAATACACAGGATCGACAGCCCGAGATGACACTCTTTTGTGACCACGTAGCTCCCAATTGCTCCCCCATCTTGACCAACAACGATAACTTGAAAAGAAAAAAAAGCAATCTACTTGTAAGATTGATGACATTTTTATCCTAGCAAGTAGGTAGCATCCTCTCTTATCTTAAGCATTTAGACTTAACCAAATATTTTAGGCATTCACTCTAAAATATTGATTTCATCACATAGAGAGAGAATGAAGGGTCTATGCAACTTGCATGAGAATTTTTTTTTAATTAATACTATAATTCTATTGGTGTTGACTATGCAAATTAGCTTTTCAAGGGATTACAAGTAGACTCATTATAAAATGTCTACATTATAAAAATACTAAATTGAACTGGTTATGAAAATTTGAGCGGGTTACGTTTCTATTCATATGTAGTAAGAAAACTAAAGCACATCTTAAACCATCGAAATTTCTTTACTTTCGAGACTTCATAACGAGGTCTCGTAGATTAAATGATTACATTGGTTCTTGATAAAAATCGAACTTTCTATAACATAATGTCATTTAGAGTAGTAGCTATTGAGATTATCCTTTCGAGTGGATAATAGATCGTGGGTTTACAAGAAAATTCGTGAATGTCATCGAGGATAACTCGAGTACCTTCTTTTAAGCGTATCTTGTGTTCCCAAACCTTCATCACCTTCCTCCTTCAGCTTGTGATCATTATCTTTAATCATTACAATTAAACTCATAAGAGAAGAGTAATTCAACTTGTTATTAAAGAGAAGTGTAGAGGATAATAAAAAGATCAGCTATGGCAATAAGGAGAAACGTTTCCATCAAAACCTATGGAGAAAAAATTAATCAAGAATAGAATATTGGTTCAAAATAATTATTTTTTCGTAGAGAGAAAATGGATTTTTAATTTGCAATCACGTATTCAAAGGGGTGATGACATACTGGGAGAATATTTCGAGATAACGATCGCATCGAGCCTTCAAAGTGCAGTAACGAGAATGAAAACCTACAAATTACACTGGGAGAATATTTCGAGATAACGATTGCAACGAGCCTTCAAAGTGCAGTAATGAGGATGAAAACCTACAAATTACACTTAAAGCTCAACTTACTGCAAACCTAATCCCATCGAGGTTTCTGAGAATGATTGAACTTCTTGATAATTGGACTCTCATAATGATTCGACTTGACTCTATTGGACCATTGCTAAACGAAATACGTTAATTCGGAATAAAAAATGACAAAAAAAATTAGAAGAATCAAAACCCGTAAAAGGTAATAAGCATGTCGGGAAAATAAGTTAAAAAGAATAGGGCTAAGATAAGAGTAGAAGGAAGATGGGAAGCGGGAATATAATCGACTCAATAAAGGAGTAGTAATTAATATAGTAACAAAAGTAATACAATTCTTAAAGTACAAGGAATATAATTATAATTTTACTTACGCAAATAAAAACATTAAAAAAAGAAAGTACGAAGAAAAGAAACCATCATAAAGTAGTTGTGTTAAAATACAAAGACATTGGGTACATGAGAAACTTTTTCCCGTTCAACACCACCTTCACCAACCTCAAGCTGAGAACATTCCAGCACTCTCAAGTGATTCAATTTGGTTAGATTTGACATGGCTTCTTTTGGGGCAAGTTTTTCAAATTTTTGCACAAACATAACTCTAATGTCTCCAAAGATGTAACGTTTCCCAACCATTCTCGCAGAGATTCGAGACCATTAAAATTGTTAATACACAACGATCTTACAGTAGTGAGGAACCCAAATTGTCCAAGAAGTTGTGTAAAATTAATAGTTCTTATTTCATGCAACTCAAGAACTTCAAGTGAATTGAAGGGCATGAATCGACTCCAATCATAATTCTGCATTTGCCCTTCAACTACTAATGTTTTCAAGTTATGAATACCACCAAGCCCCTCACGAAAATTATGAAAGTTTTCGAGTCTTAATGAAGACAAGTTCTGTATATTTTGCAAATTTGGAGTGTGCAAATTTGAAGGGGGAATATTATCATGAAAGTCGCCTATGCACAAATCAACGAGTGAGCTATAGAATTCCAACCAGTTTGGTAGCTTTATCAAACTTGTACAGTTATAAATGCATAGAGATTGAAGCTTCAAAGGACTTTAAAAGCTTGAAAACAATCTTGCATTAATCGTGTCCTTCAAACCTCTGACCATGAATTGTAAAAATGTTTGGAATATTCGTTAGTTTGAGACAAGAACAAATAGTTAAGCTTTCGAGATGAGGAAAAGTTGAAGAATTTGTCAGAGTAGCAACTTCTTCCCATTGCTCTAAATTGTCCATTTGAAAAATATAAAGTCTTTTCAATTTCGGGAATAAAGTTCTGTTGTCGCGATAATTCCCATTAAATTGGCTTCTAATACTTTTTAGAGCACTTAGCTCGTTAATCTTAAGAACCTCAAGTTTGGACAATTGTCCCAGCTCGCTAAAGTTTCACATTTTTTGCAGCAGTCTAGATTTATCTCAACCAAGCTTTCAACAAAACTACCGTTGGGCAGAAGTTCACCAGCAAAATTATGAATCCTCAATGCTTGTAGGTTTTTATGTAGTTGAAGCCCTTTTAACACATTCAAATCATTGTCATCACCAGCAAAATTATGAATCCTCAATGCTTGTAGGTTTTTATGTGGTTGAAGCCCTTTTAACACATTCAAATCATTGTCATTTAGTCTTCTCTTTCAATCTTTCAACACTCCATTCAAAAAGTAGATAGAAATATTTTCCTTTTGTACTAAATTTGCAGCCATGGCCCCCTTTTTACTTTTGACTTGCTCGAGATGTAAAATGCTTAATTTACCTTTAAGATCTTTTAAAGATTCAAGCTCCTCAATTTTAAGTCCTTCATCAAACCCAACTACAAAAATAGAAAGCGTTTGAAGTTGAGTCATTCAACTTAAATGTTTAGGCATTGACTTAGTTTGATTTGAATAATCAAAATCAAATTCTAAAAGCCTTATGTTGACCGACTTTCTCAACTTTGTAGGAAGCTTTACATCATATCCGAGCTTCAAAGTCTGAAATTTGTAAAGAAAAACGATAGATTTTAGGAGCTTACTTATTCCAGACTTCGAAATATCAAGATACCTCAAATGTTTCAATTTACCGATTGTATCTAACAATTCAGTTATGAACTCATAATCAATAATTAAAACGCGCAAGTAGATTAAGTTGGTGATCATATCGTGATTATCAAAGTGTACATTTTCACAGCAATAAACTATTCTTCTTCTTTGGCGGATCGAAAGAACTTCATCACCTTCTGATTTTCCATTTGTTACAAGGTGCCTTCTCAAATTTTGATCATTTGAAATAGCACATTCGACCTCGTATATATGATCATGCATCTTACAGTATATAATTTTTCCTCCCTTATCCTTGAAATTTTCTTGAAACAAGGAACAAGACAACAAAATATCCAAATACCTCACTCCAATATTCTCCATTGGGTAGTTCAATTCTCACTAGATTTTACCAAGTCAATTGCAATTCATCGTCATTCTTGCATGATTTCACCGTTCCTTCCAAAAATTTCACAACCAATGGTATACCACCAAGTTTTTTAACAAGTTGCTCTCTAATCACATCATAAATTATCGGTAAATCACTTCTGTATGCACATTTTTTAAATAAAGATCAACAATGATCGTCCGGTAACTGCCTCAAATGGTGTCTGTAATTTGTCTCCATAATTTTTGCAACTTTATCGCTCCTAGTAGTCACAACTATAGCACTTCCAACATTTTGACTGATCATTAGCAAACAAGCCCTCAACTCATTCCATAGAACGGGTTCCTCATTCCAAACATCATCAAGCACAAGAAAATAATTTTTGACACTTAACCGATTTTTGAGCTCTCGAAGTATGACTTCCCTTTCATCTGAGCCACCAAATGTAGGATTCAAGGATTCCACGATTGCTCTTAAAATTTTGTTGATTTTAAAAGGATCAGACACACATACCCATATAGTTGTATCGAAATTCTTCCTTATAATATCATGATGGAAAACCTCCTTCATCAGAGTTGTTTTTCCTACTCCACCTGTACCAACAATGAGTAAAACAAAAAGAGTTTCTTGATTCTTAATGGCAAGTAGCTTATCCACTATTTATGATACTTCAGTTTTCCTTCCAATAAATCTAATTTCATCACGAAAGGAGTCTATCTCTCGAACTTGGTTAAGATCAATTTCACCTTCATTAAATGTTGTAGCAACACATCGCGGATGACTTTTTGTAGAAACTAACACATCCAACCTTTAGTAACCGTTATGATTTCATTTGCCATTTTGAGACGAAAAGAATGAAATTTTTGGATAATGAAAAGAAATTATGTACCATCAAATCTTTCCCGATTTCCACTTTGCGTCGAACGTCTTCATAAGCGAGCTCATCGAATAAAATATCGGCTTGGAAGACGATATCTTCAAGTTTCTTCACCCATAACTTTAAGGAGTCAAGGTCTACCTTCATTTTGTCAATATGCCTTAGGATGGCTTGCGCCATGAGTAAAGAGTCTTTCATTTTCGAGAG